>CAXIEJ010000150.1:0-119972 GCA_964023215.1 Eledona agricola
GCATTTTTTTGTACTTTAAAAGTGATTGGGTTTAGTTTGTTGTGGTAAGGGTTAGTTGGTGATGATTTAGAGTAGCCGAAGTACTTTAAGTGAGTCTGGCATGGTTTGTTATGATTTGTACACCTTTTTTTGTAATTTTAAGATGATATGGTTTGGTTTGTTGTGGTAAGGGACAGTTGGGGGTGATTTACGGTAGCCGAAGTAATTTAGGTGATTCTGGTATAGTTTGTTATTATTTTTAGCATTTTTTTGTAATTTTAAAGTGATTGGGCTTAGTTTGTTGCTGTAAAGTGTAGTTGGGTGTGATTTTTGATAGCCGAAGTAATTTAGGTGAGTTTGGCATAGTTTGCTATGGTTACTAGCATTTTTTTGTAATTTAAAAGTGATTGGGTTTAGTTTGTTGTGGTAAGGATTAGTTGGTGATGATTTATGGTAGCCGAAGTAATTTAGGTGAGTTTGGCATAGTTTGCTATGGTTACTAGCATTTTTTTGTAATTTAAAAGTGATTGGGTTTAGTTTGTTGTGGTAAGGGTTAGTTGGTGATGATTTAGAGTAGCCGAAGTAATTTAGGTGAGTCTGGCATAGTTTGTTATGATTTGTACATCTTTTTTTGTAATTTTGAGATGATATGGTTTGGTTTGTTGTGGTAAGGGATAGTTGGGGGTGATTTACGGTAGCCGTAATAATTTAGATGATTCTGGTATAGTTTGTTATGATTTTTAGCATTTTTTTAATTTTAAAGTGATTGGGCTTAGTTTGTTGCTGTAAAGTGTAGTTGGGGGTGATTTTTATTAGCCGAAGTAATTTAGGTGAGTTTGGCATAGTTTGCTATGGTTAGTAGCATTTTTTTGTTTTTTAAAAGTGATTGGGTTTAGTTTGTTGTGGTAAGGGTTAGTTGGTGATGATTTATGGTAGCCGAAGTAATTTAGGTGAGTTTGGCATAGTTTGCTATGGTTACTAGAATTTTTTTGTAATTTAAAAGTGATTGGGTTTAGTTAGTTGTAGTAAAGGTTAGTTGGTGATGATTTAGAGTAGCCGAAGTAATTTAGGTGAGTCTGGCATAGTTTGTTATGATTTGTAAATCTTTTTTTGTAATTTTAAGATAATATGGTTTGGTTTGTTGTGGTAAAGGATAGCTGGGGGTGATTTACGGTAGGCGTAGTAATTTAGGTGATTCTGGTATAGTTTGTTATGATTTTTAGAATTTTTTTGTAATTTTAAAGTGATTGGGCTTAGTTTGTTGCTGTAAAATGTAGTTGGGGGTGATTTTTGATAGCCGAATTAATTTAGGTGAGTTTGGCATAGTTTGCTATGGTTAGTAGCATTTTTTTGTAATTTAAAAGTGATTGGGTTTAGTTTGTTGTGGTAAGGGTTAGTTGGTGATGATTTATGGTAGCCGAAGTAATTTAGGTGAGTTTGGCATAGTTTGCTATGGTTACTAGCATTTTTTTGTAATTTAAAAATGATTGGGTTTAGTTTGTTGTGGTAAGGGTTAGTTGGTGATGATTTAGAGTAGCCGAAGTAATTTAGGTGAGTCTGGCATAGTTTGTTATGATTTGTACACCTTTTATTGTAATTTTAAGATGATATGGTTTGGTTTGTTGAGGTAAGGGAGAGTTGGAGGTGATTTACGGTAGCCGAAGTAATTTAGGTGATTCTGGTATAGTTTGTTATGATTTTTAGCATTTTTTTGTAATTTTAAAATCATTGGGCTTAGTTTGTTGCTGTAAAGTGTAGTTGGGGGTGATTTTTGATAGCCGAAGTAATTTAGGTGAGTTTGGCATAATTTGCTATGGTTAGTAGCATTTTTTTGTAATTTAAATGTGATTGGGTTTAGTTTGTTGTGGTAAGGGTTAGTTGGTGATGATTTAGAGTAGCCGAAGTAATTTAGGTGAGTCTGGCATTGTTTGTAATGATTTGTACACCTTTTTTGTAATTTTAAGATGATATGGTTTGGTTTGTTGTGGTAAGGGATAGTTGGGGTGATTTACGGTAGCCGAAGTAATTTAGGTGATTCTGATATAGTTTGTTATGATTTTTAGCATTTTTTTGTAATTTTAAAGTGATTGGGCTTAGTTTGTTGCTGTAAAGTGTAGTTGGGAGTGATTTTTGATAGCCGAAGTAATTTTGGTGAGTTTGGCATAGTTTGCTATTATTAGTAGCATTTTTTTATAAATTAAAAGTGATTGGGTTTAGTTTGTTGTGGTAAGGGTTAGTTGGTAATGATTTATGGTAGCCGAAGTAATTTAGGTGAGTTTGGCATAGTTTGCTATGGTTACTAGCATTTTTTTGTAATTTAAAACTGATTGGGTTTAGTTTGTTGTGGTAAGGGTTAGTTGGTGATGATTTAGAGTAGCCGAAGTAATTTAGGTGAGTCTGGCATTGTTTGTAATGATTTGTACACCTTTTTTGTAATTTTAAGATGATATGGTTTGGTTTGTTGTGGTAAGGGATAGTTGGGGTGATTTACGGTAGCCGAAGTAATTTAGGTGATTCTGATATAGTTTGTTATGATTTTTAGCATTTTTTTGTAATTTTAAAGTGATTGGGCTTAGTTTGTTGCTGTAAAGTGTAGTTGGGAGTGATTTTTGATAGCCGAAGTAATTTTGGTGAGTTTGGCATAGTTTGCTATTATTAGTAGCATTTTTTTATAATTTAAAAGTGATTGGGTTTAGTTTGTTGTGGTAAGGGTTAGTTGGTAATGATTTATGGTAGCCGAAGTAATTTAGGTGAGTTTGGCATAGTTTGCTATGGTTACTAGCATTTTTTTGTAATTTAAAAGTGATTGGGTTTAGTTTGTTGTGGTAAGGGTTAGTTGGTGATGATTTAGAGTAGCCGAAGTAATTTAGGTGAGTCTGGCATAGTTTGTTATGATTTGTACACCTTTTTTTGTAATTTTAAGATGATATGGTTTGGTTTGTTGTAATAAGGGATAGTTGGGGGTGATTTACGGTAGCCGAAGTAATTTAGGTGATTCTGGTATAGTTTGTTATGATTTTTAGCATTTTTTTGTAATTTTAAAGTGATTGGGCTTAGTTTGTTGCTGTAAAGTGTAGTTGGGGGTGATTTTTGATAGCCGAAGTAATTTAGGTGAGTTTGGCATAGTTTGCTATAGTTAGTAGCATTTTTATGTAATTTAAAAGTGATTGGGTTTAGTTTGTTGTGGTAAGGGTTAGTTGGTGATGATTTAGAGTAGCCGAAGTAATTTAGGTGAGTCTGGCCTAGTTTGTTGAGATTTGTACACCTTTTTTTGGAATTTTAAGATGATATGGTTTGGTTTGTTGTGGTAAGGGATAGTTGGGGGTGATTTACGGTAGCCAAAGTAATTTAGGTGATTCTGGTTTAGTTTGTTATGATTTTTAGCATTTTTTGGTAATTTTAAAATGATTGGGCTTAGTTGGTTGCTGTAAAGTGTAATTGGGGGTGATTTTTGATAGCCGAAGTAATTTAGGTGAGTTTGGCATAGTTTGCTATGGTTAGTAGCATTTTTATGTAATTTAAAAGTGATTGGGTTTAGTTTGTTGTGGTAAAGATTAGTTGGTGATGATTTATGGTAGCCGAAGTAATTTAGGTGAGTTTGGCATAGTTTGCTATGGTTACTAGAATGTTTTGGTAATTTAAAAGTGATTGGGTTTAGTTTGTTGTGGTAAGGGTTAGTTGGTGATGATTTAGAGTAGCCGAAGTAATTTAGGTGAGTCTGGCATAGTTTGTTATGATTTGTACATCTTTTTTTGTAATTTTAAGATGATATGGTTTGGTTTGTTGTGGTAAAGGATAGTTGGGGGTGATTTACGGTAGCCGTAGTAATTTAGGTGATTCTGGTATAGTTTGTTATGATTTTTAGCATTTTTTTGTAATTTTAGAGTAATTGGGTTTAGTTTGTTGCTGTAAAGTATAGTTGGGGGTGATTTTTGATAGCCGAAGTAATTTAGGTGAGTTTGGCATAATTTGCTATGGTTAGTAGCATTTTTTTGTAACTTAAAAGTGATTGGGTTTAGTTTGTTGTGGTAAAGGTTAGTTGGTGATGATTTATGGTAGCCGAAGTAATTTAGGTGAGTTTGGCTTAGTTTGCTATGGTTACTAGCATTTTTTTGTAATTTAAAAGTGATTGGGTTTAGTTTGTTGTGGTAAGGGTTAGTTGGTGATGAATTAAAGTAGCCGAAGTAATTTAGGTGAGTCTGGCATAGTTTGTTATGGTTAGTAGCATTTTTTTGTAATTTAAAAGTGATTGGGTTTAGTTTGTTGTGGTAAGGGTTAGTTGGTGATGATTTATGGTAGCCGAAGTAATTTAGGGTGAGTTTGGCATAGTTTGCTATGGTTAGTAGCATTTTTTTGTAATTTAAAAGTGATTGGGTTTAGTTTGTTGTGGTAAGGGTTAGTTGGTAATGATTTATGGTAGCCGAAGTAATTTAGGTGAGTTTGGCATAGTTTGCTATGGTTACTAGCTTTTTTTTGTAATTTAAAAGTGATTGGGTTTAGTTTGTTGTGGTAAGGGTTAGTTGGTGATGATTTAGAGTAGCCGAAGTAATTTAGGTGAGTCTGGCATAGTTTGTTATGATTTGCACACCTTTTTTGGTAATTTTAAGATGATATGGTTTGGTTTGTTGTGGTAAGGGATAGTTGGGGGTGATTTACGGTAGCTGAAGTAATTTAGGTGATTCTGGTATAGTTTGTTATGATTTTTAGCATTTTTTTGTAATTTTAGAGTAATTGGGTTTAGTTTGTTGCTGTAAAGTATAGTTGGGGGTGATTTTTGATAGCCGAAGTAATTTAGGTGAGTTTGGCATAATTTGCTATGGTTAGTAGCATTTTTTTGTAACTTAAAAGTGATTGGGTTTAGTTTGTTGTGGTAAAGGTTAGTTGGTGATGATTTATGGTAGCCGAAGTAATTTAGGTGAGTTTGGCTTAGTTTGCTATGGTTACTAGCATTTTTTTGTAATTTAAAAGTGATTGGGTTTAGTTTGTTGTGGTAAGGGTTAGTTGGTGATGATTTAAAGTAGCCGAAGTAATTTAGGTGAGTCTGGCATAGTTTGTTATGGTTAGTAGCATTTTTTTGTAATTTAAAAGTGATTGGGTTTAGTTTGTTGTGGTAAGGGTTAGTTGGTGATGATTTATGGTAGCCGAAGTAATTTAGGGTGAGTTTGGCATAGTTTGCTATGGTTACTAGCATTTTTTTGTAATTAAAAAGTGATTGGGTTTAGTTTGTTGTGGTAAGGGTTAGTTGGTGATGATTTAGAGTAGCCGAAGTAATTTAGGTGAGTCTGGCATAGTTTGTTATGATTTGTACATCTTTTTTTGTAATTTTAAGATGATATGGTTTGGTTTGTTGTGGTAAGGGATAGTTGGGGGTGATTTACGGTAGCCGTAGTAATTTAGGTGATTCTGGTATAGTTTGTTATGATTTTTAGCATTTTTTTAATTTTAAAGTGATTGGGCTTAGTTTGTTGCTGTAAAGTGTAGTTGGGGGTGATTTTTGATAGCCGAAGTAATTTAGGTGAGTTTGGCATAGTTTGCTATGGTTAGTAGCATTTTTTTGTAATTTAAAAGTGATTGGGTTTAGTTTGTTGTGGTAAGGGTTAGTTGGTTATGATTTATGGTAGCCGAAGTAATTTAGGTGAGTTTGGCATAGTTTGCTATGGTTACTAGCATTTTTTTGTAATTTAAAAGTTATTGGGTTTAGTTAGTTGTGGTAAAGGTTAGTTGGTGATGATTTAGAGTAGCCGAAGTAATTTAGGTGAGTCTGGCATAGTTTGTTATGATTTGTACACCTTTTTTTGTAATTTTAAGATGATATGGTTTGGTTTGTTGTGGTAAGGGATAGTTGGGGGTGATTTACGGTAGCCGAAGTAATTTAGGTGATTCTGGTTTAATTTGTTATGATTTTTAGCATTTTTTTGTAATTTTAAAGTGATTGGGCTTAGTTTGTTGCTGTAAAGTGTAGTTGGGGGTGATTTTTAATAGCCGAAGTAATTTAGGTGAGTTTGGCATAGTTTGCTATGGTTAGTAGCATTTTTTTGTAATTTAAAATTGATTGGGTTTAGTTTGTTGTGGTAAGGGTTAGTTGGAGATGATTTATGGTAGCGGAAGTAATTTAGGTGAGTTTGGCATAGTTTGCTATGGTTACTAGCATTTTTTTGTAATTTAAAACTGATTGGGTTTAGTTTGTTCTGGTAAGGGTTAGTTGGTGATGATTTAGAGTAGCCGAAGTAATTTAGGTGAGTCTGGCATAGTTTGTTAAGATTTGTACACCTTTTTTGTAATTTTAAGAAGATATGGTTTGGTTTGTTGTGGTAGGGGATAGTTGGGGTGATTTACGGTAGCCGAAGTAATTTAGGTGATTCTGATATAGTTTGTTATGATTTTTAGCATTTTTTTGTAATTTTAAAGTGATTGGGCTTAGTTTGTTGCTGTAAAGTGTAGTTGGGGGTGATTTTTGATAGCCGAAGTAATTTTGGTGAGTTTGGCATAGTTTGCTATTATTAGTAGCATTTTTTTGTAATTTAAAATTGATTGGGTTTAGTTTGTTGTGGTAAGGGTTAGTTGGTGATGATTTATGGTAGCCGAAGTAATTTAGGTGAGTTTGGCATAGTTTGCTATGGTTACTAGCATTTTTTTGTAATTTAAAAGTGATTGGGTTTAGTTTGTTGTGGTAAGGGTTAGTTGGTGATGATTTAGAGTAGCCGAAGTAATTTAGGTGAGTCTGGCATAGTTTGTTATGATTTGTACAACTTTTTTTGTAATTTTAAGATGATATGGTTTGGTTTGTTGTAATAAGGGACAGTTGGGGGTGATTTACGGTAGCCGAAGTAATTTAGGTGATTCTGGTATAGTTTGTTATGATTTTTAGCATTTTTTTGTAATTTTAAAGTGATTGGGCTTAGTTTGTTGCTGTAAAGTGTAGTTGGGGGTGATTTTTGATAGCCGAAGTAATTTAGGTGAGTTTGGCATAGTTTGCTATAGTTAGTAGCATTTTTATGTAATTTAAAAGTGATTGGGTTTAGTTTGTTGTGGTAAGGGTTAGTTGGTGATAATTTAGAGTAGCCGAAGTAATTTAGGTGAGTCTGGCATAGTTTGTTGAGATTTGTACACCTTTTTCTGTAATTTTAAGATGATATGGTTTGGTTTGTTGTAATAAGGGATAGTTGGGGGTGATTTACGGTAGCCGAAGTAATTTAGGTGATTCTGGTATAGTTTGTTATGATTTTTAGCATTTTTTTGTAATTTTAAAGTGATTGGGCTTAGTTTGTTGTGGTAAGGGTTAGTTGGTGATGATTTATGGTAGCCGAAGTAATTTAGGTGAGTTTGGCATAGTTTGCTATGGTTAGTAGCATTTTTTTGTAATTTAAAATTGATTGGGTTTAGTTTGTTGTGGTAAGGGTTAGTTGGTGATGATTTAGAGTAGCCGAAGTAATTTAGGTGAGTCTGGCATAGTTTGTTATGATTTGTACATCTTTTTTTGTAATTTTAAGATGATATGGTTTGGTTTGTTGTGGTAAGGGATAGTTGGGGGTGATTTACGGTAGTGGTAATAATTTAGGTGATTATGGTATAGTTTGTTATGATTTTTAGCATTTTTTTAATTTTAAAGTGATTGGGCTTAGTTTGTTGCTGTAAAGTGTAGTTGGGTATGATTTTTGATAGCCGAAGTAATTTAGGTGAGTTTGGCATAGTTTGCTATGGTTAGTAGCATTTTTTTGTAATTTAAAAGTGATTGGGTTTAGTTTGTTGTGGTAAGGGTTAGTTGGTGATGATTTATGGTAGCCGAAGTAATTTAGGTGAGTTTGGCATAGTTTGCTATGGTTACTAGCATTTTTTTGTAATTTAAATGTGATTGGGTTTAGTTAGTTGTGGTAAAGGTTAGTTGGTGATGATTTAGAGTAGCCGAAGTAATTTAGGTGAGTCTGGCATAGTTTGTTATGATTTGTACACCTTTTTTTGTAATTTTAAGATGATATGGTTTGGTTTGTTGTGGTAAGGGATAGTTGGGGGTGATTTACGGTAGCCGAAGTAATTTAGGTGATTCTGGTTTAATTTGTTATGATTTTTAGCATTTTTTTGTAATTTTAAAGTGATTCGGCTTAGTTTGTTGCTGTAGAGTGTAGTTGGGGGTGATTTTTGATAGCCGAAGTAATTTAGGTGAGTTTGGCATAGTTTGCTATGGTTAGTAGCATTTTTTTGTAATTTAAAAGTGATTGCGTTTAGTTTGTTGTGGTAAGGGTTAGTTGGTGATGATTTATGGTAGCCGAAGTAATTTAGGTGAGTTTGGCATAGTTTGCTATGGTTACTAGCATTTTTTTGTAATTTAAAACTGATTGGGTTTAGTTTGTTGTGGTAAGGGTTAGTTGGTGATGATTTAGAGTAGCCGAAGTAATTTAGGTGAGTCTGGCATTGTTTGTAATGATTTGTACACCTTTTTTGGAATTTTAAGATGATATGGTATGGTTTGTTGTGTTAAGGGATAGTTGGGGTGATTTACGGTAGCCGAAGTAATTTAGGTGATTTTGATATAGTTTGTTATGATTTTTAGCATTTTTTTGTAATTTTAAAGTGATTGGGCTATGTTTGTTGCTGTAAAGTGTAGTTGGGGGTGATTTTTGATAGCCGAAGTAATTTAGGTGAGTTTGGCATAGTTTGCTATGGTTAGTAGCATTTTTTTGTAATTTAAAATTGATTGGGTTTAGTTTGTTGTGGTAAGGGTTAGTTGGTGATGATTTATGGTAGCCGAAGTAATTTAGGTGAGTCTGGCATAGTTTGTTATGATTTGTACACCTTTTTTGTAATTTTAAGAAGATATGGTTTGGTTTGTTGTGGTAGGGGATAGTTGGGGTGATTTACGGTAGCCGAAGTAATTTAGGTGATTCTGATATAGTTTGTTATGATTTTTAGCATTTTTTTGTAATTTTAAAGTGATTGGGCTTAGTTTGTTGCTGTAAAGTGTAGTTGGGGGTGATTTTTGATAGCCGAAGTAATTTTGGTGAGTTTGGCATAGTTTGCTATTATTAGTAGCATTTTTTTGTAATTTAAAAGTGATTGGGTTTAGTTTGTTGTGGTAAGGGTTAGTTGGTGATGATTTATGGTAGCCGAAGTAATTTAGGTGAGTTTGGCATAGTTTGCTATGGTTACTAGCATTTTTTTGTAATTTAAAAGTGATTGGGTTTAGTTTGTTGTGGTAAGGGTTAGTTGGTGATGATTTAGAGTAGCCGAAGTAATTTAGGTGAGTCTGGCATAGTTTGTTATGATTTGTACACCTTTTTTTGTAATTTTAAGAAGATATGGTTTGGTTTGTTGTGGTAGGGGATAGTTGGGGTGATTTGCGGTAGCCGAAGTAATTTAGGTGATTCTGATATAGTTTGTTATGATTTTTAGCATTTTTTTGTAATTTTAAAGTGATTGGGCTTAGTTTGTTGCTGTAAAGTGTAGTTGGGGGTGATTTTTGATAGCCGAAGTAATTTTGGTGAGTTTGGCATAGTTTGCTATTATTAGTAGCATTTTTTTGTAATTTAAAAGTGATTGGGTTTAGTTTGTTGTGGTAAGGATTAGTTGGTGATGATTTATGGTAGCCGAAGTAATTTAGGTGAGTTTGGCATAGTTTGCTATGGTTACTAGCATTTTTTTGTAATTTAAAAGTGATTGGGTTTAGTTTGTTGTGGTAAGGGTTAGTTGGTGATGATTTAGAGTAGCCGAAGTAATTTAGGTGAGTCTGGCATAGTTTGTTATGATTTGTACACCTTTTTTTTGTAATTTTAAGTTGATATGGTTTGGTTTGTTGTAATAAGGGATAGTTGGGGGTGATTTACGGTAGCCGAAGTAATTTAGATGATTCTGGTATAGTTTGTTATGATTTTTAGCATTTTTTTGTAATTTTAAAGTGATTGGGCTTAGTTTGTTGCTGTAGAGTGTAGTTGGGGGTGATTTTTGATAGCCGAAGTAATTTAGGTGAGTTTGGCATAGTTTGCTATGGTTAGTAGCATTTTTTTGTAATTTAAAAGTGATTGGGTTTAGTTTGTTGTGGTAAGGGTTAGTTGGTGATGACTTATGGTAGCCGAAGTAATTTAGGTGAGTTTGGCATAGTTTGCTATGGTTACTAGCATTTTTTTGTAATTTAAAACTGATTGGGTTTAGTTTGTTGTGGTAAGGGTTAGTTGGTGATGATTTAGAGTAGCCGAAGTAATTTAGGTGAGTCTGGCATTGTTTGTAATGATTTGTACACCTTTTTTGTAATTTTAAGATGATATGGTTTGGTTTGTTGTGGTAAGGGATAGTTGGGGTGATTTACGGTAGCCGAAGTAATTTAGGTGATTCTGATATAGTTTGTTATGATTTTTAGCATTTTTTTGTAATTATAAAGTGATTGGGCTTAGTTTGTTGCTGTAAAGTGTAGTTGGGGGTGATTTTTGATAGCCGAAGTAATTTAGGTGAGTTTGGCATAGTTTGCTATGGTTAGTAGCATTTTTTTGTAATTTAAAATTGATTGGGTTTAGTTTGTTGTGGTAAGGGTTAGTTGGTGATGATTTATGGTAGCCGAAGTAATTTAGGTGAGTCTGGCATAGTTTGTTATGATTTGTACACCTTTTTTGTAATTTTAAGAAGATATGGTTTGGTTTGTTGTGGTAGGGGATAGTTGGGGTGATTTACGGTAGCCGAACTAATTTAGGTGATTCTGATATAGTTTGTTATGATTTTTAGCATTTTTTTGTAATTTTAAAGTGATTGGGCTTAGTTTGTTGCTGTAAAGTGTAGTTGGGGGTGATTTTTGATAGCCGAAGTAATTTTGGTGAGTTTGGCATAGTTTGCTATTATTAGTAGCATTTTTTTGTAATTTAAAAGTGATTGGGTTTAGTTTGTTGTGGTAAGGGTTAGTTGGTGATGATTTATGGTAGCCGAAGTAATTTAGGTGAGTTTGGCATAGTTTGCTATGGTTACTAGCATTTTTTTGTAATTTAAAACTGATTGGGTTTAGTTTGTTGTGGTAAGGGTTAGTTGGTGATGATTTAGAGTAGCCGAAGTAATTTAGGTGAGTCTGGCATAGTTTGTTATGATTTGTACACTTTTTTTTGTAATTTTAAGAAGATATGGTTTGGTTTGTTGTGGTAGGGGATAGTTGGGGTGATTTACGGTAGCCGAAGTAATTTAGGTGATTCGGATATAGTTTGTTATGATTTTTAGCATTTTTTTGTAATTTTAAAGTGATTGGGCTTAGTTTGTTGCTGTAAAGTGTAGTTGGCGGTGATTTTTGATAGCCGAAGTAATTTAGGTGAGTTTGGCATAGTTTGCTATAGTTAGTAGCATTTTTATGTAATTTAAAAGTGATTGGGTTTAGTTTGTTGTGGTAAGGGTTAGTTGGTGATGATTTAGAGTAGCCGAAGTAATTTAGGTGAGTCTGGCATAGTTTGTTGAGATTTGTACACCTTTTTTTGTAATTTTAAAATGATATGGTTTGGTTTGTTGTAATAAGGGATAGTTGGGGGTAATTTACGGTAGCCGAAGTAATTTAGGTGATTCTGGTATAGTTTGTTATGATTTTTAGCATTTTTTTGTAATTTTAAAGTGATTGGGCTTAGTTTGTTGCTGTAAAGTGTAGTTGGGGGTGATTTTTGATAGCCGAAGTAATTTAGGTGAGTTTGGCATAGTTTGCTATGGTTAGTAGCATTTTTTTGTAATTTAAAAGTGATTGGGTTTAGTTTGTTGTGGTAAGGGTTAGTTGGTGATGATTTATGGTAGCCAAAGTAATTTAGGTGAGTTTGGCATAGTTTGCTATGGTTACTAGCATTTTTTTGTAATTTAAAAGTTATTGGGTTTAGTTTGTTGTGGTAAGGGTTAGTTGGTGATGATTTAGAGTAGCCGAAGTAATTTAGGTGAGTCTGGCATAGTTTGTTATGATTTGTACATCTTTTTTTGTAATTTTAAGATGATATGGTTTGGTTTGTTGTGGTAAAGGATAGTTGGGGGTGATTTACGGTAGCCGTAGTAATTTAGGTGATTCTGGTATAGTTTGTTATGATTTTTAGCATTTTTTTGTAATTTTAAAGTGATTGGGCTTAGTTTGTTGCTGTAAAATGTAGGTGGGAGTGATTTTTGATAGCCGAATTAATTTAGGTGAGTTTGGCATAGTTTGCTATGGTTAGTAGCATTTTTTTGTAATTTAAAAGTGATTGGGTTTAGTTTGTTGTGGTAAGGGTTAGTTGGTGATGATTTATGGTAGCCGAAGTAATTTAGGTGAGTTTGGCATAGTTTGCTATGGTTACTAGCATTTTTTTGTAATTTAAAAGTGATTGGGTTTAGTTAGTTGTGGTAAAGGTTAGTTGGTGATGATTTAGAGTAGCCGAAGTAATTTAGGTGAGTCTGGCATAGTTTGTTATGATTTGTACACCTTTTTTTGTAATTTTAAGATGATATGGTTTGGTTTGTTGTGGTAAGGGATAGTTGGGGGTGATTTACGGTAGCCGAAGTAATTTAGGTGATTCTGGTTTAATTTGTTATGATTTTTAGCATTTTTTTGTAATTTTAAAGTGATTGGGCTTAGTTTGTTGCTGTAGAGTGTAGTTGGGGGTGATTTTTAATAGCCGAAGTAATTTAGGTGAGTTTGGCATAGTTTGCTATGGTTAGTAGCATTTTTTTGTAATTTAAAAGTGATTGGGTTTAGTTTGTTGTGGTAAGGGTTAGTTGGTGATGATTTATGGTAGCCGAAGTAATTTAGGTGAGTTTGGCATAGTTTGCTATGGTTACTAGCATTTTTTTGTAATTTAAAAGTGATTGGGTTTAGTTTGTTGTGGTAAGGGTTAGTTGGTGATGATTTAGAGTAGCCGAAGTAATTTAGGTGAGTCTGGCATAGCTTGTTATGATTTGTACACCTTTTTTGTAATTTTAAGATGTTAAGGTTTGGTTTGTTGTGGTAAGGCATATTTGGGGGTGATTTACGGTAGCCGAAGTAATTTAGGTGATTCTGGTATAGTTTGTTATGATTTTTTGCATTTTTTTGTAATTTATAGTGATTGGGCTTAGTTTGTTGCTGTAAAGTGTAGTTGGGGGTGATTTTTGATAGCCGAAGTAATTTAGGTGAGTTTGGCATAGTTTGCTGTGGTTAGTAGCATTTTTTTGTAACTTAAAAGAGATTGGGTTTAGTTTGTTGTGGTAAGGGTTAGTTGGGGATGATTTATGGTATCCAAAATAATTTTGGTGAGATTGGCATAGTTTGCTATGGTTACTAGCAATTTTTTGTAATTTAAAAGTGATTGGGTTTAGTTTGTTGTGGTAAGGCTTAGTTGGTGATGATTTAGAGTAGCCGAAGTAATTTAGGTGAGTCTGGCATACTTTGTTATGATTTGTACACCTTTTTTTGTAATTTTAAGATGATATGGCTTGGTTTGTTGTGGTAAGGGATAGTTGGGGGTGATTTACGGTAGCCGAAGTAATTTAGGTGATTCTGGTATAGTTTGTTATGATTTTTAGCATTTTTTTGTAATTTAAAATTGATTGGGTTTAGTTTGTTGTGGTAAGGGTTAGTTGGTGATGATTTATGGTAGCCGAAGTAATTTAGGTGAGTTTGGCATAGTTTGCTATGGTTACTAGCATTTTTTTGTAATTTAAAAGTGATTGGGTTTAGTTTGTTGTGGTAAGGGTTAGCTGGTGATGATTTAGAGTAGCCGAAGTAATTTAGGTGAGTCTGGCATAGTTTGTTATGATTTGTACACCTTTTTTTGTAATTTTAAGATGATATGGTTTGTTTTGTTGTAATAAGGGATAGTTGGGGGTGATTTACGGTAGCCGAAGTAATTTAGGTGATTCTGGTATAGTTTGTTATGATTTTTAGCATTTTTTTGTAATTTTAAAGTGATTGGGCTTAGTTTGTTGCTGTAAAGTGTAGTTGGGGGTGATTTTTGATAGCCGAAGTAATTTAGGTGAGTTTGGCATAGTTTGCTATGGTTAGTAGCATTTTTTTGTAATTTAAAAGTGATTGGGTTTAGTTTGTTGTGGTAAGGGTTAGTTGGGGATGATTTATGGTATCCGAAATAATTTTGGTGAGATTGGCATAGTTTGCTATGGTTACTAGCAATTTTTTGTAATTTAAAAGTGATTGGGTTTAGTTTGTTGTGGTAAGGGTTAGTTGGTGATGATTTAGAGTAGCCGAAGTAATTTAGGTGAGTCTGGCATACTTTGTTATGATTTGTACACCTTTTTTTGTAATTTTAAGATGATATGGCTTGGTTTGTTGTGGTAAGGGATAGTTGGGGGTGATTTACGGTAGCCGAAGTAATTTAGGTGATTCTGGTATAGTTTGTTATGATTTTTAGCATTTTTTTGTAATTTAAAATTGATTGGGTTTAGTTTGTTGTGGTAAGGGTTAGTTGGTGATGATTTATGGTAGCCGAAGTAATTTAGGTGAGTTTGGCATAGTTTGCTATGGTTACTAGCATTTTTTTGTAATTTAAAAGTGATTGGGTTTAGTTTGTTGTGGTAAGGGTTAGTTGGTGATGATTTAGAGTAGCCGAAGTAATTTAGGTGAGTCTGGCATAGTTTGTTATGATTTGTACACCTTTTTTTTGTAATTTTAAGTTGATATGGTTTGGTTTGTTGTAATAAGGGATAGTTGGGGGTGATTTACGGTAGCCGAAGTAATTTAGATGATTCTGGTATAGTTTGTTATGATTTTTAGCATTTTTTTGTAATTTTAAAGTGATTGGGCTTAGTTTGTTGCTGTAGAGTGTAGTTGGGGGTGATTTTTGATAGCCGAAGTAATTTAGGTGAGTTTGGCATAGTTTGCTATGGTTAGTAGCATTTTTTTGTAATTTAAAAGTGATTGGGTTTAGTTTGTTGTGGTAAGGGTTAGTTGGTGATGACTTATGGTAGCCGAAGTAATTTAGGTTAGTTTGGCATAGTTTGCTATGGTTACTAGCATTTTTTTGTAATTTAAAACTGATTGGGTTTAGTTTGTTGTGGTAAGGGTTAGTTGGTGATGATTTAGAGTAGCCGAAGTAATTTAGGTGAGTCTGGCATTGTTTGTAATGATTTGTACACCTTTTTTGTAATTTTAAGATGATATGGTTTGGTTTGTTGTGGTAAGGGATAGTTGGGGTGATTTACGGTAGCCGAAGTAATTTAGGTGATTCTGATATAGTTTGTTATGATTTTTAGCATTTTTTTGTAATTATAAAGTGATTGGGCTTAGTTTGTTGCTGTAAAGTGTAGTTGGGGGTGATTTTTGATAGCCGAAGTAATTTAGGTGAGTTTGGCATAGTTTGCTATGGTTAGTAGCATTTTTTTGTAATTTAAAATTGATTGGGTTTAGTTTGTTGTGGTAAGGGTTAGTTGGTGATGATTTATGGTAGCCGAAGTAATTTAGGTGAGTCTGGCATAGTTTGTTATGATTTGTACACCTTTTTTGTAATTTTAAGAAGATATGGTTTGGTTTGTTGTGGTAGGGGATAGTTGGGGTGATTTACGGTAGCCGAAGTAATTTAGGTGATTCTGATATAGTTTGTTATGATTTTTAGCATTTTTTTGTAATTTTAAAGTGATTGGGCTTAGTTTGTTGCTGTAAAGTGTAGTTGGGGGTGATTTTTGATAGCCGAAGTAATTTTGGTGAGTTTGGCATAGTTTGCTATTATTAGTAGCATTTTTTTGTAATTTAAAAGTGATTGGGTTTAGTTTGTTGTGGTAAGGGTTAGTTGGTGATGATTTATGGTAGCCGAAGTAATTTAGGTGAGTTTGGCATAGTTTGCTATGGTTACTAGCATTTTTTTGTAATTTAAAACTGATTGGGTTTAGTTTGTTGTGGTAAGGGTTAGTTGGTGATGATTTAGAGTAGCCGAAGTAATTTAGGTGAGTCTGGCATAGTTTGTTATGATTTGTACACCTTTTTTTGTAATTTTAAGAAGATATGGTTTGGTTTGTTGTGGTAGGGGATAGTTGGGGTGATTTACGGTAGCCGAAGTAATTTAGGTGATTCGGATATAGTTTGTTATGATTTTTAGCATTTTTTTGTAATTTTAAAGTGATTGGGCTTAGTTTGTTGCTGTAAAGTGTAGTTGGGGGTGATTTTTGATAGCCGAAGTAATTTAGGTGAGTTTGGCATAGTTTGCTATAGTTAGTAGCATTTTTATGTAATTTAAAAGTGATTGGGTTTAGTTTGTTGTGGTAAGGGTTAGTTGGTGATGATTTAGAGTAGCCGAAGTAATTTAGGTGAGTCTGGCATAGTTTGTTGAGATTTGTACACCTTTTTTTGTAATTTTAAAATGATATGGTTTGGTTTGTTGTAATAAGGGATAGTTGGGGGTGATTTACGGTAGCCGAAGTAATTTAGGTGATTCTGGTATAGTTTGTTATGATTTTTAGCATTTTTTTGTAATTTTAAAGTGATTGGGCTTAGTTTGTTGCTGTAAAGTGTAGTTGGGGGTGATTTTTGATAGCCGAAGTAATTTAGGTGAGTTTGGCATAGTTTGCTATGGTTAGTAGCATTTTTTTGTAATTTAAAAGTGATTGGGTTTAGTTTGTTGTGGTAAGGGTTAGTTGGTGATGATTTATGGTAGCCAAAGTAATTTAGGTGAGTTTGGCATAGTTTGCTATGGTTACTAGCATTTTTTTGTAATTTAAAAGTGATTGGGTTTAGTTTGTTGTGGTAAGGGTTAGCTGGTGATGATTTAGAGTAGCCGAAGTAATTTAGGTGAGTCTGGCATAGTTTGTTATGATTTGTACATCTTTTTTTGTAATTTTAAGATGATATGGTTTGGTTTGTTGTGGTAAAGGATAGTTGGGGGTGATTTACGGTAGCCGTAGTAATTTAGGTGATTCTGGTATAGTTTGTTATGATTTTTAGCATTTTTTTGTAATTTTAAAGTGATTGGGCTTAGTTTGTTGCTGTAAAATGTAGGTGGGAGTGATTTTTGATAGCCGAATTAATTTAGGTGAGTTTGGCATAGTTTGCTATGGTTAGTAGCATTTTTTTGTAATTTAAAAGTGATTGGGTTTAGTTTGTTGTGGTAAGGGTTAGTTGGTGATGATTTATGGTAGCCGAAGTAATTTAGGTGAGTTTGGCATAGTTTGCTATGGTTACTAGCATTTTTTTGTAATTTAAAAGTGATTGGGTTTAGTTAGTTGTGGTAAAGGTTAGTTGGTGATGATTTAGAGTAGCCGAAGTAATTTAGGTGAGTCTGGCATAGTTTGTTATGATTTGTACACCTTTTTTTGTAATTTTAAGATGATATGGTTTGGTTTGTTGTGGTAAGGGATAGTTGGGGGTGATTTACGGTAGCCGAAGTAATTTAGGTGATTCTGGTTTAATTTGTTATGATTTTTAGCATTTTTTTGTAATTTTAAAGTGATTGGGCTTAGTTTGTTGCTGTAGAGTGTAGTTGGGGGTGATTTTTAATAGCCGAAGTAATTTAGGTGAGTTTGGCATAGTTTGCTATGGTTAGTAGCATTTTTTTGTAATTTAAAAGTGATTGGGTTTAGTTTGTTGTGGTAAGGGTTAGTTGGTGATGATTTATGGTAGCCGAAGTAATTTAGGTGAGTTTGGCATAGTTTGCTATGGTTACTAGCATTTTTTTGTAATTTAAAAGTGATTGGGTTTAGTTTGTTGTGGTAAGGGTTAGTTGGTGATGATTTAGAGTAGCCGAAGTAATTTAGGTGAGTCTGGCATAGCTTGTTATGATTTGTACACCTTTTTTGTAATTTTAAGATGTTAAGGTTTGGTTTGTTGTGGTAAGGCATATTTGGGGGTGATTTACGGTAGCCGAAGTAATTTAGGTGATTCTGGTATAGTTTGTTATGATTTTTTGCATTTTTTTGTAATTTATAGTGATTGGGCTTAGTTTGTTGCTGTAAAGTGTAGTTGGGGGTGATTTTTGATAGCCGAAGTAATTTAGGTGAGTTTGGCATAGTTTGCTGTGGTTAGTAGCATTTTTTTGTAACTTAAAAGAGATTGGGTTTAGTTTGTTGTGGTAAGGGTTAGTTGGGGATGATTTATGGTATCCGAAATAATTTTGGTGAGATTGGCATAGTTTGCTATGGTTACTAGCAATTTTTTGTAATTTAAAAGTGATTGGGTTTAGTTTGTTGTGGTAAGGGTTAGTTGGTGATGATTTAGAGTAGCCGAAGTAATTTAGGTGAGTCTGGCATACTTTGTTATGATTTGTACACCTTTTTTTGTAATTTTAAGATGATATGGCTTGGTTTGTTGTGGTAAGGGATAGTTGGGGGTGATTTACGGTAGCCGAAGTAATTTAGGTGATTCTGGTATAGTTTGTTATGATTTTTAGCATTTTTTTGTAATTTAAAATTGATTGGGTTTAGTTTGTTGTGGTAAGGGTTAGTTGGTGATGATTTATGGTAGCCGAAGTAATTTAGGTGAGTTTGGCATAGTTTGCTATGGTTACTAGCATTTTTTTGTAATTTAAAAGTGATTGGGTTTAGTTTGTTGTGGTAAGGGTTAGCTGGTGATGATTTAGAGTAGCCGAAGTAATTTAGGTGAGTCTGGCATAGTTTGTTATGATTTGTACACCTTTTTTTGTAATTTTAAGATGATATGGTTTGGTTTGTTGTGGTAAGGGATAGTTGGGGGTGATTTACGGTAGCCGAAGTAATTTAGGTGATTCTGGTTTAATTTGTTATGATTTTTAGCATTTTTTTGTAATTTAAAAGTGATTGGGTTTAGTTTGTTGTGGTAAGGGTTAGTTGGTGATGATTTATGGTAGCCGAAGTAATTTAGGTGAGTTTGGCATAGTTTGCTATGGTTACTAGCATTTTTTTGTAATTTAAAAGTGATTGGGTTTAGTTTGTTGTGGTAAGGGTTAGCTGGTGATGATTTAGAGTAGCCGAAGTAATTTAGGTGAGTCTGGCATAGTTTGTTATGATTTGTACACCTTTTTTTGTAATTTTAAGATGATATGGTTTGGTTTGTTGTGGTAAGGGATAGTTGGGGGTGATTTACGGTAGCCGAAGTAATTTAGGTGATTCTGGTTTAATTTGTTATGATTTTTAGCATTTTTTTGTAATTTAAAAGTGATTGGGTTTAGTTTGTTGTGGTAAGGGTTAGTTGGTGATGATTTATGGTAGCCGAAGTAATTTAGGTGAGTTTGGCATAGTTTGCTATGGTTACTAGCATTTTTTTGTAATTTAAAAGTGATTGGGTTTAGTTTGTTGTGGTAAGGGTTAGCTGGTGATGATTTAGAGTAGCCGAAGTAATTTAGGTGAGTCTGGCATAGTTTGTTATGATTTGTACACCTTTTTTTGTAATTTTAAGATGATATGGTTTGGTTTGTTGTGGTAAGGGATAGTTGGGGTGATTTACGGTAGCAGAAGTAATTTAGGTGATTCTGATATAGTTTGTTATGATTTTTAGCATTTTTTTGTAATTTTAAAGTGATTGGGTTTAGTTTGTTGTGGTAAGGGTTAGTTGGTGATGATTTAGAGTAGCCGAAGTAATTTAGGTGAGTCTGGCATAGTTTGTTATGATTTGTACACCTTTTTTTGTAATTTTAAGATGATATGGTTTGTTTTGTTGTAATAAGGGATAGTTGGGGGTGATTTACGGTAGCCGAAGTAATTTAGGTGATTCTGGTATAGTTTGTTATGATTTTTAGCATTTTTTTGTAATTTTAAAGTGATTGGGCTTAGTTTGTTGCTGTAAAGTGTAGTTGGGGGTGATTTTTGATAGCCGAAGTAATTTAGGTGAGTTTGGCATAGTTTGCTATGGTTAGTAGCATTTTTATGTAATTTAAAAGTGATTGGGTTTAGTTTGTTGTGGTAAGGGTTAGTTGGTGATGATTTAGAGTAGCCGAAGTAATTTAGGTGAGTCTGGCGTAGTTTGTTGTGATTTGTACACCTTTTTTTGTAATTTTTAGATGATATGGTTTGGTTTGTTGTAATAAGGGATAGTTGGGGGTGATTTACGGTAGCCGAAGTAATTTAAGTGATTCTGGTATAGTTTGTTATGATTTTTAGCATTTTTTTGTAATTTTAAAGTGATTGGGCTTAGTTTGTTACTGTAAAGTGTAGTTGGGGGTGATTTTTGATAGCCGAAGTAATTTAGGTGAGTTTGGAATAGTTTGCTATGGTTACTAGCATTTTTTTGTAATTTAAAAGTGATTGGGTTTAGTTTGTTGTGGTAAGGGTTAGTTGGTGATGATTTATGGTAGCCGAAGTAATTTAGGTGAGTTTGGCATAGTTTGCTATGGTTACTAGCATTTTTTTGTAATTTAAAAGTGATTGGGTTTAGTTTGTTGTGGTAAGGGTTAGTTGGTGATGATTTAGAGTAGCCGAAGTAATTTAGGTGAGTCTGGCATAGTTTGTTATGATTTGTACACCTTTTTTTGTAATTTTAAGATGATATGGTTTGGTTTGTTGTAATAAGGGATAGTTGGGGGTGATTTACGGTAGCCGAAGTAATTTAGGTGATTCTGGTATAGTTTGTTATGATTTTTAGCATTTTTTGTAATTTTAAAGTGATTGGGCTTAGTTTGTTGCTGTAAAGTGTAGTTGGGGGTGATTTTTGATAGCCGAAGTAATTTAGGTAAATTTGGCATAGTTTGCTATGGTTACTAGCATTTTTTTGTAATTTAAAAGTGATTGGGTTTAGTTTGTTGTGGTAAGGGTTAGTTGGTGATGATTTACAGTAGCCGAAGTAATTTAGGCGAGTCTGGCATAGTTTGTTATGATTTGTACACCTTTTTTTGTAATTTTAAGATGATATGTTTTGGTTTGTTGTGGTAAGGGATAGTTGGGGGTGATTTACGGTAGCCGAAGTAATTTAGGTGATTCTGGTATAGTTTGTTATGATTTTTAGCATTTTTTTGTTATTTTAACGTTATTGGGCTTAGTTTGTTGCTGTAAAGTGTAGTTGGGGGTGATTTTTGATAGCCGAAGTAATTTAGGTGAGTTTGGCATAGTTTGCTATGGTTAGTAGCATTTTTTTGTAATTTAAAAGTGATTGGGTTTAGTTTGTTGTGGTAAGGGTTAGTTGGTGATGATTTATGGTAGCCGAAGTAATTTCGGTGAGTTTGGCATAGCTTCCTATGGTTACTAGCATTTTTTTGTAATTTAAAAGTGATTGGGTTAAGTTTGTTATGGTAAGGGTTAGTTGGTGACGATTTAGAGTAGCCGAAGTAATTTAGGTGAGACTGGCATAGTTTGTTATGATTTGTGCACCTTTTTTTGTAATTTTAAGATGATATGGTTTGGTTTGTTGTGGTAAGGAATAGTTGGGGGTGATTTACGGTAGCCGAAGTAATTTAGGTGATTCTGGTATAGTTTGAAATGATTTTTAGCATTTTTTTGTAATTTTAAAGTGATTGGGCTTAGTTTGTTGCTGTAAAGTGTAGTTGGGGGTGATTTTTGATAGCCGTAGTAATTTAGGTGAGTTTGGCATAGTTTGCTAAGGTTACTAGCATTTTTTTGTAATTTAAAAGTGATTGGGTTTAGTTTGTTGTGGTAAGGGTTAGTTGGTGATGATTTAGAGTAGCCAAAGTACTTTAGGTGAGTCTGGCATAATTTGTTATGATTTGTACACCTTTTTTTGTAATTTTAAGATGATATGGTTTGGTTTGTTGTGGTAAGGGATAGTTGGGTGTGATTTACGGTAGCCGAAGTAATTTAGGTGATTCTGGTATAGTTTGTTATGATTTTTAGCATTTTTTTGTAATTTTAAAGTGATTGGGCTTAGTTTGTTGCTGTAAAGTGTAGTTGGGGGTTATTTTTGATAGCCGAAGTAATTTAGGTGAGTTTGGCATAGTTTGCTATGGTTAGTAGCATTTTTTTTAATTTAAAAGTGATTGGGTTTAGTTTGTTGTGGTAAGGGTTAGTTGGTGATGATTTAGAGTAGCCAAAGTACTTTAGGTGAGTCTGGCATAATTTGTTATGATTTGTACACCTTTTTTTGTAATTTTAAGATGATATGGTTTGGTTTGTTGTGGTAAGGAATAGTTGGGGGTGATTTACGGTAGCCGAAGTAATTTAGGTGATTCTGGTATAGTTTGTTATGATTTCTAGCATTTTTTGTAATTTTAAAGTTATTGGGCTTAGTTTGTTGCTGTAAAGTGTAGTTGGGGGTGATTTTTGATAGCCGAAGTAATTTAGGTAAATTTGGCATAGTTTGCTATGGTTACTAGCATTTTTTTGTAATTTAAAAGTGATTGGGTTTAGTTTGTTGTGGTAAGGGTTAGTTGGTGTTGATTTAGAGTAGCCGAAGTAATTTAGGCGAGTCTGGCATAGTTTGTTATGATTTGTACACCTTTTTTTGTAATTTTAAGATGATATGGTTTGGTTTGTTGTGGTAAGGGATAGTTGGGGGTGATTTACGGTAGCCGAAGTAATTTAGGTGATTCTGGTATAGTTTGTTATGATTTTTAGCATTTTTTTGTTATTTTAACGTTATTGGGCTTAGTTTGTTGCTGTAAAGTGTAGTTGGGGGTGATTTTTGATAGCCGAAGTAATTTAGGTGAGTTTGGCATAGTTTGCTATGGTTAGTAGCATTTTTTTGTAATTTAAAAGTGATTGGGTTTAGTTTGTTGTGGTAAGGGTTAGTTGGTGATGATTTATGGTAGCCGAAGTAATTTCGGTGAGTTTGGCATAGCTTCCTATGGTT
This sequence comes from Eledona agricola, assembly GCA_964023215.1. Classification (NCBI taxonomy): domain Eukaryota; kingdom Metazoa; phylum Arthropoda; class Insecta; order Coleoptera; family Tenebrionidae; genus Eledona; species Eledona agricola. Next base: position 22,577 of record CAXIEJ010000150.1, read on the forward strand.
ACTAGCATTTTTTTGTAATTTAAAAGTGATTGGGTTTAGTTTGTTATGGTAAGGGTTAGTTGGTGACGATTTAGAGTAGCCGAAGTAATTTAGGTGAGACTGGCATAGTTTGTTATGATTTGTGCACCTTTTTTTGTAATTTTAAGATGATATGGTTTGGTTTGTTGTGGTAAGGAATAGTTGGGGGTGATTTACGGTAGCCGAAGTAATTTAGGTGATTCTGGTATAGTTTGTTATGATTTATAGCATTTTTTGTAATTTTAAAGTTATTGGGCTTAGTTTGTTGCTGTAAAGTGTAGTTGGGGGTGATTTTTGATAGCCGAAGTAATTTAGGTAAATTTGGCATAGTTTGCTATGGTTACTAGCATTTTTTTGTAATTTAAAAGTGATTGGGTTTAGTTTGTTGTGGTAAGGGTTAGTTGGTGTTGATTTAGAGTAGCCGAAGTAATTTAGGCGAGTCTGGCATAGTTTGTTATGATTTGTACACCTTTTTTTGTAATTTTAAGATGATATGGTTTGGTTTGTTGTGGTAAGGGATAGTTGGGGGTGATTTACGGTAGCCGAAGTAATTTAGGTGATTCTGGTATAGTTTGTTATGATTTTTAGCATTTTTTTGTTATTTTAACGTTATTGGGCTTAGTTTGTTGCTGTAAAGTGTAGTTGGGGGTGATTTTTGATAGCCGAAGTAATTTAGGTGAGTTTGGCATAGTTTGCTATGGTTAGTAGCATTTTTTTGTAATTTAAAAGTGATTGGGTTTAGTTTGTTGTGGTAAGGGTTAGTTGGTGATGATTTATGGTAGCCGAAGTAATTTCGGTGAGTTTGGCATAGCTTCCTATGGTTACTAGCATTTTTTTGTAATTTAAAAGTGATTGGGTTTAGTTTGTTATGGTAAGGGTTAGTTGGTGACGATTTAGAGTAGCCGAAGTAATTTAGGTGAGACTGGCATAGTTTGTTATGATTTGTGCACCTTTTTTTGTAATTTTAAGATGATATGGTTTGGTTTGTTGTGGTAAGGAATAGTTGGGGGTGATTTACGGTAGCCGAAGTAATTTAGGTGATTCTGGTATAGTTTGTTATGATTTCTAGCATTTTTTGTAATTTTAAAGTTATTGGGCTTAGTTTGTTGCTGTAAAGTGTAGTTGGGGGTGATTTTTGATAGCCGAAGTAATTTAGGTAAATTTGGCATAGTTTGCTATGGTTACTAGCATTTTTTTGTAATTTAAAAGTGATTGGGTTTAGTTTGTTGTGGTAAGGGTTAGTTGGTGTTGATTTAGAGTAGCCGAAGTAATTTAGGCGAGTCTGGCATAGTTTGTTATGATTTGTACACCTTTTTTTGTAATTTTAAGATGATATGGTTTGGTTTGTTGTGGTAAGGGATAGTTGGGGGTGATTTACGGTAGCCGAAGTAATTTAGGTGATTCTGGTATAGTTTGTTATGATTTTTAGCATTTTTTTGTTATTTTAACGTTATTGGGCTTAGTTTGTTGCTGTAAATTGTAGTTGGGGGTAATTTTTGATAGCCGAAGTAATTTAGGTGAGTTTGGCATAGTTTGCTATGGTTAGTAGCATTTTTTTGTAATTTAAAAGTGATTGGGTTTAGTTTGTTGTGGTAAGGGTTAGTTGGTGATGATTTATGGTAGCCGAAGTAATTTCGGTGAGTTTGGCATAGCTTCCTATGGTTACTAGCATTTTTTTGTAATTTAAAATTGATTGGGTTTAGTTTGTTATGGTAAGGGTTAGTTGGTGACGATTTAGAGTAGCCGAAGTAATTTAGGTGAGACTGGCATAGTTTGTTATGATTTGTGCACCTTTTTTTGTAATTTTAAGATGATATGGTTTGGTTTGTTGTGGTAAGGGATGGTTGGGGTGATTTACGGTAGCCGAAGTAATTTAGGTGATTCTGATATAGTTTGTTATGATTTTTAGCATTTTTTTGTAATTTTAAAGTGATTGGGCTTAGTTTGTTGCTGTAAAGTGTAGTTGGGGGTGATTTTTGATAGCCGAAGTAATTTTGGTGAGTTTGGCATAGTTTGCTATGGTTAGTAGCATTTTTTTGTAATTTAAAAGTGATTGGGTTTAGTTTGTTGTGGTAAGGGTTAGTTGGTGATGATTTATGGTAGCCAAAGTAATTTAGGTGAGTTTGGCATAGTTTGCTATGATTACTAGCATTTTTTTGTAATTTAAAAGTGATTGGGTTTAGTTTGTTGTGGTAAGGGTTAGCTGGTGATGATTTAGAGTAGCCGAAGTAATTTAGGTGAGTCTGGCATACTTTGTTATGATTTGTACACCTTTTTTTGTAATTTTAAGATGATATGGTTTGGTTTGTTGTGGTAAGGGATAGTTGGGGGTGATTTACGTTAGCCGAAGTAATTTAGGTGATTCTGGTATAGTTTGTTATGATTTTTAGCATTTTTTTGTAATTTTAAAGCGATTGGGCTGAGTTTGTTGCTGTAAAGTGTAGTTGGGGGTGATTTTTGATAGCCGAAGTAATTTAGGTGAGTTTGGCATAGTTTGCTATGGTTAGTAGCATTTTTTTGTAATTTAAAATTGATTGGGTTTAGTTTGTTGTGGTAAGGGTTAGTTGGTGATGATTTATGGTAGCCAAAGTAATTTAGGTGAGTTTGGCATAGTTTGCTATGGTTACTAGCATTTTTTTGTAATTTAAAACTGATTGGGTTTAGTTTGTTGTGGTAAGGGTTAGTTGGTGACGATTTAGAGTAGCCGAAGTAATTTAGGTGAGACTGGCATAGTTTGTTATGATTTGTGCACCTTTTTTTGTAATTTTAAGATGATATGGTTTGGTTTGTTGTGGTAAGGAATAGTTGGGGGTGATTTACGGTAGCCGAAGTAATTTAGGTGATTCTGGTATAGTTTGTTATGATTTCTAGCATTTTTTGTAATTTTAAAGTTATTGGGCTTAGTTTGTTGCTGTAAAGTGTAGTTGGGGGTGATTTTTGATAGCCGAAGTAATTTAGGTAAATTTGGCATAGTTTGCTATGGTTACTAGCATTTTTTTGTAATTTAAAAGTGATTGGGTTTAGTTTGTTGTGGTAAGGGTTAGTTGGTGTTGATTTAGAGTAGCCGAAGTAATTTAGGCGAGTCTGGCATAGTTTGTTATGATTTGTACACCTTTTTTTGTAATTTTAAGATGATATGGTTTGGTTTGTTGTGGTAAGGGATAGTTGGGGGTGATTTACGGTAGCCGAAGTAATTTAGGTGATTCTGGTATAGTTTGTTATGATTTTTAGCATTTTTTTGTTATTTTAACGTTATTGGGCTTAGTTTGTTGCTGTAAATTGTAGTTGGGGGTGATTTTTGATAGCCGAAGTAATTTAGGTGAGTTTGGCATAGTTTGCTATGGTTAGTAGCATTTTTTTGTAATTTAAAAGTGATTGGGTTTAGTTTGTTGTGGTAAGGGTTAGTTGGTGATGATTTATGGTAGCCGAAGTAATTTCGGTGAGTTTGGCATAGCTTCCTATGGTTACTAGCATTTTTTTGTAATTTAAAATTGATTGGGTTTAGTTTGTTATGGTAAGGGTTAGTTGGTGACGATTTAGAGTAGCCGAAGTAATTTAGGTGAGACTGGCATAGTTTGTTATGATTTGTGCACCTTTTTTTGTAATTTTAAGATGATATGGTTTGGTTTGTTGTGGTAAGGGATGGTTGGGGTGATTTACGGTAGCCGAAGTAATTTAGGTGATTCTGATATAGTTTGTTATGATTTTTAGCATTTTTTTGTAATTTTAAAGTGATTGGGCTTAGTTTGTTGCTGTAAAGTGTAGTTGGGGGTGATTTTTGATAGCCGAAGTAATTTAGGTGAGTTTGGCATAGTTTGCTATGGTTAGTAGCATTTTTTTGTAATTTAAAATTGATTGGGTTTAGTTTGTTGTGGTAAGGGTTAGTTGGTGATGATTTATGGTAGCCAAAGTAATTTAGGTGAGTTTGGCATAGTTTGCTATGGTTACTAGCATTTTTTTGTAATTTAAAACTGATTGGGTTTAGTTTGTTGTGGTAAGGGTTAGTTGGCGATGATTTAGAGTAGCCGAAGTAATTTAGGTGAGTCTGGCATTGTTTGTTATGATTTGTACTCCTTTTTTGTAATTTTAAGATGATATTGTTTGGTTTGTTGTGGTAAGGTATAGTTGGGGTGATTTACGGTAGCCGAAGTAATTTAGGTGATTCTGATATAGTTTGTTATGATTTTTAGCATTTTTTTGTAATTTTAAAGTGATTGGGCTTAGTTTGTTGCTGTAAAGTGTAGTTGGGGGTGATTTTTGATAGCCGAAGTAATTTTGGTGAGTTTGGCATAGTTTGCTATGGTTAGTAGCATTTTTTTGTAATTTAAAAGTGATTGGGTTTAGTTTGTTGTGGTAAAGGTTAGTTGGTGATGATTTAGAGTAGCCGAAGTAATTTAGGTGAGTCTGGCATAGTTTGTTATGATTTGTACACCTTTTTTTGTAATTTTAAGATGATATGGTTTGGTTTGTTGTGGTAAGGGATAGTTGGGGGTGATTTACGGTAGCCGAAGTAATTTAGGTGATTCTGGTTTAATTTGTTATGATTTTTAGCATTTTTTTGTAATTTAAAAGTGATTGGGTTTAGTTTGTTGTGGTAAGGGTTAGTTGGTGATGATTTATGGTAGCCGAAGTAATTTAGGTGAGTTTGGCATAGTTTGCTATGGTTACTAGCATTTTTTTGTAATTTAAAAGTGATTGGGTTTAGTTAGTTGTGGTAAAGGTTAGTTGGTGATGATTTAGAGTAGCCGAAGTAATTTAAGTGAGTCTGGCATAGTTTGTTATGATTTGTACACCTTTTTTTGTAATTTTAAGATGATATGGTTTGGTTTGTTGTGGTAAGGGATAGTTGGGGTGATTTACGGTAGCAGAAGTAATTTAGGTGATTCTGATATAGTTTGTTATGATTTTTAGCATTTTTTTGTAATTTTAAATTGATTGGGTTTAGTTTGTTGTGGTAAGGCTTAGTTGGTGATGATTTAGAGTAGCCGAAGTAATTTAGGTGAGTCTGGCATAGTTTGTTATGATTTGTACACCTTTTTTTGTAATTTTAAGATGATATGGTTTGTTTTGTTGTAATAAGGGATAGTTGGGGGTGATTTACGGTAGCCGAAGTAATTTAGGTGATTCTGGTATAGTTTGTTATGATTTTTAGCATTTTTTTGTAATTTTAAAGTGATTGGGCTTAGTTTGTTGCTGTAAAGTGTAGTTGGGGGTGATTTTTGATAGCCGAAGTAATTTAGGTGAGTTTGGCATAGTTTGCTATGGTTAGTAGCATTTTTATGTAATTTAAAAGTGATTGGGTTTAGTTTGTTGTGGTAAGGGTTAGTTGGTGATGATTTAGAGTAGCCGAAGTAATTTAGGTGAGTCTGGCGTAGTTTGTTGTGATTTGTACACCTTTTTTTGTAATTTTTAGATGATATGGTTTGGTTTGTTGTAATAAGGGATAGTTGGGGGTGATTTACGGTAGCCGAAGTAATTTAGGTGATTCTGGTATAGTTTGTTATGATTTTTAGCATTTTTTTGTAATTTTAAAGTGATTGGGCTTAGTTTGTTGCTGTAAAGTGTAGTTGGGGGTGATTTTTGATAGCCGAAGTAATTTAGGTGAGTTTGGAATAGTTTGCTATGGTTACTAGCATTTTTTTGTAATTTAAAAGTGATTGGGTTTAGTTTGTTGTGGTAAGGGTTAGTTGGTGATGATTTATGGTAGCCGAAGTAATTTAGGTGAGTTTGGCATAGTTTGCTATGGTTACTAGCATTTTTTTGTAATTTAAAAGTGATTGGGTTTAGTTTGTTGTGGTAAGGGTTAGTTGGTGATGATTTAGAGTAGCCGAAGTAATTTAGGTGAGTCTGGCATAGTTTGTTATGATTTGTACACCTTTTTTTGTAATTTTAAGATGATATGGTTTGGTTTGTTGTAATAAGGGATAGTTGGGGGTGATTTACGGTAGCCGAAGTAATTTAGGTGATTCTGGTATAGTTTGTTATGATTTTTAGCATTTTTTGTAATTTTAAAGTGATTGGGCTTAGTTTGTTGCTGTAAAGTGTAGTTGGGGGTGATTTTTGATAGCCGAAGTAATTTAGGTAAATTTGGCATAGTTTGCTATGGTTACTAGCATTTTTTTGTAATTTAAAAGTGATTGGGTTTAGTTTGTTGTGGTAAGGGTTAGTTGGTGATGATTTACAGTAGCCGAAGTAATTTAGGCGAGTCTGGCATAGTTTGTTATGATTTGTACACCTTTTTTTGTAATTTTAAGATGATATGGTTTGGTTTGTTGTGGTAAGGGATAGTTGGGGGTGATTTACGGTAGCCGAAGTAATTTAGGTGATTCTGGTATAGTTTGTTATGATTTTTAGCATTTTTTTGTTATTTTAACGTTATTGGGCTTAGTTTGTTGCTGTAAAGTGTAGTTGGGGGTGATTTTTGATTGCCGAAGTAATTTAGGTGAGTTTGGCATAGTTTGCTATGGTTAGTAGCATTTTTTTGTAATTTAAAAGTGATTGGGTTTAGTTTGTTGTGGTAAGGGTTAGTTGGTGATCATTTATGGTAGCCAAAGTAATTTCGGTGAGTTTGGCATAGCTTCCTATGGTTACTAGCATTTTTTTGTAATTTAAAAGTGATTGGGTTTAGTTTGTTATGGTAAGGGTTAGTTGGTGACGATTTAGAGTAGCCGAAGTAATTTAGGTGAGACTGGCATAGTTTGTTATGATTTGTGCACCTTTTTTTGTAATTTTAAGATGATATGGTTTGGTTTGTTGTGGTAAGGAATAGTTGGGGGTGATTTACGGTAGCCGAAGTAATTTAGGTGATTCTGGTATAGTTTGAAATGATTTTTAGCATTTTTTTGTAATTTTAAAGTGATTGGGCTTAGTTTGTTGCTGTAAAGTGTAGTTGGGGGTGATTTTTGATAGCCGTAGTAATTTAGGTGAGTTTGGCATAGTTTGCTAAGGTTACTAGCATTTTTTTGTAATTTAAAAGTGATTGGGTTTAGTTTGTTGTGGTAAGGGTTAGTTGGTGATGATTTAGAGTAGCCAAAGTACTTTAGGTGAGTCTGGCATAATTTGTTATGATTTGTACACCTTTTTTTGTAATTTTAAGATGATATGGTTTGGTTTGTTGTGGTAAGGGATAGTTGGGTGTGATTTACGGTAGCCGAAGTAATTTAGGTGATTCTGGTATAGTTTGTTATGATTTTTAGCATTTTTTTGTAATTTTAAAGTGATTGGGCTTAGTTTGTTGCTGTAAAGTGTAGTTGGGGGTGATTTTTGATAGCCGAAGTAATTTAGGTGAGTTTGGCATAGTTTGCTATGGTTAGTAGCATTTTTTTTAATTTAAAAGTGATTGGGTTTAGTTTGTTGTGGTAAGGGTTAGTTGGTGATGATTTAGAGTAGCCAAAGTACTTTAGGTGAGTCTGGCATAATTTGTTATGATTTGTACACCTTTTTTTGTAATTTTAAGATGATATGGTTTGGTTTGTTGTGGTAAGGAATAGTTGGGGGTGATTTACGGTAGCCGAAGTAATTTAGGTGATTCTGGTATAGTTTGTTATGATTTCTAGCATTTTTTGTAATTTTAAAGTTATTGGGCTTAGTTTGTTGCTGTAAAGTGTAGTTGGGGGTGATTTTTGATAGCCGAAGTAATTTAGGTAAATTTGGCATAGTTTGCTATGGTTACTAGCATTTTTTTGTAATTTAAAAGTGATTGGGTTTAGTTTGTTGGGGTAAGGGTTAGTTGGTGTTGATTTAGAGTAGCCGAAGTAATTTAGGCGAATCTGGCATAGTTTGTTATGATTTGTACACCTTTTTTTGTAATTTTAAGATGATATGGTTTGGTTTGTTGTGGTAAGGGATAGTTGGGGGTGATTTACGGTAGCCGAAGTAATTTAGGTGATTCTGGTATAGTTTGTTATGATTTTTAGCATTTTTTTGTTATTTTAACGTTATTGGGCTTAGTTTGTTGCTGTAAAGTGTAGTTGGGGGTGATTTTTGATAGCCGAAGTAATTTAGGTGAGTTTGGCATAGTTTGCTATCGTTAGTAGCATTTTTTTGTAATTTAAAAGTGATTGGGTTTAGTTTGTTGTGGTAAGGGTTAGTTGGTGATGATTTATGGTAGCCGAAGTAATTTCGGTGAGTTTGGCATAGCTTCCTATGGTTACTAGCATTTTTTTGTAATTTAAAAGTGATTGGGTTTAGTTTGTTATGGTAAGGGTTAGTTGGTGACGATTTAGAGTAGCCGAAGTAATTTAGGTGAGACTGGCATAGTTTGTTATGATTTGTGCACCTTTTTTTGTAATTTTAAGATGATATGGTTTGGTTTGTTGTGGTAAGGAATAGTTGGGGGTGATTTACGGTAGCCGAAGTAATTTAGGTGATTCTGGTATAGTTTGTTATGATTTCTAGCATTTTTTGTAATTTTAAAGTTATTGGGCTTAGTTTGTTGCTGTAAAGTGTAGTTGGGGGTGATTTTTGATAGCCGAAGTAATTTAGGTAAATTTGGCATAGTTTGCTATGGTTACTAGCATTTTTTTGTAATTTAAAAGTGATTGGGTTTAGTTTGTTGTGGTAAGGGTTAGTTGGTGACGATTTAGAGTAGCCGAAGTAATTTAGGTGAGACTGGCATAGTTTGTTATGATTTGTGCACCTTTTTTTGTAATTTTAAGATGATATGGTTTGGTTTGTTGTGGTAAGGGATAGTTGGGGGTGATTTACGGTAGCCGAAGTAATTTAGGTGATTCTGGTATAGTTTGTTATGATTTTTAGCATTTTTTTGTTATTTTAACGTTATTGGGCTTAGTTTGTTGCTGTAAAGTGTAGTTGGGAGTGATTTTTGATAGCCGAAGTAATTTAAGTGAGTTTGGCATAGTTTGCTATGGTTAGTAGCATTTTTTTGTAATTTAAAAGTGATTGGGTTTAGTTTGTTGTGGTAAGGGTTAGTTGGTGATGATTTATGGTAGCCGAAATAATTTCGGTGAGTTTGGCATAGCTTCCTATGGTTACTAGCATTTTTTTGTAATTTAAAAGTGATTGGGTTTAGTTTGTTATGGTAAGGGTTAGTTGGTGACGATTTAGAGTAGCCGAAGTAATTTAGGTGAGACTGGCATAGTTTGTTATGATTTGTGCACCTTTTTTTGTAATTTTAAGATGATATGGTTTGGTTTGTTGTGGTAAGGAATAGTTGGGGGTGATTTACGGTAGCCGAAGTAATTTAGGTGATTCTGGTATAGTTTGAAATGATTTTTAGCATTTTTTTGTAATTTTAAAGTGATTGGGCTTAGTTTGTTGCTGTAAAGTGTAGTTGGGGATGATTTTTGATAGCCGAAGTAATTTAGGTGAGTTTGGCATAGTTTGCTAAGGTTACTAGCATTTTTTTGTAATTTAAAAGTGATTGGGTTTAGTTTGTTGTGGTAAGGGTTAGTTGGTGATGATTTAGAGTAGCCAAAGTACTTTAGGCAAGTCTGGCATAATTTGTTATGATTTGTACACCTTTTTTTGTAATTTTAAGATGATATGGTTTGGTTTGTTGTGGTAAGGGATAGTTGGGTGTGATTTACGGTAGCCGAAGTAATTTAGGTGATTCTGGTATAGTTTGTTATGATTTTTAGCATTTTTTTGTAATTTTAAAGTGATTGGGCTTAGTTTGTTGCTGTAAAGTGTAGTTGGGGGTGATTTTTGATAGCCGAAGTAATTTAGGTGAGTTTGGCATAGTTTGCTATCGTTAGTAGCATTTTTTTTAATTTAAAAGTGATTGGGTTTAGTTTGTTGTGGTAAGGGTTAGTTGGTGATGATTTATGGTAGCCGAAATAATTTAGGTGAGTTTGGCATAGTTTGCTATGGTTACTAGCATTTTTTTGTAATTTAAAAGAGATTGGGTTTAGTTTGTTGTGTGGTAAGGGTTAGTTGGTGATGATTAAGAGTAGCCGAAGTAATTTAGGTGAGTCTGGCATAGTTTGTTATGATTTGTACACCTTTTTTTGAAATTTTAAGATGATATGGTTTGGTTTGTTGTGGTAAGGGATAGTTGGGGGTGATTTACGGTAGCCGAAGTAATTTAAGGGATTTTGGAATAGTTTGTTATGATTTTTAGCATTTTTTTGTAATTTTAAAGTGATTGGGCTTAGTTTGTTGCTGTAAAGTGTAGTTGGGGGTGATTTTTGATAGCCGAAGTAATTTAGGTGATTCTGGAATAGTTTGTTATGATTTTTAGCATTTTTTTGTAATTTTAAAGTGATTGGGATTAGTTTGCTGCTGTAAAGTGTAGTTGGGGGTGATTTTTGATAGCCGAAGTAAATTAGGTGAGTTTGGCATAGTTTGCTATGGTTAGTAGCATTTTTTTGTAATTTAAAAGTGATTGGGTTTAGTTTGTTGTGGTAAGAGTTAGTTGGTGATGATTTATGGTAGCCGAAGTAATTTAGGTGAGTTTGGCATAGTTTGCTATGGTTACTAGCATTATTTTGTAATTTAAAAGTGATTGGGTTTAGTTTGTTGTGGTAAGGGTTAGTTGGTGACGATTTAGAGTAGCCGAAGTAATTTAGGTGAGTCTGGCATAGTTTGTTATGATTTGTACACCTTTTTTTGTAATTTTAAGATGATATGGTTTGCTTTGTTGTGGTAAGGGATAGTTGGGGGTGATTTACGGTAGCCGAAGTAATTTAGGTGATTCTGGTATAGTTTGTTATGATTTTTAGCATTTTTTTGTAATTTTAAAGTGATTGGGCTTAGTTTGTTGCTGTAAAGTGTAGTTGGAGGTGATTTTTGATAGCCGAAGTAATTTAGGTAAGTTTGGCATAGTTTGCTATGGTTAGTAGCATTTTTTTGTAATTTAAAATTGATTGGGTTTAGTTTGTTGTGGTAAGGGTTAGTTGGTGATGATTTATGGTAGCCAAAGTAATTTAGGTGAGTTTGGCATAGTTTGCTATGGTTACTAGCATTTTTTTGTAATTTAAAACTGATTGGGTTTAGTTTGTTGTGGTAAGGGTTAGTTGGTGATGATTTAGAGTAGCCGAAGTAATTTAGGTGAGTCTGGCATTGTTTGTTATGATTTGTACTCCTTTTTTGTAATTTTAAGATGATATGGTTTGGTTTGTTGTGGTAAGGGATAGTTGGGGTGATTTACGGTAGCCGAAGTAATTTAGGTGATTCTGATATAGTTTGTTATGATTTTTAGCATTTTTTTGTAATTTTAAATTGATTGGGCTTAGTTTGTTGCTGTAAAGTGTAGTTGGGGGTGATTTTTGATAGCCGAAGTAATTTTGGTGAGTTTGGCATAGTTTGCTATGGTTAGTAGCATTTTTTTGTAATTTAAAAGTGATTGGGTTTAGTTTGTTGTGGTAAGGGTTAGTTGGTGATGATTTATGGTAGCCAAAGTAATTTAGGTGAGTTTGGCATAGTTTGCTATGGTTACTAGCATTTTTTTGTAATTTAAAAGTGATTGGGTTTAGTTTGTTGTGGTAAGGGTTAGTTGGTGATGATTTAGAGTAGCCGAAGTAATTTAGGTGAGTCTGGCATAGTTTGTTATGATTTGTACACCTTTTTTTGTAATTTTAAGATGATATGGTTTGTTTTGTTGTAATAAGGGATAGTTGGGGGTGATTTACGATAGCCGAAGTAATTTAGGTGATTCTGGTATAGTTTGTTATGATTTTTAGCATTTTTTTGTAATTTTAAAGTGTTTGGGCTTAGTTTGTTGCTGTAAAGTGTAGTTGGGGGTGATTTTTGATAGCCGAAGTAATTTAGGTGAGTTTGGCATAGTTTGCTATGGTTAGTAGCATTTTTATGTAATTTAAAAGTGATTGGGTTTAGTTTGTTGTGGTAAGGGTTAGTTGGTGATGATTTAGAGTAGCCGAAGTAATTTAGGTGAGTCTGGCGTAGTTTGTTGTGATTTGTACACCTTTTTTTGTAATTTTTAGATGATATGGTTTGGTTTGTTGTAATAAGGGATAGTTGGGGGTGATTTACGGTAGCCGAAGTAATTTAGGTGATTCTGGTATAGTTTGTTATGATTTTTAGCATTTTTTTGTAATTTTAAAGTGATTGGGCTTAGTTTGTTGCTGTAAAGTGTAGTTGGGGGTGATTTTTGATAGCCGAAGTAATTTAGGTGAGTTTGGCATAGTTTGCTATGGTTAGTAGCATTTTTTTGTAATTTAAAAGTGATTGGGTTTAGTTTGTTGTGGTAAGGGTTAGTTGGTGATGATTTATGGTAGCCGAAGTAATTTAGGTGAGTTTGGCATAGTTTGCTATGGTTACTAGCATTTTTTTGTAATTTAAAAGTGATTGGGTTTAGTTTGTTGTGGTAAGGGTTAGTTGGTGATGATTTAGAGTAGCCGAAGTAATTTAGGTGAGTCTGGCATAGATTGTTATGATTTGTACACCTTTTTTTGTAATTTTAAGATGATATGGTTTGGTTTGTTGTAATAAGGGATAGTTGGGGGTGATTTACGGTAGCCGAAGTAATTTAGGTGATTCTGGTATAGTTTGTTATGATTTCTAGCATTTTTTGTAATTTTAAAGTGATTGGGCTTAGTTTGTTGCTGTAAAGTGTAGTTGGGGGTGATTTTTGATAGCCGAAGTAATTTAGGTAAATTTGGCATAGTTTGCTATGGTTACTTGCATTTTTTTGTAATTTAAAAGTGATTGGGTTTAGTTTGTTGTGGTAAGGGTTAGTTGGTGATGATTTAGAGTAGCCGAAGTAATTTAGGCGAGTCTGGCATAGTTTGTTATGATTTGTACACCTTTTTTTGTAATTTTAAGATGATATGGTTTGGTTTGTTGTGGTAAGGGATAGTTGGGGGTGATTTACGGTAGCCGAAGTAATTTAGGTGATTCTGGTATAGTTTGTTATGATTTTTAGCATTTTTTTGTTATTTTAACGTTATTGGGCTTAGTTTGTTGCTGTAAAGTGTAGTTGGGGGTGATTTTTGATAGCCGAAGTAATTTAGGTGAGTTTGGCATAGTTTGCTATGGTTAGTAGCATTTTTTTGTAATTTAAAAGTGATTGGGTTTAGTTTGTTGTGGTAAGGGTTAGTTGGTGATGATTTATGGTAGCCGAAGTAATTTCGGTGAGTTTGGCATAGCTTCCTATGGTTACTAGCATTTTTTTGTAATTTAAAAGTGATTGGGTTTAGTTTGTTATGGTAAGGGTTAGTTGGTGACGATTTAGAGTAGCCGAAGTAATTTAGGTGAGACTGGCATAGTTTGTTATGATTTGTGCACCTTTTTTTGTAATTTTAAGATGATATGGTTTGGTTTGTTGTGGTAAGGAATAGTTGGGGGTGATTTACGGTAGCCGAAGTAATTTAGGTGATTCTGGTATAGTTTGAAATGATTTTTAGCATTTTTTTGTAATTTTAAAGTGATTGGGCTTAGTTTGTTGCTGTAAAGTGTAGTTGGGGGTGATTTTTGATAGCCGAAGTAATTTAGGTGAGTTTGGCATAGTTTGCTAAGGTTACTAGCATTTTTTTGTAATTTAAAAGTGATTGGGTTTAGTTTGTTGTGGTAAGGGTTAGTTGGTGATGATTTAGAGTAGCCAAAGTACTTTAGGTGAGTCTGGCATAATTTGTTATGATTTGTACACCTTTTTTTGTAATTTTAAGATGATATGGTTTGGTTTGTTGTGGTAAGGGATAGTTGGGTGTGATTTACGGTAGCCGAAGTAATTTAGGTGATTCTGGTATAGTTTGTTATGATTTTTAGCATTTTTTTGTAATTTTAAAGTGATTGGGCTTAGTTTGTTGCTGTAAAGTGTAGTTGGGGGTGATTTTTGATAGCCGAAGTAATTTAGGTGAGTTTGGCATAGTTTGCTATGGTTAGTAGCATTTTTTTTTTATTTAAAAGTGATTGGGTTTAGTTTGTTGTGGTAAGGGTTAGTTGGTGATGATTTATGGTAGCCGAAATAATTTAGGTGAGTTTGGCATAGTTTCCTATGGTTACTAGCATTTTTTTGTAATTTAAAAGAGATTGGGTTTAGTTTGTTGTGTGGTAAGGGTTAGTTGGTGATGATTAAGAGTAGCCGAAGTAATTTAGGTGAGTCTGGCATAGTTTGTTATGATTTGTACACCTTTTTTTGAAATTTTAAGATGATATGGTTTGGTTTGTTGTGGTAAGGGATAGTTGGGGGTGATTTACGGTAGCCGAAGTAATTTAAGGGATTTTGGAATAGTTTGTTATGATTTTTAGCATTTTTTTGTAATTTTAAAGTGATTGGGCTTAGTTTGTTGCTGTAAAGTGTAGTTGGGGGTGATTTTTAATAGCCGAAGTAATTTAGGTGATTCTGGAATAGTTTGTTATGATTTTTAGCATTTTTTTGTAATTTTAAAGTGATTGGGCTTAGTTTGCTGCTGTAAAGTGTAGTTGTGGGTGATTTTTGATAGCCGAAGTAAATTAGGTGAGTTTGGCATAGTTTGCTATGGTTAGTAGCATTTTTTTGTAATTTAAAAGTGATTGGGTTTAGTTTGTTGTGGTAAGAGTTAGTTGGTGATGATTTATGGTAGCCGAAGTAATTTAGGTGAGTTTGGCATAGTTTGCTATGGTTACTAGCATTTTTTTGTAATTTAAAAGTGATTGGGTTTAGTTTGTTGTGGTAAGGGTTAGTTGGTGACGATTTAGAGTAGCCGAAGTAATTTAGGTGAGTCTGGCATAGTTTGTTATGATTTGTACACCTTTTTTTGTAATTTTAAGATGATATGGTTTGCTTTGTTGTGGTAAGGGATAGTTGGGGGTGATTTACGGTAGCCGAAGTAATTTAGGTGATTCTGGTATAGTTTGTTATGATTTTTAGCATTTTTTTTGTAATTTTAAAGTGATTGGGCTTAGTTTGTTGCTGTAAAGTGTAGTTGGGGGTGATTTTTGATAGCCGAAGTAATTTAGGTGAATTTGGCATAGTTTGCTATGGTTAGTAGCATTTTTTTGTAATTTAAAAGTGATTGGGTTTAGTTTGTTGTGGTAAGGGTTAGTTGGTGATGATTTAGAGTAGCCAAAGTAATTTGGGTGAGTTTGACATAGTTTGCTATGATTACTAGCATTTTTTTGTAATTTAAAAGTGATTGGGTTTAGTTTATTGTGGTAAGGGTTAGTTGGTGATGATGTATGGTAGCCGAAGTAATTTAGGTGAGTTTGGCATAGTTTGCTATGGTTACTAGCATTTTTTTGTAATTTAAAAGTGATTGGGTTTAGTTTGTTGTGGTAAGGGTTAGTTGGTGATGATTTATGGTAGCCGAAGTAATTTAAGTGAGTTTGGCATAGTTTGCTATGGTTACTAGCATTTTTTTGTAATTTAAAAGTGATTGGGTTTAGTTTGTTGTGGCAAGGGTTAGTTGGTGATGATTTAGAGTAGCCGAAGTAATTTAGGTAAGTCTGGCATAGTTTGCTATGGTTACTAGCATTTTTTTGTAATTTAAAAGTGATTGGGTTTAGTTTGTTGTGGTAAGGGTTAGTTGGTGATGATTTATGGTAGCCGAAGTAATTTAGGTGAGCTTGACGTAGTTTGCTATGGTTACTAGCATTTTTTTGTAATTTTAAAGTGATTGGGCTTAGTTTGTTGCTGTAAAGTATAGTTGGGGGTGATTTTTGATAGCCGAAGTAATTTAGGTGAGTTTGGCATAGTTTGCTATGGTTAGTAGCATTTTTTTGTAATTTAAAAGTGATTGGGTTTAGTTTGTTGTGGTAAGGGTTAGTTGGTGATGATTTATGGTAGCCGAAGTAATTTAGGTGAGTTTGGCATAGTTTGCTATGGTTACTAGCATTTTTTTGTAATTTAAAAGTTATTGGGTGTAGTTTGTTGTGGCAAGGGTTAGTTGGTGATGATTTAGAGTAGCCGAAGTAATTTAGGTGAGTCTGGCATAGTCTGTTATGATTTGTACAGCTTTTTTTGTCATTTTAAGATGATATGGTTTGGTTTGTTGTGGTAAGGGATAGTTGGGGGTGATTTACGGTAGCCGAAGTAATTTAGGTGATTCTGGTATAGTTTTATATGATTTTTTGCATTTTTTTGTAATTTTAAAGTGATTGGGCTTAGTTTGTTGCTGTAAAGTGTAGTTGGGGGTGATTTTTGATAGCCGAAGTAATTTAGGTGAGTTTGACATAGTTTGCTATGGTTAGTAGCATTTTTTTGTAATTTAAAAGTGATTGGGTAGTTTGTTGTGGTGAGGGTTAGTTGGTGATGATTTATGGTAGCCGAAGTAATTTAGGTGAGTTTGGCATAGTTTGCTATGGTTACTAGCATTTTTTTGTAATTTAAAAGTGATTGGGTTTAGTTTGTTGGGGTAAGAGTTAGTTGGTGATGATTTATATTAGCCGAAGTAATTTAGGTGAGTCTGACATAGTTTGTTATGATTTGTACACCTTTTTTGTAATTTTAAGATGATATGGTTTGGTTTGTTGTGGTAAAAGATAGTTGGGGGTGATTTACGGTAGCCGAAGTAATTTAGGTGATTCTGGTATAGTTTGTTATGATTTTTAGCATTTTTTTGTAATTTTAAAGTGATTGGGCTTAGTTTGTTGCTGTAAAGTGTAGTTGGAGGTGATTTTTGATAGCCGAAGTAATTTAGGTAAGTTTGGCATAGTTTGCTATGGTTAGTAGCATTTTTTTGTAATATAAAAGTGGGTTAATTTGGGTTTAATTTGTTGTGGTAAGGGTTAGTTGGTGATGATATATGGTAGCCGAAGTAATTTAGGTGAGTATGGCATAGTTTGCTATGGTTACTAGCATTTTTTTGTAATTTAAAAGTGATTGGGTTTAGTTTGTTGTGGTAAGGGTTAGTTGGTGATGATTTAGAGTAGCCGAAGTAATTTAGGTGAGTCTGGCATAGTTTGTTATGATTTGTACACCTTTTTTTGTAATTTTAAGATGATATGGTTTGGTTTGTTGTGGTAAGGGATAGTTGGGGGTGATTTACGGTAGCCGAAGTAATTTAGGTGATTCTGATATAGTTTGTTATGATTTTTAGCATTTTTTTGTAATTTTAAAGTGATTGGGCTTAGTTTGCTGCTGTAAAGTGTAGTTGGGGGTGGTTTTTGATAGCCGAAGTAATTTAGGTGAGTTTGGCATAGTTTGCTATGGTTAGTAGCATTTTTTTGTAATTTAAAAGTGATTGGGTTTAGTTTGTTGTGGTAAGAGTTAGTTGGTGATGATTTATGGTAGCCGAAGTAATTTAGGTGAGTTTGGCATAGTTTGCTATGGTTACTAGCATTTTTTTGTAATTTAAAAGTGATTGGGTTTAGTTTGTTGTGGTAAGGGTTAGTTGGTGATGATTTAGAGTAGCCGAAGTAATTTAGGTGAGTCTGGCATAGTTTATTATGGTTTGTACACCTTTTTTTGTCATTTTAAGATGATATGGTTTGGTTTGTTGTGGTAAGGGATTGTTGGGGGTGATTTACGGTAGCCGAAGTAATTTAGGTGATTCTGGTATAGCTTGTTATGATTTTTAGCATTTTTTTGTAATTTTAAAGTGATTGGGCTTAGTTTGTTGCTGTAAAGTGTAGTTGGGAGTGATTTTTGATAGCCGAAGTAATTTAGGTGAGTTTGGCATAGTTTGCTATGGTTAGTAGCATTTTTTTGTAATTTAAAAGTGATTGGGTTTAGTTTGTTGTGTTAAGGGTTAGTTGGTGATGATTTATGGTAGCCGAAGTAATTTAGGTGAGCTTGGCATAGTTTGCTATGGTTACTAGCATTTTTTTGTAATTTAAAAGTGATTGGGTTTAGTTTGTTGTGGTAAGGGTTAGTTGATGATGATTTATGGTAGCCGAAGTAATTTAAGTGAGTTTGGCATAGTTTGCTATGGTTACTAGCATTTTTTTGTTATTTAAAAGTGATTGGGTTTAGTTTGTTGCGGTAAGGGTTAGTTGGTGATGATTTAGAATAGCCGAAGTAATTTAGGTGATTCTGGCATAGTTTGTTATGATTTGTACACCTTTTTTTGTAATTTTAAGATGATATGGTTTAGTTTGTTGTGGTAAGGGATAGTTGGGGGTGATTTACGGTAGCCGAAGTAATTTAGGTGATTCTGGTATAGTTTGTTATGATTTTTAGCATTTTTTTGTAATTTTAAAGTGATTGGGCTTAGTTTGTTGCTGTAAAGTGTAGTTATGGGTGATTTTTGATAGCCGAAGTAATTTAGGTAAGTTTGGCATAGTTTGCTATGGTTAGTAGCATTTTTTTGTAATTTAAAAGTGATTGGGTTTAGTTTGTTGTGGTAAGGGTTAGTTGGTGATGATTTATGGTAGCCGAAGTAATTTAGGTGAGTTTGGCATAGTTTGCTATGGTTACTAGCATTTTTTTGTAATTTAAAAGTGATTGGGTTTAGTTTGTTGTGGTAAGGGTTAGTTGGTGATGATTTAGAGTAGCCGAAGTAATTTAGGTGAGTCTGGCATAGTTTGTTATGATTTGTACACCTTTTTTTGTAATTTTAAGTTGATAGGGTTTGGTTTGTTGTGGTAAGGGATAGTTGGGGGTGATTTACGTTAGCCGAAGTAATTTAGGTGATTCTGGTATAGTTTGTTATGATTTTTAGCATTTTTTCGTAATTTTAAAGTGATTGGGCTTAGTTTGTTGCTGTAAAGTGTAGTTGGGAGTGATTTTTGATAGCCGAAGTAATTTAGGTGAGTTTGGCATAGTTTGCTATGGTTAGTAGCATTTTTTTGTAATTTAAAAGTGATTGGGTTTAGTTTGTTGTGGTAAGGGTTAGTTGGTGATGATTTATGGTAGCCGAAGTAATTTAGGTGAGTTTGGCATAGTTTGCTATGGTTACTAGCATTTTTTTGTAATTTAAAAGTGATTGGGTTTAGTTTGTTGTGGTAAGGGTTAGTTGGTGATGATTTAAAGTAGCCGAAGTAATTTAGGTGAGTCTTGCATAGTTTGTTATGATTTGTACACCTTTTTTTGTCATTTTAAGATGATATGGTTTGGTTTGTTGTGGTAAGGGATATTTGGGGGTGATTTACGGTAGCCGAAGTAATTTAGGTGATTCTGGTATAGTTTTATATGATTTTTAGCATTTTTTTGTAATTTTAAAGTGATTGGGCTTAGTTTGTTGCTGCAAAGTGTAGTTGGGGGTGATATTTGATAGCCGAAGTAATTTAGGTGAGTTTGGCATAGTTTGCTATGGTTACTAGCATTTTTTCGTAATTTTAAAGTGATTGGGCTTAGTTTGTTGCTGTAAAGTGTAGTTGGGAGTGATTTTTGATAGCCGAAGTAATTTAGGTGAGTTTGGCATAGTTTTCTATGGTTACTAGCATTTTTTGTAATTTAAAAGTGATTGGGTTTAGTTTGTTGTGGTAAGGGTTAGTTGGTGATGATTTAGAATAGCCGAAATAATTTAGGTGATTCTGGCATAGTTTGTTATGATTTGTACACCTTTTTTTGTAATTTTAAGATGATATGGTTTGGTTTGTTGTGGTAAGGGATAGTTGGGGGTGATTTACGGTAGCCGAAGTAATTTAGGTGATTCTGGTATAGTTTGTTATGATTTTTAGCATTTTTTTGTAATTTTAAAATGATTGGGCTTAGTTTGTTGCTGTAAAGTGTAGTTGGAGGTGATTTTTGATAGCCGAAGTAATTTAGGTAAGTTTGGCATAGTTTGCTATGGTTAGTAGCATTTTTTTGTAATTTAAAAGTGATTGGGTTTAGTTTGTTGTGGTAAGGGTTAGTTGGTGATGATTTATAGTAGCCGAAGTAATTTAGGTGAGTTTGGCATAGTTTGCTATGGTTACTAGCATTTTTTTGTAATTTAAAAGTGATTGGGTTTAGTTTGTTGTGGTAAGGGTTAGTTGGTGATGATTTAGAGTAGCCGAAGTAATTTAGGTGAGTTTGGCATAGTTTGTTATGATTTGTACACCTTTTTTTGTAATTTTAAGTTGATATGGTTTGGTTTGTTGTGGTAAGGGATAGTTGGGGGTGATTTACGTTAGCCGAAGTAATTTAGGTGATTCTGGTATAGTTTGTTATGATTTTTAGAATTTTTTCGTAATTTTAAAGTGATAGGGCTTAGTTTGGTGCTGTAAAGTGTAGTTGGGAGTGATTTTTGATAGCCGAAGTAATTTAGGTAAGTTTGGCATAGTTTGCTATAGATAGTAGCATTTTTTTGTAATTTAAAAGTGATTGGGTTTAGTTTGTTGTGGTAAGGGTTAGTTGGTGATGATTTATAGTAGCCGAAGTAATTTAGGTGAGTTTGGCATAGTTTGCTATGGTTACTAGCTTTTTTTGTAATTTAAAAGTGATTGGGTTTAGTTTGTTGTGGTAAGGGTTAGTTGGTGATGATTTAGAGTAGCCGAAGTAATTTAGGTGAGTCTGGCATAGTTTGTTATGATTTGTACACCTTTTTTTGTAATTTTAAGTTGATATGGTTTGGTTTGTTGTGGTAAGGGATAGTTGGGGGTGATTTACGTTAGCCGAAGTAATTTAGGTGATTCTGGTATAGTTTGTTATGATTTTTAGCATTTTTTCGTAATTTTAAAGTGATTGGGCTTAGTTTGTTGCTGTAAAGTGTAGTTGGGAGTGATTTTTGATAGCCGAAGTAATTTAGGTGAGTTTGGCATAGTTTGCTATGGTTAGTAGCATTTTTTTGTAATTTAAAAGTGATTGGGTTTAGTTTGTTTTGGTAAGGGTTAGTTGGTGATGATTTATGGTAGCCGAAGTAATTTAGGTGAGTTTGGCATAGTTTGCTATGGTTACTAGCATTTTTTTGTAATTTAAAAGTGATTGGGTTTAGTTTGTTGTGGTAAGGGTTAGTTGGTGATGATTTAAAGTAGCCGAAGTAATTTAGGTGAGTCTTGCATAGTTTGTTATGATTTGTACACCTTTTTTTGTCATTTTAAGATGATATGGTTTGGTTTGTTGTGGTAAGGGATATTTGGGGGTGATTTACGGTAGCCGAAGTAATTTAGGTGATTCTGGTATAGTTTTATATGATTTTTAGCATTTTTTTGTAATTTTAAAGTGATTGGGCTTAGTTTGTTGCTGCAAAGTGTAGTTGGGGGTGATATTTGATAGCCGAAGTAATTTAGGTGAGTTTGGCATAGTTTGCTATGGTTACTAGCATTTTTTCGTAATTTTAAAGTGATTGGGCTTAGTTTGTTGCTGTAAAGTGTAGTTGGGAGTGATTTTTGATAGCCGAAGTAATTTAGGTGAGTTTGGCATAGTTTTCTATGGTTACTAGCATTTTTTGTAATTTAAAAGTGATTGGGTTTAGTTTGTTGTGGTAAGGGTTAGTTGGTGATGATTTAGAATAGCCGAAATAATTTAGGTGATTCTGGCATAGTTTGTTATGATTTGTACACCTTTTTTTGTAATTTTAAGATGATATGGTTTGGTTTGTTGTGGTAAGGGATAGTTGGGGGTGATTTACGGTAGCCGAAGTAATTTAGGTGATTCTGGTATAGTTTGTTATGATTTTTAG
The DNA here is from genome assembly GCA_964023215.1 of Eledona agricola. Taxonomy (NCBI): domain Eukaryota; kingdom Metazoa; phylum Arthropoda; class Insecta; order Coleoptera; family Tenebrionidae; genus Eledona; species Eledona agricola. The sequence goes on from CAXIEJ010000150.1 coordinate 43,978, forward strand.
CATTTTTTTGTAATTTTAAAATGATTGGGCTTAGTTTGTTGCTGTAAAGTGTAGTTGGAGGTGATTTTTGATAGCCGAAGTAATTTAGGTAAGTTTGGCATAGTTTGCTATGGTTAGTAGCATTTTTTTGTAATTTAAAAGTGATTGGGTTTAGTTTGTTGTGGTAAGGGTTAGTTGGTGATGATTTATAGTAGCCGAAGTAATTTAGGTGAGTTTGGCATAGTTTGCTATGGTTACTAGCATTTTTTTGTAATTTAAAAGTGATTGGGTTTAGTTTGTTGTGGTAAGGGTTAGTTGGTGATGATTTAGAGTAGCCGAAGTAATTTAGGTGAGTTTGGCATAGTTTGTTATGATTTGTACACCTTTTTTTGTAATTTTAAGTTGATATGGTTTGGTTTGTTGTGGTAAGGGATAGTTGGGGGTGATTTACGTTAGCCGAAGTAATTTAGGTGATTCTGGTATAGTTTGTTATGATTTTTAGAATTTTTTCGTAATTTTAAAGTGATAGGGCTTAGTTTGGTGCTGTAAAGTGTAGTTGGGAGTGATTTTTGATAGCCGAAGTAATTTAGGTAAGTTTGGCATAGTTTGCTATAGATAGTAGCATTTTTTTGTAATTTAAAAGTGATTGGGTTTAGTTTGTTGTGGTAAGGGTTAGTTGGTGATGATTTATAGTAGCCGAAGTAATTTAGGTGAGTTTGGCATAGTTTGCTATGGTTACTAGCTTTTTTTGTAATTTAAAAGTGATTGGGTTTAGTTTGTTGTGGTAAGGGTTAGTTGGTGATGATTTAGAGTAGCCGAAGTAATTTAGGTGAGTCTGGCATAGTTTGTTATGATTTGTACACCTTTTTTTGTAATTTTAAGTTGATATGGTTTGGTTTGTTGTGGTAAGGGATAGTTGGGGGTGATTTACGTTAGCCGAAGTAATTTAGGTGATTCTGGTATAGTTTGTTATGATTTTTAGCATTTTTTCGTAATTTTAAAGTGATTGGGCTTAGTTTGTTGCTGTAAAGTGTAGTTGGGAGTGATTTTTGATAGCCGAAGTAATTTAGGTAAGTTTGGCATAGTTTGCTATGGTTAGTAGCATTTTTTTGTAATTTAAAAGTGATTGGGTTTAGTTTGTTGTGGTAAGGGTTAGTTGGTGATGATTTATGGTAGCCGAAGTAATTTAGGTGAGTTTGGCATAGTTTGATATGGTTACTAACATTTTTTTGTAATTTAAAAGTGATTGGGTTTAGTTTGTTGTGGTAAGGGTTAGTTGGTGATGATTTAGAGTAGCCGAAGTAATTTAGGTGAGTCTAGCATAGTTTGTTATGATTTGTACATCTTTTTTTGTAATTTTAAGATAATATGGTTTGGTTTGTTGTGGTAAGGGATAGTTGGTAGTGATTTACGGTAGCCGAAGTAATTTAGGTGAGTTTGGCATAGTTTGCTATGGTTACTAGCATTTTTTTGTAATTTAAAAGTGATTGGGTTTAGTTTGTTGTGGTAGGGGTTAGTTGGTGATGATTTAGAGTAGCCGAAGTAATTTAGGTGAGTCTGGCATAGTTTTTTATGATTTGTACACCTTTTTTTGTAATTTTAAGATGATATGGTTTGGTTAGTTGTGGTAAGGGATAGTTGGGGGTGATTTACGGTAGCCGAAGTAATTTAGGTGGTTCTGGTATAGTTTTATATGATTTTTAGCATTTTTTTGTAATTTTAAAGTGATTGGGCTTAGTTTGTTGCTGTAAAGTGTAGTTGGGGGTGATTTTTGATAGCCGAAGTAATTTAGGTGAGTTTGGCATCGTTTGCTATGGTTAGTAGCATTTTTTTATAATTTAAAAGTGTTTGGGTTTAGTTTGTTGTGGTAAGGGTTAGTTGGTGATGATTTATGGTAGCCGAAGTAATTTAGGTGAGTTTGGCATAGTTTGCTATGGTTACTAGTATTTTTTTGTAATTTATAAGTGATTGGGTTTAGTTTGTTGTGGTAAGGGTTAGTTGGTGATGATTTAGAGTAGCCGAAGTAATTTAGGTGAGTCTGGCATAGTTTGCTATGGTTACTAGCATTTTTTTGTAATTTAAAAGTGATTGGGTTTAGTTTGTTGTGGTAAGAGTTAGTTGGTGATGATTTAGAGTAGCCGAAGTAATTTAGGTGAGTCTGGCATAGTTTGTTATGATTTGTACACCATTTTTTGTAATTTTAAGATGATATGGTTTGGTTTGTTGTGGTAAGGGATAGTTGGGGGTGATTTACGGTAGCCGAAGTAATTTAGGTAATTCTGGTATACTTTGTTATGATTTTTAGCATTTTTTGTAATTTTAAAGTGATTGGGCTTAGTTTGTTGCTGTAAAATGTAGTTGGGGGTGATTTTTGATAGCCGAAGTAATTTAGGTGAGTTTGGCATAGTTTGCTATGGTTAGTAGCATTTTTTTGTAATTTAAAAGTGATTGGGTTTAGTTTGTTGTGGTAAGGGTTAGTTGGTGATGATTTAGAGTAGCCGAAGTAATTTAGGTGAGTTTGACATAGTTTGCTATGGTTACTAGCATTTTTTTGTAATTTAAAAGTGATTGGGTTTAGTTTGTTGTGGTAAGGGTTAGTTGGTGATGATTTAGTGTAGCCGAAGTAATTTAGGTGAGTCTGGCATAGTTTGTTATGATTTGTACACCTTTTTTTGTAATTTTAAGATGATATGGATTGGTTTGTTGTGGTAAGGGATAGTTGGGGGTGATTTACGGTAGCCGAAGTAATTTAGGTGATTCTGGTATAGTTTGTTATGATTTTTAGCATTTTTTTGTAATTTTAAAGTGATTGGGCTTAGTTTGTTGCTGTAAAGTGTAGATGGGAGTGATTTTTGATAGCCGAAGTAATTTAGGTGAGTTTGGCATAGTTTGCTATGGTTAGTAGCATTTTTTGTAATTTAAAAGTGACTGGGTTTAGTTTGTTGTGGTAAGGGTTAGTTGGTGATGATTTAGAGTAGCCGAAGTAATTTAGGTGAGTTTGACATAGGTTGCTATGGTTACTAGCATTTTTTTGTAATTTAAAAGTGATTGGGTTTAGTTTGTTGTGGTAAGGGTTAGTTGGTGATGATTTAGAGTAGCCGAAGTAATTTAGGTGAGTTTGGCATAGTTTGCTATGGTTACTAGCATTTTTTTGTCATTTAAAAGTGATTGGGTTTAGTTTGTTGTGGTAAGGGTTAGTTGGTGATGATTTAGAGTAGCCGAAGTAATTTAGGTGAGTCTGGCATAGTTTGTTATGATTTGTACACCTTTTTTTGTAATTTTAAGATGATATGGTTTGGTTAGTTGTGGTAAGGGATAGTTGGGGGTGATTTACGGTAGCCGAAGTAATTTAGGTGATTCTGGTATAGTTTTATATGATTTTTAGCATTTTTTTGTAATTTTAAAGTGATTGGGCTTAGTTTGTTGCTGTAAAGTGTAGTTGGGGGTGATTTTTGATAGCTGAAGTAATTTAGGTGAGTTTGGCATAGTTTGCTATGGTTAGTAGCATTTTTTTATAATTTAAAAGTGATTGGGTTTAGTTTGTTGTGGTAAGGGCTAGTTGGTGATGATTTATGGCAGCCGAAGTAATTTAGGTGAGTTTGGCATAGTTTGCTATGGTTACTAGTATTTTTTTGTAATTTATAAGTGATTGGGTTTAGTTTGTTGTGGTAAGGGTTAGTTGGTGATGATTTAGAGTAGCCGAAGTAATTTAGGTGAGTCTGGCATAGTTTGCTGTGGTTACTAGCATTTTTTTGTAATTTAAAAGTGATTGGGTTTAGTTTGTTGTGGTAAGAGTTAGTTGGTGATGATTTAGAGTAGCCGAAGTAATTTAGGTGAGTCTGGCATAGTTTGTTATGATTTGTACACCTTTTTTTGTAATTTTAAGAAGATATGGTTTGGTTTGTTGTGGTAAGGGATAGTTGGGGGTGATTTACGGTAGCCGAAGTAATTTAGGTGATTCTGGTATAGTTTGATATGATTTTTAGCATTTTTTTGTAATTTTAAAGTGATTGGGCTTAGTTTGTTGCTGTAAAGTGTAGATGGGAGTGATTTTTGATAGCCGAAGTAATTTAGGTGAGTTTGGCATAGTTTGCTATGGTTAGTAGCATTTTTTTGTAATTTAAAAGTGACTGGGTTTAGTTTGTTGTGGTAAGGGTTAGTTGGTGATGATTTATGGTAGCCGAAGTAATTTAGGTGAGTTTGGCATAGTTTGCTATGGTTACTAGCATTTTTTTGTAATTTAAAAGTGATTGGGTTTAGTTTGTTGTGGTAAGGGTTAGTTGGTGATGATTTAGAGTAGCCGAAGTAATTTAGGTGAGTCTGGCATAGTTTGTTATGATTTGTAAAACTTTTTTGTCATTTTAAGATGATATGGTTTGGTTAGTTGTGGTAAGGGATTGTTGGGAGTGATTTACGGTAGCCGAAGTAATTTAGGTGATTCTGGTATAGTTTTATATGATTTTTAGCATTTTTTTGTAATTTTAAAGTGATTGGGCTTAGTTTGTTGCTGTAAAGTGTAGTTGGGGGTGATTTTTGATAGCCGAAGTAATTTAGGTGAGTTTGGCATAGTTTGCTAGGGTTAGTAGCATTTTTTTATAATTTAAAAGTGATTGGGTTTAGTTTGTTGTGGTAAGGGTTAGTTGGTGATGATTTATGGTAGCCGAAGTAATTTAGGTGAGTTTGGCATAGTTTGCTATGGTTACTAGTATTTTTTTGTAATTTATAAGTGATTGGGTTTAGTTTGTTGTGGTAAGGGTTAGTTGGTGATGATTTAGAGTAGCCGAAGTAATTTAGGTGAGTCTGGCATAGTTTGCTATGGTTACTAGCATTTTTTTGTAATTTAAAAGTGATTGGGTTTAGTTTGTTGTGGTAAGAGTTAGTTGGTGATGATTTAGAGTAGCCGAAGTAATTTAGGTGAGTCTGGCATAGTTTGTTATGATTTGTACACCATTTTTTGTAATTTTAAGATGATATGGTTTGGTTTGTTGTGGTAAGGGATAGTTGGGGGTGATTTACGGTAGCCGAAGTAATTTAGGTGATTCTGGTATGGTTTGTTATGATTTTTAGCATTTTTTTGTAATTTTAAAGTGATTGGGCTTAGTTTGTTGCTGTAAAATGTAGATGGGAGTGATTTTTGATAGCCGAAGTAATTTAGGTGAGTTTGGCATAGTTTGCTATGGTTAGTAGCATTTTTTTGTAATTTAAAAGTGACTGGGTTTAGTTTGTTGTGGTAAGGGTTAGTTGGTGATGATTTATGGTAGCCGAAATAATTTAGGTGAGTTTGGCATAGTTTGCTATGGTTACTAGCATTTTTTTGTAATTTAAAAGTGATTGGGTTTAGTTTGTTGTGGTAAGGATTAGTTGGTGATGATTTAGAGTAGCCGAAGTAATTTAGGTGAGTCTGGCATAGTTTGTTATGATTTTTACACCTTTTTTTGTAATTTTAAGTTGATATGGTTTGGTTTGTTGTGGTAAGGGATAGTTGGGGGTGATTTACGGTAGCCGAAGTAATTTAGGTGATTCTGGTATAGTTTTATATGATTTTTAGCATTTTTTTGTAATTTTAAAGTGATTGGGCTTAATTTGTTGCTGTAAAGTGTAGTTGGGGGTGATTTTTGATAGCCGAAGTAATTTAGGTGAGTTTGGCATAGTTTGCTATGGTTAGTAGCATTTTTTTATAATTTAAAAGTGATTGGGTTTAGTTTGTTGTGGTAAGGGTTAGTTGGTGATGATTTATGGTAGCCGAAGTAATTTAGGTGAGTTTGGCATAGTTTGTTATGATTTGTACACCTTTTTTTGTAATTTTAAGATGATATGGTTTGGTTTGTTGTGGTAAGGGATAGTTGGTAGTGATTTACGGTAGCCGAAGTAATTTAGGTGAGTTTGGCATAGTTTGCTATGGTTACTAGCATTTTTTTGTAATTTAAAAGTGATTGGGTTTAGTTTGTTGTGGTAAGGGTTAGTTGGTGATGATTTAGAGTAGCCGAAGTAATTTAGGTGAGTCTGGCATAATTTGTTATGATTTGTACACCTTTTTTTGTAATTTTAAGATGATATGGTTTAGTTTGTTGTGGTAAGGGTTAGTTGGTGATGATTTATGGTAGCCGAAGTAATTTAGGTGAGTTTGGCATAGTTTGCTATGGTTACTAGTATTTTTTTGTAATTTATAAGTGATTGGGTTTAGTTTGTTGTGGTAAGGGTTAGTTGGTGATGATTTAGAGTAGCCGAAGTAATTTAGGTGAGTCTGGCATAGTTTGCTATGGTTACTAGCATTTTTTTGTAATTTAAAAGTGATTGGGTTTAGTTTGTTGTGGTAAGAGTTAGTTGGTGATGATTTAGAGAAGCCGAAGTAATTTAGGTGAGTCTGGCATAGTTTGTTATGATTTGTACATCATTTTTTGTAATTTTAAGATGATATGGTTTGGTTTGTTGTGGTAAGGGATAGTTGGGGGTGATTTACGGTAGCCGAAGTAATTTAGGTGATTCTGGTATGGTTTGTTATGATTTTTAGCATTTTTTTGTAATTTTAAAGTGATTGGGCTTAGTTTGTTGCTGTAAAATGTAGTTGGGGGTGATTTTTGATAGCCGAAGTAATTTAGGTGAGTTTGGCATAGTTTGCTATGGTTAGTAGCATTTTTTTGTAATTTAAAAGTGACTGGGTTTAGTTTGTTGTGGTAAGGGTTAGTTGGTGATGATTTATGGTAGCCGAAGTAATTTAGGTGAGTTTGGCATAGTTTGCTATGGTTACTAGCATTTTTTTGTAATTTAAAAGTGATTGGGTTTAGTTTGTTGTGGTAAGGGTTAGTTGGTGATGATTTAGTGTAGCCGAAGTAATTTAGGTGAGTCTGGCATAGTTTGTTATGATTTGTACACCTTTTTTTGTAATTTTAAGATGATATGGTTTGGTTTGTTGTGGTAAGGGATAGTTGGGGGTGATTTACGGTAGCCGAAGTAATTTAGGTGATTCTGGTATAGTTTGTTATGATTTTTAGCATTTTTTTGTAATTTTAAAGTGATTGGGCTTAGTTTGTTGCTGTAAAGTGTAGATGGGAGTGATTTTTGATAGCCGAAGTAATTTAGGTGAGTTTGGCATAGTTTGCTATGGTTAGTAGCATTTTTTTGTAATTTAAAAGTGACTGGGTTTAGTTTGTTGTGGTAAGGGTTAGTTGGTGATGATTTAGAGTAGCCGAAGTAATTTAGGTGAGTTTGACATAGTTTGCTATGGTTACTAGCATTTTTTTGTAATTTAAAATTGATTGGGTTTAGTTTGTTGTGGTAAGGGTTAGTTGGTGATGATTTATGGTAGCCGAAGTAATTTAGGTGAGTTTGGCATAGTTTGCCATGGTTACTAGCATTTTTTTGTAATTTAAAAGTGATTGGGTTTAGTTTGTTTTGGTAAGGGTTAGTTGGTGATGATTTAGAGTAGCCGAAGTAATTTAGGTGAGTCTGGCATAGTTTGTTATGATTTGTACACCTTTTTTTGTAATTTTAAGATGATATGGTTTGGTTTGTTGTGGTAAGGGATAGTTGGTAGTGATTTACGGTAGCCGAAGTAATTTAGGTGAGTTTGGCATAGTTTGCTATGGTTACTAGCATTTTTTTGTAATTTAAAAGTGATTGGGTTTAGTTTGTTGTGGTAAGGGTTAGTTGGTGATGATTTAGAGTAGCCGAAGTAATTTGGGTGAGTCTGGCATAGTTTGTTATGATTTGTACACCTTTTTTTGTAATTTTAAGATGATATGGTTTGGTTAGTTGTGGTAAGGGATAGTTGGGGGTGATTTACGGTAGCCGAAGTAATTTAGGTGATTCTGGTATAGTTTTATATGATTTTTAGCATTTTTTTGTAATTTTAAAGTGATTGGGCTTAGTTTGTTGCTGTAAAGTGTAGTTGGGGGTGATTTTTGATAGCCGAAGTAATTTAGGTGAGTTTGGCATAGTTTGCTATGGTTAGTAGCATTTTTTTGTAATTTAAAAGTGATTGGGTTTAGTTTGTTGTGGTAAGGGTTAGTTGGTGATGATTTAGAGTAGCCGAAGTAATTTAGGTGAGTTTGACATAGTTTGCTATGGTTACTTGCATTTTTTTGTAATTTAAAAGTGATTGGGTTTAGTTTGTTGTGGTAAGGGTTAGTTGGTGATGATTTATGGTAGCCGAAGTAATTTAGGTGAGTTTGGCATAGTTTGCTATGGTTACTAGCATTTTTTTGTAATTTAAAAGTGATTGGGTTTAGTTTGTTGTGGTAAGGGTTAGTTGGTGATGATTTAGAGTAGCCGAAGTAATTTAGGTGAGTCTGGCATAGTATGTTATGATTTGTACACCTTTTTTTGTAATTTTAAGATGATATGGTTTGGTTTGTTGTGGTAAGGGATAGTTGGGGGTGATTTACGGTAGCCGAAGTAATTTAGGTGATTCTGGTATAGTTTGTTATGATTTTTAGCATTTTTTTGTAATTTTAAAGTGATTGGGCTTAGTTTGTTGCTGTAAAGTGTAGATGGGAGTGATTTTTGATAGCCGAAGTAATTTAGGTGAGTTTGGCATAGTTTGCTATGGTTAGTAGCATTTTTTTGTAATTTAAAAGTGACTGGGTTTAGTTTGTTGTGGTAAGGGTTAATTGGTGATGATTTATGGTAGCCGAAGTAATTTAGGTGAGTTTGGCATAGTTTGCTATGGTTACTAGCATTTTTTTGTAATTTATAAGTGCTTGGGTTTAGTTTGTTGTGGTAAGGGTTAGTTGGTGATGATTTAGAGTAGCCGAAGTAATTTAGGTGAGTCTGGCATAGTTTGCTGTGGTTACTAGCATTTTTTTGTAATTTAAAAGTGATTGGGTTTAGTTTGTTGTGGTAAGAGTTAGTTGGTGATAATTTAGAGTAGCCGAAGTAATTTAGGTGAGTCTGGCATAGTTTGTTATGATTTGTACACCTTTTTTTGTAATTTTAAGATGATATGGTTTGGTTTGTTGTGGTAAGGGATAGTTGGGGGTGATTTACGGTAGCCGAAGTAATTTAGGTGATTCTGGTATAGTTTGTTATGATTTTTAGCATTTTTTTGTAATTTTAAAGTGATTGGGCTTAGTTTGTTGCTGTAAAGTGTAGATGGGAGTGATTTTTGATAGCCGAAGTAATTTAGGTGAGTTTGGCATAGTTTGCTATGGTTAGTAGCATTTTTTTGTAATTTAAAAGTGACTGGGTTTAGTTTGTTGTGGTAAGGGTTAATTGGTGATGATTTATGGTAGCCGAAGTAATTTAGGTGAGTTTGGCATAGTTTGCTATGGTTACTAGCATTTTTTTGTAATTTAAAAGTGATTGGGTTTAGTTTGTTGTGGTAAGGGTTAGTTGGTGATGATTTATGGTAGCCGAAGTAATTTAGGTGAGTTTGGCATAGTTTGCAATGGTTACTAGCATTTTTTTGTCATTTAAAAGTGATTGGGTTTAGTTTGTTGTGGTAAGGGTTAGTTGGTGATGATTTAGAGTAGCCGAAGTAATTTAGGTGAGTCTGGCATAGTTTGTTATGGTTTGTACACCTTTTTTTGTCATTTTAAGATGATATGGTTTGGTTAGTTGTGGTAAAGGATAGTTGGAAATGATTTACGGTAGCCGAAGTAATTTAGGTGATTCTGGTATAGTTTGTTATGATTTTTAGCATTTTTTTGTAATTTTAAAGTGATTGGGCTTAGTTTGTTGCTGTAAAGTGTAGTTGGGGGTGATTTTTATAGCCGAAGTAATTTAGGTAAGTTTGGCATAGTTTGCTATGGTTAGTAGCATTTTTTTGTAATTTAAAAGTGATTGGGTTTAGTTTGTTGTGGTAAGGGTTAGTTGGTGATGATTTATGGTAGCCGAAGTAATTTAGGTGAGTTTGGCATAGTTTGTCATGATTTGTACACCTTTTTTTGTAATTTTAAGATGATATGGTTTGGTTTGTTGTGGCAAGGGATAGTTGGGGGTGATTTACGGTAGCCGAAGTAATTTAGGTGATTCTGGTATAGTTTGTTATGATTTTTAGCATTTTTTTGTAATTTTAAAGTGATTGGGCTTAGTTTGTTGCTGTAAAGTGTAGTTGGGGGTGATTTTTGATAGCCGAAGTAATTTAGGTGAGTTTGGCTTAGTTTGCTATGGTTATTAGCATTTTTTTGTAATTTAAAAGTGATTGGGTTTAGTTTGTTGTGGTAAGGGTTAGTTGGTGATGATTTATGGTAGCCGAAGTAATTTAGGTGAGTTTGGCATAGTTTGCTATGGTTACTAGCATTATTTTGTAATTTAAAAGTGATTGGGTTTAGTTTGTTGTGGTAAGGGTTAGTTGGTGATGATTTAGAGTAGCCGAAGTAATTTAGGTGAGTCTGGCATAGTTTGTTATGATTTGTACACCTTTTTTTGTAATTTTAAGATAATATGGTTTAGTTTGTTGTGGTAAGGGATAGTTGGGGGTGATTTACGGTAGCCGAAGTAATTTAGGTGATTCTGGTATAGTTTGTTATGATTTTTAGCATTCTTTTGTAATTTTAAAGTGATTGGGCATAGTTTGTTGCTGTAAAGTGTAGTTGGGAGTGATTTTTGATAGCCGAAGTAATTTAGGTGAGTTTGGCATAGTTTGCTATGGTTAGTAGCATTTTTTTGTAATTTAAAAGTGATTGGGTTTAGTTTGTTGTGGTAAGGGTTAGTTGGTAATGATTTAGAGTAGCCGAAGTAATTTAGGTGAGTCTGGCATAGTTTGTTATGATTTGTACACCTTTTTTTGTAATTTTAAGATGATATGGTTTGGTTTGTTGTGGTAAGGGATAGTTGGGGGTGATTTACGGTAGCCGAAGTAATTTAGGTGATTCTGGTATAGTTTGTTATGATTTTTAGCATTTTTTTGTAATTTTAAAGTGATTGGGCTTATTTTGTTGCTGTAAAGTGTAGTTGGGGGTTATTTTTGATAGCCGAAGTAACTTAGGTGAGTTTGGCATAGTTTGTTATGGTTAGTAGCATTTTTCTGTAATTTAAAAGTGATTGGGTTTAGTTTGTTGTACTAAGGGTTAGTTGGTGATGATTTATGGTAGCCGAAGTAATTTAGGTGAGTTTGGCATAGTTTGCTATGGTTACTAGCATTTTTTTGTAATTTAAAAGTGATTGGGTTTAGTTTGTTGTGGTAAGGGTTAGTTGTTGATGATTTAGAGTAGCCGAAGTAATTTAGGTGATTCTGGCATAGTTTGTCATGATTTGTACACCTTTTTTTGTAATTTTAAGATGATATGGTTTGGTTTGTTGTGGCAAGGGATAGTTGGGGGTGATTTACGGGAGCCAAAGTAATTTAGGTGATTCTGGTATAGTTTGTTATGATTTTTAGCATTTTTTTGTAATTTTAAAGTGATTGGGCTTAGTTTGTTGTTGTAAAGTGTAGTTGGGTGTGATTTTTGATAGCCGAAGTAATTTAGGTGTGTTTGGCATAGTTTGCTATGGTTAGTAGCATTTTTTTGTAATTTAAAAGTGACTGGGTTTAGTTTGTTGTGGTAAGGATTAGTTGGTGATGATTTATGGAAGCCGAAGTAATTTAGGTGAGTTTGGCATAGTTTGCTATGGTTACTAGCATTTTTTTGTAATTTAGAAGTGTTTGGGTTTAGTTTGTTGTGGTAAGGGTTAGTTGGAGATGATTTAGAGTAGCCGAAGTAATTTAGGTGATTCTGGCATAGTTTGTTATGATTTGTACTTCTTTTTTTGTAATTTTAAGATGATATGGTTTGGTTTGTTGTGGTAAGGGATAGTTGGGGGTGATTTACGGTAGCCGAAATAATTTAGGTGATTCTGGTATAGTTTGTTATGATTTTTAGCATTTTTTTGTAATTTTAAAGTGATTGGGCTTAGTTTGTTGCTGTAAAGTGTAGTTGGGGGTGATTTTTGATAGCCGAAGTAATTTAGGTGAGTTTGGCATAGTTTGCTATGGTTAGTAGCATTTTTTTGTAATTTAAAAGTGATTGGGTTTAGTTTGTTGTGGTAAAGGTTAGTTGGTGATGATTTATGGTAGCCGAAGTAATTTAGGTGAGTTTGGCATAGTTTGCTATGGTTACTAGCATTTTTTTGTAATTTAAAAGTGATTGGGTTTAGTTTGTTGTGGTAAGGGTTAGTTGTTGATGATTTAGAGTAGCCGAAGTAATTTAGGTGAGTCTGGCTTAGTTTGTTATGATTTGTACACCTTTTTTTGTAATTTTAAGGTGATATGGTTTGGTTTGTTGTGGTAAGGGATAGTTGGGGATGATTTACGGTAACCGAAGTAATTTAGGTGATTCTGGTATAATTTGTTATAATTTTTAGCATTTTTTTGTCATTTTAAAGTGATTAGGCTTAGTTTGTTGCTGTAAAGTGTAGTTGGGGGTGATTTTTGATAGCCGAAGTAATTTAGGTGAGTTTGGCATAGTTTGCTATGGTTAGTAGCATTTTTTTGTAATTTAAGAGTGATTGGGTTTAGTTTGTTGTGGTAAGGGTTAGTTGGTGATGATTTATGGTAGCCGAAGTAATTTAGGTGAGTTTGGCATAGTTTGCTATGGTTACTAGCATTTTTTTGTAATTTAAAAGTGATTGGGTTTAGTTTGTTGTGGTAAGGGTTAGTTGGTGATAATTTAGAGTTGCCGAAGTAATTTAGGTGAGTCTGGCATAGTTTGTTATGATTTGTACACCTTTTTTTGTAATTTTAAGATGATATAGTTTGGTTTGTTGTGGTAGCCGAAGTAATTTAGGTGATTCTGGTATAGTTTGTTATGATTTTTAGCATTTTTTTGTAATTTCAAAGTGATTGGGCTTAGTTTGTTGCTGTAAAGTGTAGTTGGGGGTGATTTTTGATAGCCAAAGTAATTTAGGTAAGTTTGACATAGTTTGCTATGGTTAGTAGCATTTTTTTGTAATTTAAAATTGATTGGGTTTAGTTTGTTGTGGTAAAGGTTAGTTGGTGATGATTTATGGTAGCCGAAGTAATTTAGGTGAGTTTGGCATAGTTTGCTATGGTTACTAGCATTTTTTTGTAATTTAAAAGTGATTGGGTTTAGTTTGTTGTGGTAAGGGTTAGTTGGTGATGATTTAGAGTAGCCGAATTAATTTAGGTGAGTCTGGCATAGTTTGTTATGATTTGTACACCTTTTTTTGTAATTTTAAGATGATATGGTTTGGTTTGTTGTGGTAAGGGATAGTTGGGGGTGATTTACGGTAGCCGAAGGAATTTAGATGATTCTGGTATAATTTGTAATGATTTTTAGCATTTTTTTGTAATTTTAAAGTGATTGGGTTTAGTTTGTTGCTGTAAAGTGTAGTTGGGGGTGATTTTTGATAGCCGAAGTAATTTAGGTGAGTTTGGCATAGTTTGCTATGTATAGCAGCATTTTTTGTAATTAAAAGTGATTGGGTTTAGTTTGTTGTGGTAAGGGTTAGTTGGTGATGATTTATGGTAGCCGAAGTAATTTAGGTGAGTTTGGCATAGTTTGCTATGGTTACTAGCATTTTTTTGTAATTTAAAAGTGATTGGGTTTAGTTTGTTGTGGTAAGGGTTAGTTGGTGATGATTTAGAGTAGCCGAAGTAATTTAGGTGAGTCTGGCATAGTTTGTTATGATTTGTACACCTTTTTTTGTAATTTTAAGATGATATGGTTTGGTTTGTTGCGGTAAGGGATAGCTGGGGGTGATTTACGGTAGCCAAAGTAATTTAGGTGATTCTGGTATAGTTTATTATGATTTTTAGCATTTTTTTGTAATTTTAAAGTGATTGGGCTTAGTTTGTTGCTGTAAAGTGTAGTTGGGGGTGATTTTTGATAGCCGAAGTAATTTAGGTGAGTTAGGCATAGTTTGCTATGGTTAGTAGCATTTTTTTGTAATGTAAAAGTGATTGAGTTTAGTTTGTTGTGGTAAGGGTTAGTTGGTGATGATTTATGGTAGCCGAAGTAATTTAGGTAAGTTTGGCATAGTTTGCTATGGTTACTAGCAGTTTTTTGTAATTTAAAAGTGATTGGGTTTAGTTTGTTGAGGTAAGGGTTAGTTGGTGATAATTTAGAGTAGCCGAAGTAATTTAGGTGAGTCTGGCATAGTTTGTTATGATTTGTACACCTTTGTTTGTAATTTAAAATGATATGGTTTGGTTTGTTGTGGTAAGGGATAGTTGGGGGTGATTTACGTTAGCCGAAGTAATTTAGGTGAGTTTGGCATAGTTTGCTATGGTTAGTAGCATTTTTTTGTAATTTAAAAGTGATTGGGTTTAGTTTTTGTTGTGGTAAGGGTTAGTTGGTGATGATTTAGAGTAGCCGAAGTAATTTAGGTGAGTCTGCCATAGTTTGTTACGATTTGTATACCTTTTTTTGTAATTTTAAGATGATATGGTTTGGTTTGTTGTGGTAAGGGATAGTTGGGGGTGATTTACTATAGCCGAAGTAATTTAGGTGAGTTTGGCATAGTTTGCTATGGTTACTAGCATTTTTTTGTAATTTAAAAGTGATTGGGTTTAGTTTTTGTTGTGGTAAGGGTTAGTTGGTGATGATTTAGAGTAGCCGAAGTAATTTAGGTGATTCTGGCATAGTTTGTCATGATTTGTACACCTTTTTTTGTAATTTTAAGATGATATGGTTTGGTTTGTTGTGGCAAGGGATAGTTGGGGGTGATTTACGGTAGCCGAAATAATTTAGGTGATTCTGGTATAGTTTGTTATGATTTTTAGCATTTTTTTGTAATTTTAAAGTGATTGGGCTTAGTTTGTTGCTGTAAAGTGTAGTTGGGGGTGATTTTTGATAGCCGAAGTAATTTAGGTGAGTTTGGCATAGTTTGCTATGGTTACTAGCATTTTTTTGTAATTTAAAAGTGATTGGGTTTAGTTTGTTGTACTAAGGGTTAGTTGGTGATGATTTATGGTAGCCGAAGTAATTTAGGTGAGTTTGGCATAGTTTGCTATGGTTACTAGCATTTTTTTGTAATTTAAAAGTGATTGGGTTTAGTTTGTTGTGGTAAGGGTTAGTTGGTGATGATTTAGAGTAGCCGAAGTAATTTAGGTGAGTCTGGCATAGTTTGTTATGATTTTTAGCATTTTTTTGTAATTTTAAAGTGATTGGGCTTAGTTTGTTGCTGTAAAGTGTAGTTGGGGGTGATTTTTGATAGCCGAAGTAATTTAGGTGAGTTTGGCATAGTTTGCTATGGTTAGTAGCATTTTTTTGTAATTTAAAAGAGATTGGGTTTAGTTTTTGTTGTGGTAAGGGTTAGTTGGTGATGATTTAGAGTAGCCGTAGTAATTTAGGTGAGTCTGCCATAGTTTGTTACGATTTGTATACTTTTTTTTGTAATTTTAAGATGATATGGTTTGGTTTGTTGTGGTAAGGGATAGTTGGGGGTGATTTACGGTAGCCGAAGTAATTTAGGTGATTCTGGTATAGTTTGTTATGATTTTTAGCATTTTTTTGTAATTTTAAAGTTATTGGGCTTAGTTTGTTGCTGTAAAGTGTAGTTGGGGGTGATTTTTGGTATTTGAAGTAATTTAGGTGAGTTTGGCATAGTTTGCTATGGTTAGTAGCATTTTTTTGTAATTTAAAAGTGATTGGGTTTAGTTTGTTGTACTAAGGGTTAGTTGGTGATGATTTATGGTAGCCGATGTAATTTAGGTGAGTTTGGCATAGTTTGCTACGGTTAGTAGCATTTTTTTGTAATTTAAAAGTGATTGGGTTTAGTTTGTTGTGGTAAGGGTTAGTTGGTGGTGATTTATGGTAGCCGAAGTAATTTAGGTGAGTTTGGCATATTTTGCTATGGTTACTAGCATTTTTTTGTAATTTAAAAGTGATTGGGTTTAGTTTGTTGTGGTAAGGGTTAGTTGGTGATGATTTATGGTAGCCGAAGTAATTTAGGTGAGTTTGGCATAGTTTGCTATGGTTACTAGCATTTTTTTGTAATTTAAAAGTGATTGGGTTTAGTTTGTTGTGGTAAGGGTTAGTTGGTGATGATTTAGAGTAGCCGAAGTAATTTAGGTGAGTCTGGCATAGTTTGTTATAATTTGTACACCTTTTTTTGTAATTTTAAGATGATATGGTTTGGTTTGTTGTGGTAAAGGATAGTTGGGGGTGATTTACGGTAGCCGAAGTAATTTAGGTGATTCTGGTGTAGTTTGTTATGATTTTTAGCATTTTTTTGTAATTTTAAAGTGATTGGGCTTAGTTTGTTGCTGTAAAGTGTAGTTGGGGGTGATTTTTGATAGCCGAAGTAATTTAGGTGAGTTTGGCATAGTTTGCTATGATAACTAGCATTTTTTTGTAATTTAAAAGTGATTGGGTTTAGTTTGTTATGGTAAGGGTTAGTTGGTGATGATTTAGAGTAGCCGAAGTAATTTAGGTGAGTCTGGCATAGATTGTTATGATTTGTACACCTTTTTTTGTAATTTTAAGATGATATAGTTTGGTTTGTTGTGGTAAGGGATAGTTGGGGGTGATTTACGGTAGCCGAAGTAATTTAGGTGATTCTGGTATAGTTTGTTATGATTTTTAGCATTATTTTGTAATTTTAAAGTGATTGGGTTTAGTTTGTTGCTGTAAAGTGTAGTTGGGGGTGATTTTTGATAGCCGAAGTAATTTAGGTGAGTTTGGCATAGTTTGCTATGGTTAGTAGCATTTTTTTGTAATTTAAAAGTGATTGGGTTTAGTTTGTTGTGGTAAGAGTTAGTTGGTGATGATTTATGGAAGAAGAAGTAATTTAGGTGAGTTTGGCATAGTTTGCTATGGTTACTAGCATTTTTTTGTAATTTAAAAGTGATTGGGTTTAGTTTGTTGTGGTAAGGGTTAGTTGGTGATGATTTATGGTAGCCGAAGTAATTTAGGTGAGTTTGGCATAGTTTGCTATGGTTACTAGCATTTTTTTGTAATTTAAAATTGATTGGGTTTAGTTTGTTGTGGTAAGGGTTAGTTGGTGATGATTTATGGTAGCCGAAGTAATTTAGGTGAGTTTAGCATAGTTTGCTATTGTTACTAGCATTTTTTTGTAATTTAAAAGTGTTTGAATTTAGTTTGTTGTGGTAAGGGTTAGTTGGTGAAGATTTAGAGTAGCCGAAGTAATTTAGGTGAGTCTGGCATAGTTTGTTATAATTTGTACACCTTTTTTTGTAATTTTAAGATGATATGGTTTGGTTTGTTGTGGTAAAGGATAGTTGGGGGTGATTTACGGTAGCCGAAGTAATTTAGGTGATTCTGGTATAGTTTGTTATGATTTTTAGCATTTTTTTGTAATTTTAAAGTGATTGGGCTTAGTTTGTTGCTGTAAAGTGTATTTGGGGGTGATTTTTGATAGCCGAAGTAATTTAGGTGAGTTTGGCATAGTTTGCTATGGTTACTAGCATTTTTTTGTAATTTAAAAGTGATTGGGTTTAGTTTGTTATGGTAAGGGTTAGTTGGTGATGATTTAGAGTAGCCGAAGTAATTTAGGTGAGTCTGGCATAGTTTGTTATGATTTGTACACCTTTTTTTGTAATTTTAAGATGATATAGTTTGGTTTGTTGTGGTAAGGGATAGTTGGGGGTGATTTACGGTAGCCGAAGTAATTTAGGTGATTCTGGTATAGTTTGTTATGATTTTTAGCATTTTTTTGTAATTTTAAAGTGATTGGGTTTAGTTTGTTGCTGTAAAGTGTAGTTGGGGGTGATTTTTGATAGCCGAAGTAATTTCGGTGAGTTTGGCCTAGTTTGCTATGGTTAGTAGCATTTTTTTGTAATTTAAAAGTGATTGGGTTTAGTTTGTTGTGGTAAGGGTTAGTTGGTGATGATTTATGGTAGAAGAAGTAATTTAGGTGAGTTTGGCATAGTTTGCTATGGTTACTAGCATTTTTTTGTAATTTAAAAGTGATTGGGTTTAGTTTGTTGTGGTAAGGGTTAGTTGGTGATGATTTATGGTAGCCGAAGTAATTTAGTTGAGTTTGGCATAGTTTGCTATTGTTACTAGCATTTTTTTGTAATTTAAAAGTGTTTGGGTTTAGTTTGTTGTGGTAAGGGTTAGTTGGTGATGATTTAGAGTAGCCGAAGTAATTTAGGTGAATCTGGCATAGTTTGTTATAATTTGTACACCTTTTTTTGTAATTTTAAGATGATATGGTTTGGTTTGTTGTGGTAAAGTATAGTTGGGGGTGATTTACGGTAGCCGAAGTAATTTAGGTGATTCTGGTATAGTTTGTTATGATTTTTAGCATTTTTTTGTAATTTTAAATTGATTGGGCTTAGTTTGTTGCGGTAAAGTGTAGTTGGGGGTGATTTTTGATAGCCGAAGTAATTTAGGTGAGCTTGGCATAGTTTGCTATGGTTAGTAGCATTTTTTTGTAATTTAAAAGTGATTGGGTTTAGTTTGTTGTGGTAAGGGTTAGTTGGTGATGATTTAGAGTAGCCGAAGTAATTTAGGTGATTCTAGCATAGTTTGTTATGATTTGTACACCTTTTTTTGTAATTTTAAGATGATATGGTTTGGGTTGTTGTGGTAAGGGAGAGTTGGGAGTGATTTACGGTAGCCGAAGTAATTTAGGTGAATCTGGTATAGTTTGTTATGATTTTTAGCATTTTTTTGTAATTTTAAAGTGATTAGGCTTAGTTTGTTGCTGTAAAGTGTAGTTGGGGGTGATTTTTGATAGCCGAAGTAACTTAGGTGAGTTTGGCATAGTTTAGTAGCATTTTTTTGTAATTTAAAAGTGATTGGGTTTAGTTTGTTGTGGTAAGGGTTAGTTGGTGATGATTTATGGTAGCCGAAGTAATTTAGGTGAGTTTGGCATAGTTTGCTTTGGTTACTAGCAATTTTTTGTAATTTAAAAGTGATTGGGTTTAGTTTGTTGTGATAAGGGTTAGTTGGTGATGATTTAGAGTAGCCGAAGTAATTTAGGTGAGTCTGGCATAGTTTGTTATGATTTGTACACCTTTTTTTGTAATTTTAAGATGATATGGTTTGGTTTGTTGTTGTAAGGGATAGTTCGGGGTGATTTACGGTATCCGAAGTAATTTAGGTGATTCTGGTATAGTTTGTTATGATTTTTAGCATTTTTTTGTAATTTTAAAATGATTGGGCTTAGTTTGTGGCTGTAAAGTGTAGTTGGGGGTAATTTTTGATAGCCGAAGTAATTTAAGTGAGTTTGGCATAGTTTGCTATGGTTAGTAGCATTTTTTTGTAATTTAAAAGTGATTGGGTTTAGTTTGTTGTGGTAAGGGTTAATTGGTGATGATTTATGGTAGCCGAAGTAATTTAGGTGAGTTTGGCATAGTTTGCTATGGTTACTAGCATTTTTTTTGTAATTTAAAAGTGATTAGGGTTAATTTTTTGTGGAAAGGGTTAGTTGGTGATGATTTAGAGTAGCCGAAGTAATTTAGGTGAGTCTGGCATAGTTTGCTATGGTTACTAGCATTTTTTTGTAATTTAAAAGTGATTGGGTTTAGTTTGTTATGGTAAGGGTTAGTTGGTGATGATTTAGAGTAGCCGAAGTAATTTAGGTGATTCTGGCATAGTTTGTTATGATTTGTACACCTTTTTTGGTAATTTTAAGATGATATGGTTTGGTTTGTTGTGGTAAAGGATAGTTGGGGGTGATTTACGGTAGCCGAAGTAATTTAGGTGATTCTGGTATAGTTTGTTATGTTTTTTAGCATTTTTTTGTAATTTTAAAATGATTGGGCTTAGTTTGTTGCTGTAAAGTGTAGTTGGGGGTGATTTTTGATAGCCGAAGTAATTTAGGTGAGTTTGGCATAGTTTGCTATGGTTACTAGCATTTTTTTGTAATTTAAAAGTGATTGGGTTTAGTTTGTTATGGTAAGGGTTAGCTGGTGATGATTTAGAGTAGCCGAAGTAATTTAGGTGAGTCTGGCATAGTTTGTTATGATTTGTACACCTTTTTTTGTAATTTTAAGATGATATAGTTTGGTTTGTTGTGGTAAGGGATAGTTGGGGGTGATTTACGGTAGCCGAAGTAATTTAGGTGATTCTGGTATAGTTTGTTATGATTTTTAGCATTTTTTTGTAATTTTAAAGTGATTGGGTTTAGTTTGTTGCTGTAAAGTGTAGTTGGGGGTAATTTGTGATAGCCGAAGTAATTTAGGTGAGTTTGGCCTAGTTTGCTATGGTTAGTAGCATTTTTTTGTAATTTAAAAGTGATTGGGTTTAGTTTGTTGTGGTAAGGGTTAGTTGGTGATGATTTATGGTAGAAGAAGTAATTTAGGTGAGTTTGGCATAGTTTGCTATGGTTAGTAGCATTTTTTTGTAATTTAAAAGTAATTGGGTTTAGTTTGTTGTGGTAAGGGTTAGTTGGTGATGATTTAGAGTAGCCGAAGTAATTTAGGTGATTCTGGCATAGTTTGTTATGATTTGTACACCTTTTTTTGTAATTTTAAGATGATATGGTTTGGTTTGTTGTGGTAAGGGAGAGTTGGGGGTGATTTACGGTAGCCGAAGTAATTTAGGTGATTCTGGTATAGTTTGTTATGATTTTTAGCATTTTTTTGTAATTTTAAAGTGATTAGGCTTAGTTTGTTGCTGTAAAGTGTAGTTGGGGGTAATTTGTGATAGCCGAAGTAACTTAGGTGAGTTTGGCATAGTTTAGTAGCATTTTTTTGTAATTTAAAAGTGATTGGGTTTAGTTTGTTGTGGTAAGGGTTAGTTGGTGATGATTTATGGTAGCCGAAGTAATTTAGGTGAGTTTGGCATAGTTTGCTATGGTTACTAGCATTTTTTTGTAATTTAAAAGTGATTGGGTTTAGTTTGTTGTGGTAAGGGTTAGTTGGTGATGATTTATGGTAGCCGAAGTAATTTAGGTGAGTTTGGCATAGTTTGTTATGATTTGTACACCTTTTTTTGTAATTTTAAGATGATATGGTTTGGTTTGTTGTGGTAAGGGATAGTTCGGGGTGATTTACGGTAGCCGAAGTAATTTAGGTGATTTTGGTATAGTTTGTTATGATTTTTAGCATTTTTTTGTAATTTTAAAATGATTGGGCTTAGTTTGTGGCTGTAAAGTGTAGTTGGGGGTAATTTTTGATAGCCGAAGTAATTTAAGTGAGTTTGGCATAGTTTGCTATGGTTAGTAGCATTTTTTTGTAATTTAAAAGTGATTGGGTTTAGTTTGTTGTGGCAAGGGTTAATTAGTGATGATTTATGGTAGCCGAAGTAATTTAGGTGAGTTTGGCATAATTTGCTATGGTTACTAGCATTTTTTTTGTAATTTAAAAGTGATTGGGTTTAATTTTTTGTGGAAAGTGTTAGTTGCTGATGATTTAGAGTAGCCGAAGTAATTTAGGTGAGTCTGGCATAGTTTGTTATAATTTGTACACCTTTTTTTGTAATTTTAAGATGATATGGTTTGGTTTGTTGTGGTAAGGGATAGTTGGGGGTGATTTACGGTAGCCGAAGTAATTTAGATAATTCTGGTATAGTTTGTTATGATTTTTAGCATTTTTTTGTAATTTTAAAGTGATTGGGCTTAGTTTGTTTTTGTAAAGTGTAGTTGGGGGTGATTTTTGATAGCCGAAGTAATTTAGGTGAGTTTGGCATAGTTTGCTATGGTTAGTAGCATTTTTTTGTAATTTAAAAGTGATTGGGTTTAGTTTGTTGTGGTAAGGGTTAGTTGGTGATGATTTATGGTAGCCGAAATAATTTAGGTGAGTTTGGCATAGTTTGCTATGGTTACTAGCATTTTTTTGTAATTTAAAAGTGATTGGCTTTAGTTTGTTGTGGTAAGGGTTAGTTGGTGATGATTTAGAGTAGCCGAAGTAATTTAGGTGAGTCTGGCATAGTTTGTTATGATTTGTACACCTTTTTTTGTAATTTTAAGATGATATGGTTTGGTTTGTTGTGGTAAGGGATAGTTGGGGGTGAGTTACAGTAGCCGAAGTAATTTAGGTGATTCTGGTATAGTTTGTTAAGATTTTTAGCATTTTTTTGTAATTTTAAAGTAATTGGGCTTAGTTTGTTGCTGTAAAGTGTAGTTGGGGGTGATTTTTGATAGCCGAAGTAATTTAGGTGAGTTTGGCATAGTTTGCTATGGTTAGTAGCATTTTTTTGTAATTTAAAAGTGATTGGGCTTAGTTTGTTGTGGTAAGGGTTAGTTGGTGATGATTTATTGTAGCCGAAGTAATTTAGGTGAGTTTGGCATAGTTTGCTATGGTTACTTGCAGTTTTTTGTAATTTAAAAGCGATTGGGTTTAGTTTGTTGTGGTAAGGGTTAGTTGGAGATGATTTAGAGTAGCCGAAGTAATTTAGGTGATTCTGGCATAGTTTGTTATGATTTGTACACCTTTTTTTGTAATTTTAAGATGATATGGTTTGGTTTGTTGTGGTAAGGGATAGTTGGGGGTGATTTACGGTAGTCGAAGTAATTTAGGTGATTCTGGTATAATTTGTTATGATTTTTAGCATTTTTTTGTAATTTTAAATTGATTGGGCTTAGTTTGTTGCTGTAAAGTGTAGTTGGGGGTGATTTTTGATAGCCGAAGTAATTTAGGTGAGTTTGACATAGTTTGCTATGGTTAGTAGCATTTTTTTGTAATTTAATAGTGATTGGGTTTAGTTTGTTGTGGTAAGGGTTAGTTAGTGATGATTTATTGTAGCCGAAGTAATTTAGGTGAGTTTGGCATAGTTTGCTATGGTTACTAGCATTTTTTTGTAATTTAAAAGTGATTGGGTTTAGTTTGTTGTGGTAAGGGTTAGTTGTTGATGATTTAGAGTAGCCGAAGTAATTTAGGTGAGCCTGGCATAGTTTGTTATGATTTGTACACTTTTTTTTGTAATTTTAAGATGATATGGTTTGGTTTGTTGTGGTAAGGGATAGTTGGGGATGATTTACGGTAGCCGAAGTAATTTAGGTGATTCTGGTATAATTTGTAATGATTTTTAGCATTTTTTTGTAATTTTAAAGTGATTGGGCTTAGTTTGTTGCTGTAAAGTGTAGTTGGGGGTGATTTTTGATAGCCAAAGTAATTTAGGTGAGTTTGGCATAGTTTGCTATGGTTAGTAGCATTTTTTTGTAATTTTAAAGTGATTGGGCTTAATTTGTTGTGGTAAGGGTTAGTTGGTGATGATTTATGGTAGCCGAAGTAATTTAGGTGAGTTTGGCATAGTTTGCTATGGTTACTTGCATTTTTTTGTAATTTAAAAGCGATTGGGTTTAGTTTGTTGTGGTAAGGGTTAGTTGGAGATGATTTAGAGTAGCCGAAGTAATTTAGGTAATTCTGGCATAGTTTGTTATGATTTGTACACCTTTTTTTGTAATTTCAAGATGATATGGTTTGGTTTGTTGTGGAAAGGGATAGTTGGGGGTGATTTACGGTAGCCGAAGTAATTTAGGTGATTCTGGTATAGTTTGTTATGATTTTTAGCATTTTTTTGTAATTTTAAATTGATTGGGCTTAGTTTGTTGCTGTAAAGTGTAGTTGGGGGTGATTTTTGATAGCCGAAGTAATTTAGGTGAGTTTGGCATAGTTTGCTATGGTTAGTAGCATTTTTTTGTAATTTAAAAGTGATTGGGTTTAGTTTGGTGTGGTAAGGGTTAGATGGTGATGATTTATGGTATCCGAAGTAATTTAGGTGAGTTTGGCATAGTTTGCTATGGTTACTAGCATTTTTTTGGGGGTGGGGGGTGATTTACGGTAGCCGAAGTAATTTAGGTGATTCTGGTATAGTTTGTTATGATTTTTAGCATTTTTTTGTAATTTTAAATTGATTGGGCTTAGTTTGTTGCTGTAAAGTGTAGTTGGGGGTGATTTTTGATAGCCGAAGTAATTTAGGTGAGTTTGACATAGTTTGCTATGGTTAGTAGCATTTTTTTGTAATTTAATAGTGATTGGGTTTAGTTTGTTGTGGTAAGGGTTAGTTAGTGATGATTTATTGTAGCCGAAGTAATTTAGGTGAGTTTGGCATAGTTTGCTATGGTTACTAGCATTTTTTTGTAATTTAAAAGTGATTGGGTTTAGTTTGTTGTGGTAAGGGTTAGTTGGAGATGATTTAGAGTAGCCGAAGTAATTTAGGTAATTCTGGCATAGTTTGTTATGATTTGTACACCTTTTTTTGTAATTTCAAGATGATATGGTTTGGTTTGTTGTGGAAAGGGATAGTTGGGGGTGATTTACGGTAGCCGAAGTAATTTAGGTGATTCTGGTATAGTTTGTTATGATTTTTAGCATTTTTTTGTAATTTTAAATTGATTGGGCTTAGTTTGTTGCTCTAAAGTGTAGTTGGGGGTGATTTTTGATAGCCGAAGTAATTTAGGTGAGTTTGACATAGTTTGCTATGGTTAGTAGCATTTTTTTGTAATTTAAAAGTGATTGGGTTTAGTTTGTTGTGGTAAGGGTTAGTTAGTGATGATTTATTGTAGCCGAAGTAATTTAGGTGAGTTTGGCATAGTTTGCTATGGTTACTAGCATTTTTTTGTAATTTAAAAGTGATTGGGTTTAGTTTGTTGTGGTAAGGGTTAGTTGTTGATGATTTAGAGTAGCCGAAGTAATTTAGGTGAGTCTGGCATAGTTTGTTATGATTTGTACACTTTTTTTTGTAATTTTAAGATGATATGGTTTGGTTTGTTGTGGTAAGGGATAGTTGGGGATGATTTACGGTAGCCGAAGTAATTTAGGTGATTCTGGTATAATTTGTAATGATTTTTAGCATTTTTTTGTAATTTTAAAGTGATTGGACTTAGTTTGTTGCTGTAAAGTGTAGTTGGG
Organism: Eledona agricola; assembly: GCA_964023215.1. NCBI lineage: Eukaryota > Metazoa > Arthropoda > Insecta > Coleoptera > Tenebrionidae > Eledona > Eledona agricola. The sequence continues at coordinate 68,603 of CAXIEJ010000150.1, forward strand.
GGTGATTTTTGATAGCCGAAATAATTTAGGTGAGTTTGGCATAGTTTGCTATGGTTAGTAGCATTTTTTTGTAATTTAAAAGTGATTGGGTTAAGTTTGTTGTGGTAAGGGTTAGTTGGTGATGATTTATGGTAGCCGAAGTAATTTAGGTGAGTTTGGCATAGTTTGCTATGGTTACTAACATTTTTTTGTAATTTAAAAGTGATTGGCTTTAGTTTGTTGTGGTAAGGGTTAGTTGGTGATGATTTAGAGTAGCCGAAGTAATTTAGGTGAGTCTGGCATAGTTTGTTATGATTTGTACACCTTTTTTTGTAATTTTAAGATGATATGGTTTGGTTTGTTGTGGTAAGGAACAGTTGGGGGTGATTTACAGTAGCCGAAGTAATTTAGGTGATTCTGGTATAGTTTGTTATGATTTTTAGCATTTTTTTGTAATTTTAAAGTAACTGGGCTTAGTTTGTTGCTGTAAAATGTAGTTGGGGGTGATTTTTGATAGCCGAAGTAATTTAGGTGAGTTTGGCATAGTTTGCTATGGTTAGTAGCATTTTTTTGTAATTTAAAAGTGATTGGGTTTAGTTTGGTGTGGTAAGGGTTAGTTGGTGATGATTTATGGTAGCCGAAGTAATTTAGGTGAGTTTAGCATAGCTTGCTATGGTTACTAGCATTTTTTTGTAATTTAAAAGTGATTGGGTTTAGTTTGTTGTGGTAAGGGTTAGTTGGTGATGATTTAGAGTAGCCGAAGTAATTTAGGTGAGTCTGGCATAGTTTGTTATGATTTGTACACCTTTTTTTGTAATTTTAGATGATATGGTTTGGTTTGTTGTGGTAAGGGATAGTTGGGGGTGATTTACGGTAGCAGAAGTAATTTAGGTGATTCTGGTATAGTTTGTTATGATTTTTAAAATTTTTTTGTAATTTTAAAGTGATTGGGCTTAGTTTGTTGCTGTAAAGTGTAGTTGGGGGTGATTTTTGATAGCCGAAGTAATTTAGGTGAGTTTGGCATAGTTTGCTATGGTTAGTAGCATTTTTTTGTAATTTAAAAGTGATTGGGCTTAGTTTGTTGTGGTAAGGGTTAGTTGGTGATGATTTATGGTAGCCGAAGTAATTTAGGTGAATTTGGCATTGTTTGCTATGGTTACTTGCATTTTTTTGTAATTTAAAAGAGATTGGGTTTAGTTTGTTGTGGTAAGGGTTAGTTGGAGATGATTTAGAGTAGCCGAAGTAATTTAGGTGATTCTGGCATAGTTTGTTTTGATTTGTACACCTTTTTTTGTAATTTTAAGATGATATGGTTTGGTTTGTTGTGGTAAGGGATAGTTGGGGGTGATTTACGGTAGCCGAAGTAATTTAGGTGATTCTGGTATAGTTTGTTATGATTTTTAGCATTTTTTTGTAATTTTAAATTGATTGGGCTTAGTTTGTTGCTGTAAAGTGTAGTTGGGGGTGATTTTTGATAGCCGAAGTAATTTAGGTGAGTTTTGCATAGTTTGCTATAGTTAGTAGCATTTTTTTGTAATTTAAAAGTGATTGGGTTTAGTTTGTTGTGGTAAGGGTTAGTTAGTGATGATTTATGGTAGCCGAAGTAATTTAGGTGAGTCTGGCATAGTTTGCTATGGTTACTAGCATTTTTTTGTAATTTAAAAGTGATTGGCTTTAGTTTGTTGTGGTAAGGGTTAGTTGGTGATGATTTAGAGTAGCCGAAGTAATTTAGGTGAGTCTGGCATAGTTTGTTATGATTTGTACATCTTTTTTTGTAATTTTAAGATGATATTGTTTGGTTTGTTGTGGTAAGGGATAGTTGGGGGTGATTTACGGTAGCCGAAGTAATTTAGGTGATTCTGGTATAGTTTGTTATGATTTTTAGCATTTTTTTGTAATTTTAAAGTGATTGGGCTTAGTTTGTTGCTGTAAAGTGTAGTTGGGGGTGATTTTTGATAGCCGAAGTAATTTAGGTGAGTTTGGCATAGTTTGCTATGGTTAGTAGCATTTTTTTGTAATTTAAAAGTGATTGGGTTTAGTTTGTTGTGGTAAGGGTTAGCTTGTGATGATTTATGGTAGCCGAAGTAATTTAGGTGAGTTTGGCATAGTTTGCTATGGTTACTAGCATTTTTTTGTAATTTAAAAGTGATTGGGTTTAGTTTGTTGTGGTAAGGGTTAGTTGGTGATGATTTAGAGTAGCCGAAGTAATTTAGGTGAATCTGGCATAGTTTGTTATGATTTTTAGCATTTTTTTGTAATTTTAAAGTGATTGGGCTTAGTTTGTTGCTGTAAAGTGTAGTTGGGGGTGATTTTTGATAGCCGAAGTAATTTAGGTGAGTTTGGCATAGTTTGCTACGGTTACTAGCATTTTTTTGTAATTTAAAAGTGATTGGGTTTAGTTTGTTGTGGTAAGGGTTAGTTGGTGATGATTTAGAGTAGCCGAAGTAATTTAGGCGAGTCTGGCATAGTTTGTTATGATTTGTACATCTTTTTTTGTAATTTTAAGATGATATTGTTTGGTTTGTTGTGGTAAGGGATAGTTGGAGGTGATTTACGGTAGCCGAAGTAATTTAGGTGATTCTGGTATACTTTGTTATGATTTTTAGCATTTTTTTGTAATTTTAAAGTGATTGGGCTTAGTTTGTTGCTGTAAAGTATAGTTGGGGGTGATTTTTGATAGCCGAAGTAATTTAGGTGAGTTTGGCATAGTTTGCTATGGTTAGTAGCAGTTTTTTGTAATTTAAATGTGATTGGGTTTAGTTTGTTGTGGTAAGGGTTAGTTGGTGATGATTTATGGTAGCCGAAGTAATTTAGGTGAGGTAGGCATAGTTTGCTATGGTTACTAGCATTTTTTTGTAATTTAAAAGTGATTGGGTTTAGTTTGTTGTGGTAAGGGTTAGTTGGTGATGATTTAGAGTAGCCGAAGTAATTTAGGTGAGTCTGGCAGAGTTTGTTATGATTTGTACACCTTTTTTTGTAATTTTAAGATGATATAGTTTGGTTTGTTATGGTAAGGGATATTTGGGAGTGATTTACGGTAGCCGAAGTAATTTAGGTGATTCTAGTATAGTGTGTTATGATTTTTAGCATTTTTTTGTAATTTTAAAGTGATTGGACTTAGTTTGTTGCTGTAATGTGTAGTTGGGGGTGATTTTTGATAGCCGAAGAAATTTAGGTGAGTTTGGAATAGTTTGCTATGGTTAGTAGCATTTTTTGTAATTTAAAATTGATTGGGTTTAGTTTGTTGTGGTAAGGGTTAGCTGGTGATGATTTATGGTAGCCGAAGTAATTTAGGTGAGTTTGGCATAGTTTGCTATGGTTACTAGCATTTTTTTGTAATTTAAAAATGATTGGGTTTAGTTTGTTGTGGTAAGGGTTAGTTGGTGATGATTTAGAGTAGCCGAAGTAATTAAGGCGAGTCTGGCATAATTTGTTATGATTTGTACATCTTTTTTTGTAATTTTAAGATGATATGGTTTGGTTTGTTGTGGAAAGGGATTGTTGGGGGTGATTTACGGTAGCCGAAGTAATTTAGGTGATTCTGGTATAGTTTGTTATGATTTATAGCATTTTTTTGTAATTTTATAGTGATTGGGCTTAGTTTGTTGCTGTAAAGTGTAGTTGGGGGTGATTTTTGATAGCCGAAGTAATTTAGGTGAGTTTGGCATAGTTTGCTATGGTTAGTAGCATTTTTTTGTAATTTAAAAGTGATTGGGTTTAGGTTGTTGTGGTAAGCGTTAGGTGGTGATGATTTATGGTAGCCGAAGTAATTTAGGTGAGTTTGGCATAGTTTGCTATGGTTACTAGCATTTTTTTGTAATTTAAAAGTGATTGGGTTTAGGTTGTTGTGGTAAGCGTTAGGTGGTGATGATTTAGAGTAGCCGAAGTAATTAAGGCGAGTCTGGCATAGTTTGTTATGATTTCTACACCTTTTTTTGTAATTTTAAGATGATATAGTTTGGTTTGTTGTGGTAAGGGATATTTGGGGGTGATTTACGGTAGCCGAAGTAATTTAGGTGATTCTGGTATAGTTTGTTATGATTTTTAGCATTTTTTTGTAATTTTAAATTGATTGGGCTTAGTTTGTTGCTGTAAAGTGTAGTTGGGGGTGATTTTTGATAGCCGAAGTAATTTAGGTGAGTTTGGCATAGTTTGCTATAGTTAGTAGCATTTTTTTGTAATTTAAAAGTTATTGGGTTTAGTTTGTTGTGGTAAGGGTTAGTTAGTGATGATTTATGGTAGCCGAAGTAATTTAGGTGAGTCTGGCATAGTTTGCTATGGTTACTAGCATTTTTTTGTAATTTAAAAGTGATTGGCTTTAGTTTCTTGTGGTAAGGGTTAGTTGTTGATGATTTAGAGTAGCCGAAGTAATTTAGGTGAGTCTGGCATAGTTTGTTATGATTTCTACACCTTTTTTTGTCATTTTAAGATGATATGGTTTGGTTTGTTGTGGTAAGGGATAGTTGGGGGTGATTTACGGTAGCCGAAGTAATTTAGGTGATTCTGGTATAGTTTGTTATGATTTTTAGCATTTTTTTGTAATTTTAAATTGATTGGGCTTAGTTTGTTGCTGTAAAGTGTAGTTGGGGGTGATTTTTGATAGCCGAAGTAATTTAGGTGAGTTTGGCATAGTTTGCTATAGTTAGTAGCATTTTTTTGTAATTTAAAAGTGATTGGGTTTAGTTTGTTGTGGTAAGGGTTAGTTAGTGATGATTTATGGTAGCCGAAGTAATTTAGGTGAGTTTGGCATAGTTTGCTATGGTTACAAGCATTTTTTTGTAATTTAAAAGTGATTGGGTTTAGGTTGTTGTGGTAAGCGTTAGGTGGTGATGATTTAGAGTAGCCGAAGTAATTAAGGCGAGTCTGGCATAGTTTGTTATGATTTCTACACCTTTTTTTGTCATTTTAAGATGATATGGTTTGGTTTGTTGTGGTAAGGGATAGTTGGGGGTGATTTACGGTAGCCGAAGTAATTTAGGTGATTCTGGTATAGTTTGTTATGATTTTTAGCATTTTTTTGTAATTTTAAATTGATTGGGCTTAGTTTGTTGCTGTAAAGTGTAGTTGGGGGTGATTTTTGATAGCCGAAGTAATTTAGGTGAGTTTGGCATAGTTTGCTATAGTTAGTAGCATTTTTTTGTAATTTAAAAGTGATTGGGTTTAGTTTGTTATGGTAAGGGTTAGTTAGTGATGATTTATGGTAGCCGAAGTAATTTAGGTGAGTCTGGCATAGTTTGCTATGGTTACTAGCATTTTTTTGTAATTTAAAAGTGATTGGCTTTAGTTTCTTGTGGTAAGGGTTAGTTGTTGATGATTTAGAGTAGCCGAAGTAATTTAGGTGAGTCTGGCATAGTTTGTTATGATTTGTACACTTTTTTTTGTAATTTTAAGATGATATGGTTTGGTTTGCTGTGGTAAGGGATAGTTGGGGATGATTTACGGTAGCCGAAGTAATTTAGGTGATTCTGGTATAATTTGTTATGATTTTTAGCATTTTTGTGTAATTTTAAAGTGATTGGGCTTAGTTTGTTGCTGTAAAGTGTAGTTGGGGGTAATTTTTGATAGCCGAAGTAATTTAGGTGAGTTTGGCCTAGTTTGCTATGGTTAGTAGCATTTTTTTGTAATTTAAAAGTGATTGGGTTTAGTTTGTTGTGGTAAGGGTTAGTTGGTGATGATTTAGAGTAGCCGAAGTAATTTAGGTGAGTTTGGCATAGTTTGCTATGGTTACTAGCATTTTTTTGTAATTTAAAAGTGATTGGGTTTAGTTTGTTGTGGTAAGGGTTAGTTGGTGATGATTTAGAGTAGCCGAAGTAATTTAGGTAAGTCTGGCATAGTTTGTAATGATGTTTACACCTTTTTTTTGTAATTTTAAGATGATATGGTTTGGTTTGTTGTGGTAAGGGAAAGTTGGGGGTGATTTACGGTAGCCGAAGTAATTTAGGTGATTCTGGTATAGTTTGTTATGATTTTTAGCATTTTTTTGTAATTTTAAAGTGATTGGGCTTAGTTTGTTGCTGTAAAGTGTAGTTGGGGGTGATTTTTGATAGCCGAAGAAATTTAGGTGAGTTTGGCATAGTTTGCTATGGTTAGTAGCATTTTTTTGTAATTTAAAAGTGATTGGGTTTAGTTTGTTGTGGTAAGGTTTAGTTGGTGATGATTTATGGTAGCCGAAGTAATTTAGGTGAGTTTGGCCTAGTTTGCTGTGGTTACTAGCATTTTTTTGTAATTTAAAAGTGATTGGGTTTAGTTTGTTGTGGTAAGGGTTAATTGGTGATGATTTAGAGTAGCCGAAGTAATTTAGGCGAGTCTGGCATAGTTTGTTATGATTTGTTCATCTTTTTTTGTAATTTTAAGATGATATGGTTTGGTTTGTTGTGGTAAGGGATAGTTGGGGGTGATTTACGGTAGCCGAAGTAATTTAGGTGATTCTGGTATAGTTTGTTATGATTTTTAGCATTTTTTTGTAATTTCAAAGTGATTGGGCTTAGTTTGTTGCTGGAAAGTGTAGTTGGGGGTGATTTTTGATAGCCGAAGTAATTTAGGTGAGTTTGGCATAGTTTGCTATGGTTAGTAGCATTTTTTTGTAATTTAAAACTGATTGGGTTTAGTTTGTTTTGGTAAGGGTTAGTTGGTGATGATTTATGGTAGCCGTAGTAATTTAGGTGAGTTTGGCATAGTTTGCTATGGTTACTACCATTTTTTTTGTAATTTAAAAGTGATTGGGTTCAGCTTGTTGTGGTAAGGGTTAGTTGGTGACGATTTAGAGTAGCCGAAGTAGTTTAGATGAGTCTGGCAGAGTTTGTTATGATTTGTACACCGTTTTTTGTAATTTTAAGATGATATAGTTTGGTTTGTTGTGGTAAGGGATATTTGGGGGTGATTTACGGTAGCCGAAGTAATTTAGGTGATTCTGGTATAGTTTGTTATGATTTTTAGCATTTTTTTGTAATTTTAAAGTGATTGGGCTTAGTTTGTTGCTGTAATGTGTAGTTGGGTGTGATTTTTGATAGCCGAAGTAATTTAGGTGAGTTTGGCATAGTTTGCTATGGTTAGTAGCATTTTTTTGTAATTTAAAATTGATTGGGTTTAGTTTGTTGTGGTAAGGTTTAGTTGGTGATGATTTAGAGTAGCCGAAGTAATTTAGGTGAGTTTGGCATAGTTTGCTATGGTTACTAGCATTTTTTTGTAATTTAAAAGTGATTGGGTTTAGTTTGTTGTGGTAAGGGTTAGTTGGTGATGATTTAGAGTAGCCGAAGTAATTTAGGTGAGTCTGGCATAATTTGTTATGATTTGTACATCTTTTTTTGTAATTTTAAGATGATATGGTTTGGTTTGTTGTGGTAAGGGATAGTTGGGGGTGATTTACGGTAGCCGAAATAATTTAGGTGATTCTGGTATAGTTTGTTATGATTTTTAGCATTTTTTTGTAATTTTAAAGTGATTGGGCTTAGTTTGTTGCTGTAAAGTGTAGTTGGGGGTGATTTTTGATAGCTGAAGTAATTTAGGTGAGTTTGGCATAGTTTGCTATGGTTAGTAGCATTTTTTTGTAATTTAAAAGTGATTGGGTTTAGTTTGTTGTGGTAAGAGTTAGTTGGTGATGATTAATGGTAGCCGAAGTAATTTAGGTGAGTTTGGCATAGTTTGCTATGGTTACTAGCATTTTTTTGTAATTTAAAAGTGATTGGGTTTAGTTTGTTGTGGTAAGGGTTAGTTGGAGATGATTTAGAGTAGCCGAAGTAATTTAGGTGATTCTGGCATAGTTTGTTATGATTTGTACACCTTTTTTTGTAATTTTAACATGGTATGGTTTGGTTGATTGTTGTAAGGGATAGTTGGGGGTAATTTACGGTAGCCGAAGTAATTTAGGTGATTATGGTATAGTTTGTTATGATTTTTAGCATTTTTTTGTAGTTTTAAAGTGATTGGGCTTAGTTTGTTGCTGTAAAGTGTAGTTGGGGGTGTTTTTTGATAGCCGAAGTAATTTAGGTGAATTTGGCATAGTTTGCTATGGTTAGTAGCATTTTTTTGTAATTTAAAAGTGATTGGGTTTAGTTTGTTGTGGTAAGGGTAAGTTGGTGATGATTTATGGTAGCCGAAGTAATTTAGGTGAGTTTGGCATAGTTTGCTATGGTTACTAGCAATTTTTTGTAATTTAAAAGTGATTGGGTTTAGTTTGTTGTGGTAAGGGTTAGTTGGTGATGATTTAGAGTAGCCGAAGTAATTTAGGTGAGTCTGGCATAGATTGGTATGATTTGTACAAATTTTTTTGTAATTTTAAGATGATATGGTTTGGTTTGTTGTGGTAAGGGATAGTTGGGGGTGATTTACGGTAGCCGAAGTAATTTAGGTGATTCTGGTATAGTTTGTTATGATTTTTAGCATTTTTATGTAATTTTAAAGTGATTGGGCTTAGTTTGTTGCTGTAAAGTGTAGTTGGGGGTGATTTTTGATAGTCGAAGTAATTTAGGTGAGTTTGGCATAGTTTGCTATGGTTAGTAGCATTTTTTTGTAATTTAAAAGTGATTGGGTTTAGTTTGTTGTGGTAAGGGTTAGCTTGTGATGATTTATGGTAGCCGAAGTAATTTTGGTGAGTTTGGCATAGTTTGCTATGGTTACTAGCATTTTTTTGTAATTTAAAAGTGATTGGGTTTAGTTTGTTGTGGTAAGGGTTAGTTGGTGATGATTTAGAGTAGCCGAAGTAATTTAGGTGAGTCTGGCATAGTTTGTAATGATTTTTACACCTTTTTTTGTAATTTTAAGATGATATGGTTTGGTTTGTTGTGGTAAGAGAAAGTTGGGGGTGATTTACGGTAGCCGAAGTAATTTAGGTGATTCTGGTATAGTTTGTTATGATTTTTAGCATTTTTTTGTAATTTTAAAGTTATTGTGCTTAGTTTGTTGCTGTAAAGTGTAGTTGGGGGTGATTTTTGATAGCCGAAATAATTTAGGTGAGTTTGGCATAGTTTGCTATGGTTAGTAGCATTTTTTTGTAATTTAAAAGTGATTGGGTTTAGTTTGTTGTGGTAAGGGTTGGTTGGTGATGATTTATGGTAGCCGAAGAAATTTAGGTGAGTTTGGCATAGTTTGCTATGGTTACTAGCATTTTTTTGTAATTTAAAAGTGATTGGGCTTAGTTTGTTGTGGTAAGGGTTAGTTGGTGATGATTTAGAGTAGCCGAAGTAATTTAGGTGAGTCTGGCATAGTTTGTTATGATTTGTACACCTTTTTTTTTAATTTTAAGATGATATGGTTTGGTTTGTTGTGGTAAGGGATAGTTGGGGGTGATTTACGTTAGCCGAAGTAATTTAGGTGATTCTGGTATAATTTTTTATGATTTTTAGCATTTTTTTGTAATTTTAAAGTGATTGGGCTTAGTTTGTTGCTGTAAAGTGTAGTTGGGGGTGATTTTTGATAGCCGAAGTAATTTAGGTGAGTTTGGCATAGTTTGCTATGGTTAGTAGCATTTTTTTTGTAATGTAAAAGTGATTGGGTTTAGTTTGTTGTGGTAAAGGTTAGTTGGTGATGATTTATGGTAACCGAAGTAATTTAGGTAAGTTTGGCATAGTTTGCTATGGTTACTAGCATTTTTTTGTAATTTAAAAGTGATTGGGTTTAGTTTGTTGTGGTAAGGGATAGTTGGGGGTGATTTACGGTAGCCGAAGTAATTTAGGTGATTCTGGTATAGTTTGTTATAATTTTTAGCATTTTTTTGTAATTTTAAAGTGATTGGGCTTAGTTTGTTGCTGTAAAGTGTAGTTGGTCGTGATTTTTGATAGCCGAAGTAATTTAGGGGAGTTTGGCATAATTTGCTATGTTTAGTAGCATTTTTTTGTAATTTAAAAGTGATTGGGTTTAGTTTGTTGTGGTAAGGGTTAGTTGGTTATGATTTATGGTAGCCGAAGTAATTTAGGTGATTCTGGTATAGTTTGTTATGATTTTTAGCATTTTTTTGTAATTTTAAAGTGATTGGGCTTAGTTTGTTGCTGTAAAGTGTAGTTGGGTGTGATTTTTGATAGCCGAAGTAATTTAGGTGAGTTTGGCATAGTTTGCTATGGTTAGTAGCATTTTTTTGTAATTTAAAAGTGATTGGGTTTAGTTTGTTGTGGTAAGGGTTAGTTGGTGATGGTTTATGGTAGCCGAAGTAATTTAGGTGAGTTTGGCATAGTTTACTATGGTTACTAGCATTTTTTTGTAATTTAAAATTGATTGGGTTTAGTTTGTTGTGGTAAGGGTTAGTTGGAGATGATTTAGAGTAGCCGAAGTAATTTAGGTGAGTCTGGCATAGTTTGTTATGATTTGTACACCTTTTTTTTTTTAATTTTAAGATGATATGGTTTGGTTTGTTGTCTTAAGGGATAGTTGGGGGTGATATACGGTAGCCGAAGTAATTTATGTGATTATGGTATAGTTTGTTAGGATTTTTAGCATTTTTTTGTAATTTTAAAGTGATTGGGTTTAGTTTGTTGCTGTAAAGTGTAGTTGGGGGTGATTTTTGATAGCCGAAGTAATTTAGGTAAGTTTGGCATAGTTTGCTATGGTTAGTAGCATTTTTTTGTAATTTAAAATTGATTGGGTTTAGTTTGTTGTGGTAAGGGTTAGTTGGTGATGGTTTATGGGAGCCGAAGTAATTTAGGTGAGTTTGGCATAGTTTACTATGGTTACTAGAATTTTTTTGTAATTTAAAAGTGACTGGGTTTAGTTTGTTGTGGTAAGGGTTAGTTGGTGATGATCTAGAGTAGCCGAAGTAATTTAGGTGAGTCTGGCAGAGTTTGTTATGATTTGTACACCTTTTTTTTTAATTTTAAGATGATATGGTTTGGTTTGTTGTCTTAAGGGATAGTTGGTGGTGATATACGGTAACCGAAGTATTTTATGTGATTATGGTATAGTTTGTTAGGATTTTTAGCATTTTTTTGGAATTTTAAAGTGATTGGGTTTAGTTTGTTGCTGTAAAGTGTAGTTGGGGGTGATTTTTGATAGCCGAAGTAATTTAGGTGAGTTTGGCATAGTTTGCTATGGTTAGTAGCATTTTTTTGTAATTTAAAATTGATTGGGTTTAGTTTGTTGTGGTAAGGGTTAGCTTGTGATGATTTATTGTAGCCGAAGTAATTTAGGTGAGTTTGGCATAGTTTGCTATGGTTACTAGCATTTTTTTGTAATTTAAAAGTGATTGGGTTTAGTTTGTTGTGGTAAGGGTTAGTTGGTGATGATTTAGAGTAGCCGAAGTAATTTAGGTGAGTCTGGCATAGTTTGTAATGATTTTTAAACCTTTTTTTGTAATTTTAAGATGATATGGTTTGGTTTGTTGTGGTAAGGGAAAGTTGGGGGTGATTTACGGTAGCCGAAGTAATTTAGGTGATTCTGGTATAGTTTGTTATGATTTTTAGCATTTTTTTGTAATTTTAAAGTGATTGTGCTGTAAAGTGTAGTTGGGGGTGATTTTTGATAGCCGAAGTAATTTAGGTGAGTTTGGCATAGTCTGCTATGGTTAGTAGCATTTTTTTGTAATTTAAAAGTGATTGGGTTTAGTTTGTTGTGGTAAGGGTTAGTTGGTGATGATTTATGGTAGCCGAAGAAATTTAGGTGAGTTTGGCATAGTTTGCTATGGTTACTAGCATTTTTTTGTAATTTAAAAGTGATTGGGTTTAGTTTGTTGTGGTAAGGGTTATATGGTGATGATTTAGAGTAGCCGAAGTAATTTAGGTGAGTCTGGCATAGTTTGTTATGATTTGTACACCTTTTTTTTAATTTTAAGATGATATGGTTTGGTTTGTTGTGGTAAGGGATAGTTGGGGGTGATTTACGGTAGCCGAAGTAATTTAGGTGATTCTGGTATAGTTTGTTATGATTTTTAGCATTTTTTTGTAATTTTAAAGTGATTGGGCTTAGTATGTTGCTGTAAAGTGTAGTTGGGGGTGATTTTTGATAGCCGAAGTAATTTAGGTGAGTTTGGCATAATTTGCTATGGTTAGTAGCATTTTTTTGTAATTTAAAAGTGATTAGGTTTAGTTTGTTGTGGTAAGGGTTAGTTGGTGATGATTTATGGTAGCCGAAGTAATTTAGGGGAGTTTGCCATAGTCTGCTATGGTTACTAGCATTTTTTTGTAATTTAAAAGTGATTGGGTTTAGTTTGTTGTGGTAAGGGTTAGTTTGTGATGATTTAGAGTAGCCGAAGTAATTTAGGTGAGTCTGGCATAGTTTGTTATGATTTGTACACTTTTTTTGTAATTTTAAGATGATATGGTTTGGTTTGTTGTGGTAAGGGTTAGTTGGGGATGATTTACGGTAGCCGAAGTAATTTAGGTGATTCTGGTATAATTTTTTATGATTTTTAGCATTTTTTTGTAATTTTAAAGTGATTGGGCTTAGTTTGTTGCTGTAAAGTGTAGTTGGGGGTGATTTTTGATAGCCGAAGTAATTTAGGTAAGTTTGGCATAGTTTGCTATGGTTAGTAGCATTTTTTCTGTAATGTAAAAGTGATTGGGTTTAGTTTGTTGTGGTAAAGGTTAGTTGGTGATGATTTATGGTAGCCGAAGTAATTCAGGTAAGTTTGGCATAGTTTGCTATGGTTACTAGCATTTTTTTGTAATTTAAAAGTGATTGGGTTTAGTTTGTTGTGGTAAGGGATAGTTGGGGGTGATTTACGGTAGCCGAAGTAATTTAGGTGATTCTGGTATAGTTTGTTATGATTTTTAGCATTTTTTTGTAATTTTAAAGTGATTGGGCTTAGTTTGTTGCTGTAAAGTGTAGTTGGTCGTGATTTTTGATAGCCGAAGTAATTTAGGGGAGTTTGGCATAATTTGCTATGTTTAGTAGCATTTTTTTGTAATTTAAAAGTGATTGGGTTTAGTTTGTTGTGGTAAGGTTTAGTTGGTTATGATTTATGGTAACCGAAGTAATTTAGGTGAGTTTGGCATAGTTTGTCTTGATTTGTACACCTTTTTTGTAATTTTAAGATGATATGGTTTGGTTTGTTGTGGCAAGGGATAGTTGGGTGTGATTTACGGTAGCCGAAGTAATTTAGGTGATTCTGGTATAGTTTGTTATGATTTTTAGCATTTTTTTGTAATTTTAAAGTGATTGGGCTTAGTTTGTTGCTGTAAAGTGTAGTTGGGTGTGATTTTTGATAGCCGAAGTAATTTAGGTGAGTTTGGCATAGTTTGCTATGGTTAGTAGCATTTTTTTGTAATTTAAAAGTGATTGGGTTTAGTTTGTTGTGGTAAGGGTTAGTTGGTGATGATTTATGGTAGCCGAAGTAATTTAGGTGATTCTGGTATAGTTTGTTATGATTTTTAGCATTTTTTTGTAATTTTAAAGTGATTGGGCTTAGTTTGTTGCTGTAAAGTGTAGTTGGGTGTGATTTTTGATAGCCGAAGTAATTTAGGTGAGTTTGGCATAGTTTGCTATGGTTAGTAGCATTTTTTTGTAATTTAAAAGTGATTGGGTTTTGTTTGTTGTGGTAAGGGTTAGTTGGTGATGATTTATGGTAGCCGAAGTAATTTAGGTGATTCTGGTATAGTTTGTTATGATTTTTAGCATTTTTTTGTAATTTTAAAGTGATTGGGCTTAGTTTGTTGCTGTAAAGTGTAGTTGGGTGTGATTTTTGATAGCCGAAGTAATTTAGGTAAGTTTGGCATAGTTTGCTATGGTTAGTAGCATTTTTTTGTAATTTAAAATTGATTGGGTTTAGTTTGTTGTGGTAAGGGTTAGTTGGTGATGGTTTATGGTAGCCGAAGTAATTTAGGTGAGTTTGGCAATGTTTACTATGGTTACTAGCATTTTTTTGTAATTTAAAAGTGATTGGGTTTAGTTTGTTGTGGTAAGGGTTAGTTGGAGATGATTTAGAGTAGCCGAAGTAATTTATGTGAGTCTGGCATAGTTTGTTATGATTTGTACACCTTTTTTTGTAATTTTAAGATGATATGGTTTGGTTTGTTGTGGTAAGGGAAAGTTGGGGGTGATTTACGGTAGCCGAAGTAATTTAGGTGATTCTGGTATAGTTTGTTATGATTTTTAGCATTTTTTTGTAATTTTAAAGTGATTGGGCTTAGTTTGTTGCTGTAAAGTGTAGTTGGGGGTGATTTTTGATAGCCGAAGTAATTTAGGTGAGTTTGGCATAGTTTGCTATGGTTAGTAGCATTTTTTTGTAATTTAAAAGTGATTGGGTTTAGTTTGTTGTGGTAAGGGTTAGTTGGTGATGATTTATGGTAGCCGAAGTAATTTAGGTGAGTTTGGCATAGTTTGCTATGGTTACTAGCATTTTTTTGTAATTTAAAAGTGATTGGGTTTAGTTTGTTGTGGTATGGGTTAGTTGGTGATGATTTAGAGTAGCCGAAGTAATTTAGGTGAGTCTGGCATAGTTTGTTATGATTTGTACACCTTTTTTTTAATTTTAAGATGATATGGTTTGGTTTGTTGTCTTAAGGGATAGTTGGGGGTGATTTACGGTAGCCGAAGTAATTTAGGTGATTCTGGTATAGTTTGTTATGATTTTTAGCATTTTTTTGTAATTTTAAAGTGATTGGGCTTAGTTTGTTGCTGTAAAGTGTAGTTGGGGATGATTTTTGATAGCCGAAGTAATTTAGGTGAGTTTGGCATAGTTTGCTATGGTTAGTAACATTTTTTTGTAATTTAAAAGTGATTGGGTTTAGTTTGTTGTGGTAAGGGTTAGTTGGTGATGATTTAGAGTAGCCGAAGTAATTTAGGTGAGTCTGGCATAGTTTGTTATGGTTACTAGCATTTTTTTGTAATTTAAAAGTGATTTGGTTTAGTTTGTTGTGGTAAGGGTTAGTTGGTGATGATTTAGAGTAGCCGAAGTAATTTAGGTGAGTCTGGCATAGTTTGTTATGATTTGTACACCTTTTTTTGTAATTTTAAGATGATATGGTTTGGTTTGTTGTGGTAAGGGAAAGTTGGGGGTGATTTACGGTAGCCGAAGTAACTTAGGTGATTCTGGTATAGTTTGTTATGATTTTTAGCATTTTTTTGTAATTTTAAAGTGATTGGGCTTAGTTTGTTGCTGTAAAGTGTAGTTGGGGGTGATTTTTGATAGCCGAAGTAATTTAGGTGAGTTTGGCATAGTTTGCTATGGTTAGTAGCATTTTTTTGTAATTTAAAAGTGATTGGGTTTAGTTTGTTGTGGTAAGGGTTAGTTGGTGATGATTTATGGTAGCCGAAGTAATTTAGGTGAGTTTGGCATAGTTTGCTATGGTTACTAGCATTTTTTTGTAATTTAAAAGTGATTGGGTTTAGTTTGTTGTGGTATGGGTTAGTTGGTGATGATTTAGAGTAGCCGAAGTAATTTAGGTGAGTCTGGCATAGTTTGTTATGATTTGTACACCTTTTTTTTTAATTTTAAGATGATCTGGTTTGGTTTGTTGTCTTAAGGGATAGTTGGGGGTGATTTACGGTAGCCGAAGTAATTTAGGTGATTCTGGTATAGTTTGTTATGATTTTTAGCATTTTTTTGTAATTTTAAAGTGATTGGGCTTAGTTTGTTGCTGTAAAGTGTAGTTGGGGATGATTTTTGATAGCCGAAGTAATTTAGGTGAGTTTGGCATAGTTTGCTATGGTTAGTAGCATTTTTTTGTAATTTAAAAGTGATTGGGTTTAGTTTGTTGTGGTAAGGGTTAGTTGGTGATGATTTAGAGTAGCCGAAGTAATTTAGGTGAGTCTGGCATAGTTTGTTATGGTTACTAGCATTTTTTTGTAATTTAAAAGTGATTTGGTTTAGTTTGTTGTGGTAAGGGTTAGTTGGTGATGATTTAGAGTAGCCGAAGTAATTTAGGTGAGTCTGGCATAGTTTGTTATGATTTGTACACCTTTTTTTGTAATTTTAAGATGATATGGTTTGGTTTGTTGTGGTAAGGGAAAGTTGGGGGTGATTTACGGTAGCCGAAGCAATTTAGGTGATTCTGGTATAGTTTGTTATGATTTTTAGCATTTTTTTGTAATTTTAAAGTGATTGGGCTTAGTTTATTGCTGTAAAGTGTAGTTGGGGGTGATTTTTGATAGCCGAAGTAATTTAGGTGAGTTTGGCATAGTTTGCTATGGTTAGTAGCATTTTTTTGTAATTTAAAAGTGATTGGGTTTAGTTTGTTGTGGTAAGGGTTAGTTGGTGATGATTTAGAGTAGCCGAAGTAATTTAGGTGAGTCTGGCAGAGTTTGTTATGATTTGTACACCTTTTTTTGTAATTTTAAGATGATATAGTTTGGTTTGTTGTTGGTAAGGGATATTTGGGGGTGATTTACGGTAGACGAAGTAATTTAGGTGATTCTGGTAGAGTTTGTGATGATTTTTAACATTTTTTTGTAATTTTAAAGTGATTGGGCTTAGTTTGTTGCTGTAATGTGTAGTTGGGGTGATTTTTGATAGTCGAAGTAATTTAGGTGAGTTTGGCATAGTTTGCTATGGTTAGTAGCATTTTTTTGTAATTTAAAATTGATTGGGTTTAGTTTGTTGTGGTAAGGGTTAGTTGGTGATAATTTATGGTAGCCGAAGTAATTTAGGTGAGTTTGGCATAGTTTGCTATGGTTACTAGCATTTTTTTGTAATTTAAAAGTGATTGGGTTTAGTTTGTTGTGGTAAGGGTTAGTTGGTGATGATTTAGAGTAGCCGAAGTAATTTAGGTGAGTCTGGCATAGTTTGTAATGATTTTTACACCTTTTTTTTGTAATTTTAAGATGATATGGTTTGGTTTGTTGTGGTAAGGGAAAGTTGGGGGTGATTTACTGTAGCCGAAGTAATTTAGGTGATTCTGGTATAGTTTGTTATGATTTTTAGCATTTTTTTGTAATTTTAAAGTGATTGGGCTTAGTTTGTTGCTGTAAAGTGTAGTTGGGGGTGATTTTTGATAGCTGAAGTAATTTAGGTGAGTTTGGCATAGTTTGCTATGGTTAGTAGCATTTTTTTGTAATTTAAAAGTGATTGGGTTTAGTTTGTTGTGGTAAGGGTTAGTTGGTGATGATTTAGAGTAGCCGAAGTAATTTAGGTGAGTCTGGCAGAGTTTGTTATGATTTGTACACCTTTTTTTGTAATTTTAAGATGATATAGTTTGGTTTGTTGTTGGTAAGGGATATTTGGGGGTGATTTACGGTAGACGAAGTAATTTAGGTGATTCTGGTAGAGTTTGTGATGATTTTTAGCATTTTTTTGTAATTTTAAAGTGATTGGGCTTAATTTGTTGCTGTAATGTGTAGTTGGGGTGATTTTTGATAGCCGAAGTAATTTAGGTGAGTTTGGCATAGTTTGCTATGGTTAGTAGCATTTTTTTGTAATTTAAAATTGATTGGGTTTAGTTTGTTGTGCTAAGGGTTAGTTGGTGATGATTTATGGTAGCCGAAGTAATTTAGGTGAGTTTGGCATAGTTTGCTATGGTTACTAGCATTTTTTTGTAATTTAAAAGTGATTGGGTTTAGTTTGTTGTGGTAAGGGTTAGTTGGTGATGATTTAGAGTAGCCGAAGTAATTTAGGTGAGTCTGGCATAGTTTGTTATGGTTACTAGCATTTTTTTGTAATTTAAAAGTGATTGGGTTTAGTTTGTTGTGGTAAGGGTTAGTTGGTGATGATTTAGAGTAGCCGAAGTAATTTAGGTGAGTCTGGCATAGTTTGTTATGATTTGTACACCTTTTTTTTTAATTTTAAGATGATATGGTTTGGTTTGTTGTCTTAAGGGATAGTTGGGGGTGATTTACGGTAGCCGAAGTAATTTATGTGATTATGGTATAGTCTGTTATGATTTTTAGCATTTTTTTGTAATTTTAAAGTGATTGGGTTTAGTTTGTTGCTGTAAAGTGTAGTTGGGGGTGATTTTTTATAGCCGAAGTAATTTAGGTAAGTTTGGCATAGTTTTCTATGGTTAGTAGCATTTTTTTGTAATTTAAAAGTGATTGGGTTTAGTTTGTTTTGGTAAGGGTTAGCTTGTGATGATTTATGGTAGCCGAAGTAATTTAGGTGAGTTTGGCATAGTTTGCTATGGTTACTAGCATTTTTTTGTAATTTAAAAGTGATTGGGTTTAGTTTGTTGTGGTAAGGGTTAGTTGGTGATGATTTAGAGTAGCCGAAGTAATTTAGGTGAGTCTGGCATAGTTTGTAATGATTTTTACACCTTTTTTTTGTAATTTTAAGATGATATGGTTTGGTGTGTTGTGGTAAGGGAGAGTTGGGGGTGATTTACTGTAGCCGAAGTAATTTAGGTGATTCTGGTATAGTTTGTTATGATTTTTAGCATTTTTTTGTAATTTTAAAGTGATTGGGCTTAGTTTGTTGCTGTAAAGTGTAGTTGGGGGTGACTTTTGATAGCCGAAGTAAATTAGGTGAGTTTGGCATAGTTTGCTATGGTTAGTAGCATTTTTTTGTAATTTAAAAGTGATTGGGTTTAGTTTGTTGTGGTAAGGGTTAGTTGGTGATGATTTAGAGTAGCCGAAGTAATTTAGGTGAGTCTGGCAGAGTTTGTTATGATTTGTACACCTTTTTTTGTAATTTTAAGATGATATAGTTTGGTTTGTTGTTGTTAAGGGATATTTGGGGGTGATTTACGGTAGACGAAGTAATTTAGGTGATTCTGGTAGAGTTTGTGATGATTTTTAGCATTTTTTTGTAATTTTAAAGTGATTGGGCTTAGTTTGTTGCTGTAATGTGTAGTTGGGGTGATTTTTGATAGCCGAAGTAATTTAGGTGAGTTTGGCATAGTTTGCTATGGTTAGTAGCATTTTTTTGTAATTTAAAATTGATTGGGTTTAGTTTGTTGTGGTAAGGGTTGGTTGGTGATGATTTATGGTAGCCGAAGTAATTTAGGTGAGTTTGGCATAGTTTGCTATGGTTACTAGCATTTTTTTGTAATTTAAAAGTGATTGGGTTTAGTTTGTTGTGGTAAGGGTTAGTTGGTGATGATTTAGAGTAGCCGAAGTAATTTAGGTGAGTCTGGCATAATTTGTTATGATTTGTACACCTTTTTTTTTAATTTTAAGATGATATGGTTTGGTTTGTTGTCTTAAGGGATAGTTGGGGGTGATTTACGGTAGCCGAAGTAATTTATGTGATTATGGTATAGTCTGTTATGATTTTTAGCATTTCTTTGTAATTTTAAAGTGATTGGGATTAGTTTGTTGCTGTAAAGTGTAGTTGGAGGTGATTTTTGATAGCCCAAGTAATTTAGGTGAGTTTGGCATAGTTTGCTATGGTTAGTAGCATTTTTTTGTAATTTAAAAGTGATTGGGTTTAGTTTGTTTTGGTAAGGGTTAGCTTGTGATGATTTATGGTAGCCGAAGTAATTTAGGTGAGTTTGGCATAGTTTGCTATGGTTACTAGCATTTTTTTGTAATTTAAAAATGATTGGGTTTAGTTTGTTGTGGTAAGGGTTCGTTGGTGATGATTTAGAGTAGCCGAAGTAATTTAGGTGAGTCTGGCATAGTTTGTAATGATTTTTACACCTTTTTTTTGTAATTTTAAGATGATATGGTTTGGTTTGTTGTGGTAAGGGAAAGTTGGGGGTGATTTACGGTAGCCGAAGTAATTTAGGTAATCTATATATATAAAGCGAAGTGTCCTCACTGACACACTCATTCATTCACTCATTCATCTACACATCTACACACTGATTCATAATCAACCCACAGCCCAAACCGTGAGGGCTGGAGACTTGAAATTTTAGACACGGGTGTATCATGTGCCGAAACTGAACACTAAGAAGGGATTTTGCGAAATTCGGCCCGGTTCCTTTGTAATTCAATAAAAACCGGCTAAAATAAACAAAAAATGATCGGATCGCGGAGACCGTGTTTATGTTAGAAGCACGTATCTAGCCAAAACAACTTCGACGACGGGCGACCGGTTTACATTAAAAGCACTTATTTAACCTAAACAATTTCAACGTCGAGTTTCTGCTTTCGTGATCATACTTTTGCCGTACCTAGCGAGGCCGCAGATATTTCAATTATAATTTTGATTTCAATTATAATGTCGATCCGTGACTCAATTAAAAATTACCAAATCACTCCAAATTTAATCCGTCAACATTAAACATCCTCAAATATCTCTTACCACTGCAAACTTTACCAAATCAACCCCAAAAAATTCCCGAACTATGCCAAACTGACATAAACTAGATCCGTTATTTTAAATCATCCCTTACCACCCCTTAGCAACCCCAAGCAACTCCAATCACTTTAAAATAAAACAAAATGACACAAATCATGGCAGATTAAGTGCAACTCACACATATTATTTCGTCTACCAAAAATCACCCCCAACTACCCCTTACCACCCCAAAATAAGCCCAATCACTTTAAAATTACAAAAAATGTTACAAACCTTACCAAACTATGCCAAACTCATCTAAATTACTTTGGCTTCCATAAATCACCCCCAACTACCCCTTACCACCCCAAAATAAGCCCAATCACTTTAAAATTATCAAAAATGCTACAAACCATAGCAAACTATGCCTAACTCACCTAAATTACTTCGGCTAACATAAATCACCCCCAACAACCCCTTACTACCCCAAAATAAGCCCAATCACTTTAAAATTACAAAAAATGCTACAAACCATAGCAAACTATGCCAAACTCACTTAAATTACTTCGGCTATCATAAATCACCCCCAACTACCCCTTACCACCCCTAACTCATCCCAATCACTTTAAAATTACAAAAAATGCTACAAACCATAGCAAACTATGCCTAACTCACCCAAATTACTTCGGCTAACATAAATCACCCCCAACAACCCCTTACTACCCCAAAATAAGCCCAATCACTTTAAAATTACAAAAAATGCTACAAACCATAGCAAACTATGCCAAACTCACTTAAATTACTTCGGCTATCATAAATCACCCCCAACTACCCCTTACCGCCCCTAACTCATCCCAATCACTTTAAAATTACAAAAAATGCTACAAACCATAGCAAACTATGCCTAACTCACTTAAATTACTTCGGCTAACATAAATCACCCCCAACTACCCCTTACCACCCCTAACTCATCCCAATCACTTTAAAATTACAAAAAATGCTACAAACCATAGCAAACTATGCCTAACTCACCTAAATTACTTCGGCTAACATAAATCACCCCCAACAACCCCTTACTACCCCAAAATAAGCCCAATCACTTTAAAATTACAAAAAATGCTACAAACCATAGCAAACTATGCCTAACTCACCTAAATTACTTCGGCTAACATAAATCACCCCCAACAACCCCTTACTACCCCAAAATAAGCCCAATCACTTTAAAATTACAAAAAAATGCTACAAACCATAGCAAACTATGCCTAACTCACCTAAATTACTTCGGCTACCATAAATCAGCCCCAACTACCCCTTACCACCCCAAAATAAGCCCAATCACTTTAAAATTACAAAAAATGCTACAAACCATAGCAAACTATGCCAAACTCACTTAAATTACTTCGGCTAACATAAATCACCCCCAACAACCCCTTACTACCCCAAAATAAGCCCAATCACTTTAAAATTACAAAAAAATGCTACAAACCATAGCAAACTATGCCTAACTCACCTAAATTACTTCGGCTAACATAAATCACCCCCAACAACCCCTTACTACCCCAAAATAAGCCCAATCACTTTAAAATTACAAAAAATGCTACAAACCATAGCAAACTATGCCTAACTCACCTAAATTACTTCGGCTAACATAAATCACCCCTAACAACCCCTTACTACCCCAAAATAAGCCCAATCACTTTAAAATTACAAAAAAATGCTACAAACCATAGCAAACTATGCCTAACTCACCTAAATTACTTCGGCTACCATAAATCACCCCCAACTACCCCTTACCACCCCAAAATGAGCCCAATCACTTTAAAATTACGAAAAATGCTACAAGCCATAGCAAACTATCTCAAACTCACCTGAATTACTTTGGCTACCATAAATCACCCCCAACTACCCCTTACCACCCCAAACTCAGCCCCATCACTTTAAAATTACAAAAAATGTTACAAGCAATATCAAACTATGCCAAACGCATCTAAATTACTTCGGCTTCCATTAATCACCCCCAACTATCCCTTATCTCCACAAAATAGGCTCAATCACTTTAAAATTACAAAAAAATTCTACAAACCGTAGCAAACTATGCCAAACTCCCCTAAATTACTTCGGCTACCATAAATCACCCCCAACTACCCCTTACAACCCCAAAATAAGCCCAATCACTTTAAAATTACAAAAAATTCTACAAACCATAGCAAAATATGCTAAACTCACTTAAATTACTTCGGCTATCATAAATCACCCCCAACTACCCCTTACCACCCCAAACTCAGCCCAATCACTTTAAAATTACAAAAAATGTTACAAGCCATATCAAACTATGCCAAACTCATCTAAATTACTTTGACTTCCATAAATCACCCCCAACTACCCCTTACCACCCCAAAATAGGCTCAATCACTTTAAAATTACAAAAAAATTCTACAAACCGTAGAAAACTATACCAAACTCCCCTAAATTACTTCGGCTAACATAAATCACCCCGAACTACCCCTTACAACCCCAAAATAAACCCAATCACTTTAAAATTACAAAATATTCAACAAATCATAGCAAACTATGCCTAACTCACCTAAATTACTTCGGCTACCATAAATCACCCCCAACTACCCCTTACCACCCCAAACTAAGCCCAATCACTTTAAAATTACAAAAAATGCTACAAACCATAGCAAACTATGCCAAACTCACCTAAATTACTTCGGTTACCATAAATCACCCCCAACTACCCCTTACCACCCCAAACTAAGCCCAATCACTTTAAAATTACAAAAAATTCTACAAACCATACCAAACTATGCCAAACTCACTTAAATTACTTCGGCTATCATAAATCACCCCCAACTACCCTTTACCACCCCGAACTCATCCCAATCACTTTAAAATTACAAAAAATGCTACAAACCATAGCAAACTATGCCTAACTCACCTAAATTACTTCGGCTAACATAAATCACCCCCAACTACCCCTTACTACCCCAAAATAAGCCCAATCACTTTAAAATTATAAAAAATGCTACAAACCATAGCAAACTATGCCTAACTCACCTAAATTACTTCGGCTAACATAAATCACCCCCAACAACACCTTACTACCCCAAAATAAGCCCAATCACTTTAAAATTACAAAAAAATGCTACAAACCATAGCAAACTATGCCAAACTCACTTAAATTACTGCGGCTACCATAAATCACCCCCAACTACCCCTTACCAACCACAAACTAAACCCAATCACTTTAAAATTACAAAAAATGCTACAAACCATAGCAAACTATGCCAAACTCACTTAAATTACTTTGGCTTCTATAAATCACCCCCAACTACCCCTTACCACCCCAAAATAGGCTCAACCACTTTAAAATTACAAAAAAATTCTACAAACCGTAGCAAACTATGCCAAACTCCCCTAAATTACTTCGGCTACCATAAATCACCCCGAACTACCCCTTACAACCCCAAAATAAGCCCAATCACTTTAAAATTACAAAATATTCAACAAATCATAGCAAACTATGCCTAACTCACCTAAATTACTTCGGCTACCATAAATCACCCCCAACTACCCCTTACCACCCCAAAATAGGCTCAATCACTTTAAAATTACAAAAAAATTCTACAAACCGTAGCAAACTATGCCAAACTCCCCTAAATTACTTCGGCTAACATCAATCACCCCGAACTACCCCTTACAACCCCAAAATAAACCCAATCACTTTAAAATTACAAAATATTCAACAAATCATAGCAAACTATGCCTAACTCACCTAAATTACTTTGGCTACCATAAATCACCCCCAACTACCCCTTACCACCCCAAACTAAGCCCAATCACTTTAAAATTACAAAAAATGCTACAAACCATAGCAAACTATGCCAAACTCACCTAAATTACTTCGGCTACCATAAATCACCCCCAACTACCCCTTACCGCCCCAAAATTAGCCTAATCACTTTAAAATTACAAAAATGCTACAAAACATAGCAAGCTATGCCAAACTCACTTAAATTTCTTCGGCTACCATAAATTAATAATCGTTTTCAATCAAAATCTTCTATTTGGTTGTGTTATTTATAAATGCCTTATCGTATTAAATCATAAAATATTAATAAATATCTGCACATAAAATATATTGTTCCGACTAATAGTCGTTATTCTGAATACTAAATATGCTGATACCTATTTTGATTCTCTTCCACCTTCCAATAAATATTTGTTCCAGTTGAGATGCAAACATAAACGTATTTCTGAATTGCAACACGCTGACGGGGCAAGCCCTACCTTTTCAACATGCGTGCATTTGTATAAACAGCTCTATGGTTTTTAACTTTAAAGAGGTATAAAGGCGGTGTAAGCGCTAGAGTTTCGTAAAAATATCTGAAAAATTCGAAATTCATCAATTGAATCAGAACTATCTTTGTGTTCGATAGTAAATTTATACTTGGAGTGGCACTGCCAACCCTGCCACCCATGACGAGGCACCTGCTGACTACTCTCCTTCCAGGGAAACTTTATAAATCAACGTCAAAATAATTTAGGACGCCTGAATGTGAAAATATCACTGTGTAATAAGTTCAGACTGACATGGAACACTTGAAATTTCGATATTTGTTTGTAATTCGACACAGGTCCATGAAGGAATGCATGTTAATGTAAACAAGTGTTAGTTTGTCGGAGAGACCGAATAAGATTTTTAACATTCCTGTCAAAATATTTATTTACTTTAGAATGTTAATTTCTTAAATTGATTTTGTGAAAATTATGACGGGCCATACGAGTACACCTGTGCGAGTATTATTTGGTGCATACAAATTAATCTCTTTTGTTATCCGAATTGTTTTTATACGCACTAGGCACGTGCACCTCATATAATTGTGAAAATTGCTGCTTCAGCGTCTGGATCGGTGGTACTCAACGTCGCCAAGGTCGAGGCGACGCATCGGTATTCAAAGTTCTGTCGCTATTAAATAATTTATTTTAATATAATATTCCCGATTTGTTCTTGCCGTTAACCAAAACTCTCCCCAATCGATTTTCGAAAAATTTCCAGCGTCGGACCGGACTTCACTTATTTTCGTACGCTAATTTTTACGTTCAGTTAATGATAGTGGTGTATTTGTTCTTCACCAAACCTGCTCCGGCCGAAATCCGAAATTTTCACTGACATCATACGCTTAAGTATTGTATGCTTAGACACGATTTATTTACACTATTTATTTTACGTACATTGCGTTCATTATTGTTCTGCATTATTTATAACTAAGATGGAGCAGTTTGAAAATCTAATAGTAAGCGGAGAACAAATACCACCACGTATAATTCCCGTGAAAAGTGATGGAAATAGTCTTTCTTACTATCTTTCCTATTGCATTTTTAATACCGGAAATAGAGCTCAAGAGCGAACAATAACTTCGACTTTTTTATACATAATTCCTAAATACTTCCTTATATATTTCAACATTGTCTTTAACGTTGTCAGAGAACTAAATGGGAATAATTTGGAATAATTTAGAAACTTTTGAAAACAATGACAAAATTCTTTAGGGCGCCTGGATTTGAAAATATAACTCTGTGTAATAAGTTTAGACTGACTAGAGTGAAAAGAAAGGAGCTTGCGCCCAGAAACGAAATTAAATGGAACACTTGAAGTTGAAATATTTGTTTGTAATTCGTCACAAGTCCATGAGGGAATGCGTGTTAATGTAAACAAATGTGAGTTTATTGGAGAGGCCGAATAAGATTTTTACATTATTGAAGCAGCTGGAGCCTGCCACGTCAAGGGCAAGGTCAGAAACGTGAAAAGGCGATGCTCGATTTAGTTTGATTGAGTGTCTATGCAGAAATTCGCACATACCAAGCGTTGGATGATAAGCCTTTCTTATCGTTTCTTAGAATTCGAGAATTGCTGGTTCAGCGTGTGGAGCAGTACTCGATCGCGGTGTTTAATTTTAACACAACTACAATTGTGAAAATTGCTGCTCCAGCGTCGGAAACTGTTTGCAAAGTCGCCAAATTCGATGAGGCGACGCATCAGTGTTCGAAGGTCTACCGCTATCAAATAAAGTATTTTAATTTAACATTTCATCCTCGCGTTAACCAAATCTGCCCCCAATCAATTTTCGAAAAATTATCAGCATCGGACCGGACTCCACTTATATTTGTACGCTAATTTTTACGTTTAGTTAATGATAGTGGTGTATTTGTTTTTCACCAAATTTGCCCCGAAATTTTCACCGTTGTATGTACCAGATATCACTGACATTCATACCAGCGGCGGTGTAAGCGCTAAATTTTCGTGAAAATATCTGAAAAATTCATAATTCTGCAACTGAATTACAGAACTAATTTTGTGTTCGATAGTAAATTTATACTTGGAGTGGCACTGCCAACCCTGCCACCCCTGACGAGCCCCACTGCTGACTACTTTCCTTCCAGAAACATTTTTGAAATCAGCGGCAAAATAAATTTAGGGCACCTGGATGTGAAAATATCACTATGTAATAAGTTCAGACTGACAAGAGTGAAAAAAACCGCTTGCATCCAGAAACGAAATCAAATGGAACACTTGAAATTTAGATATTTGTTTGTAATTCGTCACAGGTCCATGAAGGCATGCATGTTAATGTAAACAAGTGTTAGTTTGTCGGAGAGGCCGAATAAGATTTTTACACCCACCACATTCCCGTCAAAATATTTATTTACTTTAGTATGTTAATTCATTTTGTGCAAATTATGACGGGCCAGTCGAGTACACCTGCGCGAGTATTATTTGGTAATCCAAATTCTTTTAATACGCACTAGGCACGTGCACCTAATATAATTGTTAAAATTGCTGCTTCAGCGTCTGGAACGCTGGTACTCAACGTCGCCAAGGTCGAGGCGACGAATCAGTATTCGAAGTTCTATCGCTATTAAATAAATTTTTTTAATATAATATTCCCGATTTGTTCTTGACGTTAAGTAAATATCTCCCCAATCGATTTTCGAAAAATTACCATCGTCGTACCGGACTCCACTTATATACCGTACGCTAATTTTTACGTTCATTTAATGATAGTGGTGTATTTGATCTTCACCAAACCTGCTCCGGCCAAAATCCGAAATTTGCAGTTTTACCGGATTTCACTGACATCATAAGTAATGTGTGCTTATACACGATTTACACTATTTATTTTATGTACATTGTGTTCATTATTGTTCTGCATTATTTATAACTAAGATGGAGGAATAGTAAGCGGGGTACAAATACCACCACGTATAATTCCTCTGAAAAGTGATGGAAATAGTCTTTTTTACTATCTTTCCTATTGCATTTTATTACCGAAAATAGAGCTCAAGAGGTTCGCACTATAATTGTTCATTTTAAAATTACCAAATTTTCTGTATATTTTACCTGAATACGTTAAACACCCCTAAACATAATGTACCATTCCAAACTACTCTCAAAAATCATACACTTGCCATTCCAAACTACCCCACATCAACCTAAAATGTAAAAAAATTACGAATTACAAGCAAACTACGCTAAACCCGCATAAATTACTTCGACTTCTGCTATATCACCCCAACCACTTCTTACCAAGCCAAACTAAACTCAATCGCATTAAAATTACCAAAAGTTTCGTTTAATCCGCCAAAGCTAAACCCCGCCAACTATCAATAACCATTCAAAACGATCCCCAAAAAAAACCTTATCATCCGAAACTACACCAAATACATCGTTTTTATGGTGTGAAATTATTTATTTATATATTTCAACATTCTTCGACGACATTCTTTAACGTTGTTAGAGAACTAAATGGGAATAATTTGGAATAGTTCAGCTTCTCTGTCAACTCTCCTTCTCTTGAAGAGTGAAAAAGAGTGAAAAAAAAGGAGCTTGCACCCAGAAACGAAATTATCGTCATTTTCCAAATCATATTGAAGTACCCGGTCCTGGCAATGCAGGTTAATTTCAGCAAATTTGTTTATTTTGTGATTGGAAAAGTAGAGCATTCCTGTTTAATTGTATTATAATGTCGATTAGTCTACATCACAAATACACCACTTTTGTCAACACTGCGTTTATTTAATCTACGTCCGGGCAACGCCGGGTACATTCAGCTAGTTCTGGTATAGTTTGTTATGATTTTTAGCATTTTTTTGTAATTTTAAAGTGATTGGGCTTAGTTTGTTGCTGTAAAGTGTAGTTGGGGGTGATTTTTGATAGCCGAAGTAATTTAGGTGAGTTTGGCATAGTTTGCTATGGTTAGTAGCATTTTTTTGTAATTTAAAAGTGATTGGGTTTAGTTTGTTGTGGTAAGGGTTAGTTGGTGATGATTTAGAGTAGCCGAAGTAATTTAGGTGTGTCTGGCAGAGTTTGTTATGATTTGTACACCTTTTTTTGTAATTTTAAGACGATATGGTTTGGTTTGTTGTGGTAAGGGATAGTTGGGGGTGATTTACGGTAGCCGAAGTAATTTAGGTGATTCTGGTATAGTTTGTTATGATTTTTAGCATTTTTTTGTAATTTTAAAGTGATTGGGCTTAGTTTGTTGCTGTAATGTGTAGTTGGGGTGATTTTTGATAGCCGAAGTAATTTAGGTGAGTTTGGCATAGTTTGCTATGGTTAGTAGCATTTTTTTGTAATTTAAAATTGATTGGGTTTAGTTTGTTGTGGTAAGGGTTAGTTGGTGATGATTTATGGTAGCCGAAGTAATTTAGGTGAGTTTGGCATAGTTTGCTATGGTTACTAGCATTTTTTTGTAATTTAAAAGTGATTGGGTTTAGTTTGTTGTGGTAAGGGTTAGTTGGTGATGATTTAGAGTAGCCGAAGTAATTTAGGTGAGTCTGGCATAATTTGTTATGATTTGTACACCTTTTTTTTAATTTTAAGATGATATGGTTTGGTTTGTTGTCTTAAGGGATAGTTGGGGGTGATTTACGGTAGCCGAAGTAATTTATGTGATTATGGTATAGTCTGTTATGATTTTTAGCATTTCTTTGTAATTTTAAAGTGATTGGGATTAGTTTGTTGCTGTAAAGTGTAGTTGGAGGTGATTTTTGATAGCCCAAGTAATTTAGGTGAGTTTGGCATAGTTTGCAATGGTTAGTAGCATTTTTTTGTAATTTAAAAGTGATTGGGTTTAGTTTGTTTTGGTAAGGGTTAGCTTGTGATGATTTATGGTAGCCGAAGTAATTTAGGTGAGTTTGGCATAGTTTGCTATGGTTACTAGCATTTTTTTGTAATTTAAAAGTGATTGGGTTTAGTTTGTTGTGGTAAGGGTAAGTTGGTGATGATTTAGAGTAGCCGAAGTAATTTAGGTGTGTCTGGCAGAGTTTGTTATGTTTTGTACACCTTTTTTTGTAATTTTAAGACGATATGGTTTGGTTTGTTGTGGTAAGGGATAGTTGGGGGTGATTTACGGTAGCCGAAGTAATTTAGGTGATTCTGGTATAGTTTGTTATGATTTTTAGCATTTTTTTGTAATTTTAAAGTGATTGGGCTTAGTTTGTTGCTGTCAAGTGTATTTGGGGGTGATTTTTGATAGCCGAAGTAATTTAGGTGAGTTTGGCATAGTTTTCTATGGTTAGTAGAATTTTTTTGTAATTTAAAAGTGATTGGGTTTAGTTTGTTGTGGTAAGGGTTAGTTGGTGATGATTTAGAGTAGCCGAAGTAATTTAGGTGAGTCTGGCATAGTTTGTTATGATTTGTACAACTTTTTTTTTAATTTTAAGATGATATGGTTTGGTTTGTTGTGGTAAGGCATAGTTGGGGGTGATTTACGGTAGCCGAAGTAATTTAGGTGATTCTGGTATAGTTTGTTATGATTTTTAGCATTTTTTTGTAATTTTAAAGTGATTGGGCTTAGTTTGTTGCTGTAAAGTGTAGTTGGGGGTGATTTTTGATAGCCAAAGTAATTTAGGTGAGTTTGGCATAGTTTGCTATGGTTAGTAGCATTTTTTTGTAATTTAAAAGTGATTGGGTTTAGTTTGTTGTGGTAAGGGTTAGCTTGTGATGATTTATGGTAGCCGAAGTAATTTAGGTGAGTTTGGCATAGTTTGCTATGGTTACTAGCATTTTTTTGTAATTTAAAAGTGATTGGGTTTAGTTTGTTGTGGTAAGGGTTAGTTGGTGATGATTTAGAGTAGCCGAAGTAATTTAGGTGAGTCTGGCATAGTTTGTAATGATTTTTACACCTTTTTTTTGTAATTTTATGATGATATGGTTTGGTTTGTTGTGGTAAGGGAAAGTTGGGGGTGATTTACGGTAGCCGAAGTAATTTAGGTGATTCTGGTATAGTTTGTTATGATTTTTAGCATTTTTTTGTAATTTTAAAGTGATTGGGCTTAGTTTGTTGCTGTAAAGTGTAGTTGGGGGTGATTTTTGATAGCCGAAGTAATTTAGGTGAGTTTGGCATATTTTGCTATGGTTAGTAGCATTTTTTTGTAATTTAAAAGTGATTGGGTTTAGTTTGTTGTGGTAAGGTTTAGTTGGTGATGATTTATGGTAGCCGAATTAATTTAGGTGAGTTTGGCATAGTTTGCCATGGTTACTAGCATTTTTTTGTAATTTAAAAGTAATTGGGTATAGTTTGTTGTGGTAAGGGTTAGTTGGTGATGATTTAGAGTAGCCGAAGTAATTTAGGCGAGTCTGGCATAGTTTGTTATGATTTGTACATCTTTTTTTGTAATTTTAAGATGATATGGTTTGGTTTGTTGTGGTAAGGGATAGTTGGGGGTGATTTACGGTAGCCGAAGTAATTTAGGTGATTCTGGTATAGTTTGTTATAATTTTTAGCATTTTTTTGTAATTTTAAAGTGATTGGGCTTAGTTTGTTGCTGTCAAGTATAGTTGGGGGTGATTTTTGATAGCCGAAGTAATTTAGGTGAGTTTGGCATAGTTTGCTATGGTTAGTAGCATTTTTTTGTAATTTAAAAGTGATTGGGTTTAGTTTGTTGTGGTAAGGGTTAGTTGGTGTTGATTTAGAGTAGCCGAACTAATTTAGGTGAGTCTGGCATAGTTTGCTATGGTTACTAGCATTTTTTTGTAATTTAAAAGTGATTGGGTTTAGTTTGTTGTGGTAAGGGTTAGTTGGTGATGATTTAGAGAAGCCGAAGTAATTTAGGTGAGTCTGGCATAGTTTGTTATGATTTGTACACCTTTTTTTGTAATTTTAAGATGATATGGTTTGGTTTGTTGCGGTAAGGGATAGCTGGGGGTGATTTACGGTAGCCGAAGTAATTTAGGTGATTCTGGTATAGTTTGTTATGATTTTTAGCATTTTTTTGTAATTTTAAAGTGATTGGGCTTAGTTAGTTGCTGTAAAGTGTAGTTGGGGGTGATTTGTGATAGCTGAAGTAATTTAGGTGAGTTTGGCATAGTTTGCTATGGTTAGTAGCATTTTTTTTGTAATGTAAAAGTGATTGGGTTTAGTTTGTTGTGGTAAGGGTTAGTTGGTGATGATTTATGGTAGCCGAAGTAATTTAGGTAAGTTTGGCATAGTTTGCTATGGTTACTAGCATTTTTTTGTAATTTAAAAGTGATTGGGTTTAGTTTGTTGTGGTAAGGGTTAGTTGGTGATTATTTAGAGTAGCCGAAGTAATTTAGGCGAGTCTGGCATAGTTTGTTATGATTTGTACACCTTTTTTTGTAATTTAAAATGATATGGTTTGGTTTGTTGTGGTAAGGGATAGTTGGGGGTGATTTACGGTAGCCGAAGTAATTTAGGTGATTCTGGTATAGTTTGTTATGATTTTTAGCATTTTTTTGTAATTTTAAAGTGATTGGGCTTAGTTTGTTGCTGTAAAGTGTAGTTGGGGGTGATTTTTGATAGCTGAAGTAATTTAGGTGAGGTTGGCATAGTTTGCTATGGTTAATAGCATTTTTTTGTAATTTAAAAGTGATTGGGTTTAGTTTTTGTTGTGGTAAGGGTTAGTTGGTGATGATTTAGAGTAACCGAAGTAATTTAGGTGAGTCTGGCATAGTTTGTTACGATTTGTATACCTTTTTTTGTAATTTTAAGATGATATGGTTTGGTTTGTTGTGGTAAGGGATAGTTGGGGGTGATTTACGGTAGCCGTACTAATTTAGGTGATTCTGGTATAGTTTGTTATGATTTTTAGCATTTTTTTGTAATTTTAAAGTGTTTGGGCTTAGTTTGTTGCTGTAAAGTGTAGTTGGGAGTGATTTTTGATAGCCGAAGTAATTTAGGTGAGTTTGGCATAGTTTGCTATGGTTAGTAGCATTTTTTTGTAATTTAAAAGTGATTGGGTTTAGTTTGGTGTGGTAAGGGTTAGTTGGTGATGATTTATGGTAGCCGAAGTAATTTAGGAGAGTTTGGCATAGTTTGCTAAGGTTACTAGCATATTTTTCTAATTTAAAAGTGAATGGGTTTAGTTTGTTGTGGTAAGGGTTAGTTGGTGATGATTTAGAGTAGCCGAAGTAATTTAGGTGAGTCTGGCATAGTTTGTTATGATTTGTACTCCTTTTTTTGTAATTTTAGATGATATGGTTTGGTTTGTTGTGGTAAGGGATAGTTGGGGGTGATTTACGGAAGCCGAAGTAATTTAGGTGATTCTGGTATAGTTTGTTATGATTTTTAGCATTTTTTTGTAATTTTAAAGTGATTGGGCTTAGTTTGTTGCTGTAAAGTGTAGTTGGGTGTGATTTTTGATAGCCGAAGTAATTTAGGTGAGTTTGGCATAGTTTGCTATGGTTAGTAGCATTTTTTTGTAATTTAAAAGTGATTGGGTTTAGTTTGTTGTGGTAAGGGTTAGTTGGTGATGATTTATGGTAGCCGAAGTAATTTAGGTGAGTTTGGCATAGTTTGCTATGGTAACTAGCATTTTTTTGTAATTTAAAAGTGATTGGGTTTAGTTTGTTGTGGTAAGGGTTAGTTGGTGATGATTTAGAGTAGCCGAAGTAATTTAGGTGAGTCTGGCATGGTTTGTTATGATTTGTACACCTTTTTTTGTAATTTTAGATGATATGGTTTGGTTTGTTGTGGTAAGGGATATTTGGGGGTGATTTACGGTAGCCGAAGTAATTTTGGTGATTCTGGTATAGTTTGTTATGATTTTTAGCATTTTTTTGTAATTTTAAAGTGATTGGGCTTAGTTTGTTGCTGTAAAGTGTAGTTGGGGGTGATTTTTGATATCCGAAGTAATTTAGGTGAGTTTGGCATAGTTTGCTATGGTTAGTAGCATTTTTTTATAATTTAAAAGTGATTGGGTTTAGTTTGTTGCGATAAGGCTTAGTTTGGGATGATTTATGGTAGCCGAAGTAATTTAGGTGAGTTTGGCATAGTTTGCTATGATTACTAGCATTTTTTTGTAATTTAAAAGTGATTGGGTTTAGTTTGCTGTGGTAAGGGTTAGTTGGTGATGATTTAGAGTAGCCGAAGTAATTTAGGTGAGTCTGGCATAGTTTGTTATGATTTGTACACCTTTTTTTGTAATTTTAAGATGATATGGTTTGGTTTGTTGTGGTAAGGGATAGTTGGGGGTGATTTACGGTAGCCGAAGTAATTTAGGTGATTCTGGTTTAGTTTGTTATAATTTTTAACATTTTTTTGTAATTTTAATGTGATTGGGCTTAGTTTGTTGCTGTAAAGTGTAGTTGGGGGTGATTTTTGATAGCCGAAGTAATTTAGGTGAGTTTGGCATAGTTCGCTATGGTTAATAGCATTTTTTTGTAATTTAAAAATGATTGGGTTTAGTTTGTTGTGGTAAGGGTTAGTTGGTGATGATTTAGAGTAGCCGAAGTAATTTAGGTGAGTCTGGCATAGTTTGTTATGATTTGTACACCTTTTTTTGTAATTTTAAGATGATATGGATTGGTTTGTTGTGGTAAGGGATAGTTGGGGGTGATTTACGGTAGCCGAAGTAATTTAGGTGATTCTGGTATAGTTTGTTATGATTTTAAGCATTTTTTTGTAATTTTAAAGTGATTGGGCTTAGTTTGTTGCTGTAAAGTGTAGTTGGGGGTGATTTTTGATAGCCGAAGTAATTTAGGTGAGTTTGGCATAGGTTGCTATGGTTAGTAGCATTTTTTTGTAATTTAAAAGTGATTGGGTTTACTTTGGTGTGGTAAGGGTTAGTTGGTGATGATTTATGGTAGCCGAAGTAATTTAGGTGAGTTTGGCATAGTTTGCTATAGTTACTAGCATTTTTTTGTAATTTAAAAATGATTGGGTTTAGTTAGTTGTGGTAAGGGTTAGTTGGTGATGATTTAGAGTAGCCGAAGTAATTTAGGTGAGTCTGGTATAGTTTGTTATGATTTGTACACCTTTTTTTGTAATTTTAGATGATATGGTTTGGTTTGTTGTGGTAAGGGATAGTTGGGGGTGATTTACGGTAGCCGAAGTAATTTTGGTGATTCTGGTATAGTTAATTATGATTTTTAGCATTCTTTTGTAATTTTAAAGTGATTGGGCTTAGTTTGTTGCTGTAAAGTGTAGTTGGGGGTGATTTTTGATAGCCGAAGTAATTTAGGTGAGTTTGGCATAGTTTGCTATGGTTAGTAGCATTTTTTTGTAATTTAAAAGTGATTGGGTTTAGTTTGTTGCGATAAGGGTTAGTTGGTGATGATTTATGGTAGCCGAAGTAATTTAGGTGAGTTTGGCATTGTTTGCTAGGGTTACTAGCATTTTTTTGTAATTTAAAAGTGATTGGGTTTAGTTTGCTGTGGTAAGGGTTAGTTGGTGATGATTTAGAGTAGCCGAAGTAATTTAGGTGAGTCTGGCATAGTTTGTTATGATTTGTACACCTTTTTTTGTAATTTTAAGATGATATGGTTTGGTTTGTTGTAGTAAGGGATAGTTGGGGGTGATTTACGGTAGCCGAAGTAATTTAGGTGATTCTGGTATAGTTTGTTAAAATTTTTAACATTTTTTTGTAATTTTAATGTGATTGGGCTTAGTTTGTTGCTGTAAAGTGTAGTTGGGGGTGATTTTTGATAGCCGAAGTAATTTAGGTGAATTTGGCATAGTTTGCTATGGTTAATAGCATTTTTTTGTAATTTAAAAATAATTGGGTTTATTTTGTTGTGGTAAGGGTTAGTTGGTGATGATTTATGGTAGCCGAAGTAATTTAGGTGAGTTTGGCATAGTTTGCTATGGTTACTAGCATTTTTTTGTAATTTAAAAGTGATTGGGTTTAGTTTGTTGTGGTAAGGGTTAGTTGGTGATGATTTAGAGTAGCCGAAGTAATTTAGGTGAGTCTGGCATAGTTTGTTATGATTTGTACACCTTTTTTTGTAATTTTAGATGATATGGTTTGGTTTGTTGTGGTAGGGGATAGTTGGGGGTGATTTACGGTAGCCGAAGTAATTTTGGTGATTCTGGTATAGTTTGTTATGATTTTTAGCATTTTTTTGTAATTTTAAAGTGATTGGGCTTAGTTTGTTGCTGTAAAGTGTAGTTGGGGGTGATTTTTGATATCCGAAGTAATTTAGGTGAGTTTGGCATAGTTTGCTATGGTTAGTAGCATTTTTTTATAATTTAAAAGTGATTGGGTTTAGTTTGTTGCGATAAGGCTTAGTTAGTGATGATTTATGGTAGCCGAAGTAATTTAGGTGAGTTTGGCATAGTTTGCTATGGTTACTAGCATTTTTTTGGAATTTAAAAGTGATTGGGTTTAGTTTGCTGTGGAAAGGGTTAGTTGGTGATGATTTAGAGTAGCCGAAGTAATTTTGGTGAGTCTGGCATAGTTTGTTATGATTTGTACACCTTTTTTTGTAATTTTAAGATGATATGGTTTGGTTTGTTGTGGTAAGGGATAGTTGGGGGTGATTTACGGTAGCCGAAGTAATTTAGGTGATTCTGGTTTAGTTTGTTATAATTTTTAACATTTTTTTGTAATTTTAATGTGATTGGGCTTAGTTTGTTGCTGTAAAGTGTAGTTGGGGGTGATTTTTGATAGCCGAAGTAATTTAGGTGAGTTTGGCATAGTTTGCTATGGTTAATAGCATTTTTTTGTAATTTAAAAATGATTGGGTTTAGTTTGTTGTGGTAAGGGTTAGTTGGTGATGATTTAGAGTAGCCGAAGTAATTTAGGTGAGTCTGGCATAGTTTGTTATGATTTGTACACCTTTTTTTGTAATTTTAAGATGATATGGATTGGTTTGTTGTGGTAAGGGATAGTTGGAGGTGATTTACCGTAGCCGAAGTAATTTAGGTGATTCTGGTATAGTTTGTTATGATTTTAAGCATTTTTTTGTAATTTTAAAGTAATTGGGCTTAGTTTGTTGCTGTAAAGTGTAGTTGGGGGTGATTTTTGATAGCCGAAGTAATTTAGGTGAGTTTGGCATAGTTTGCTATGGTTAGTAGCATTTTTTTGTAATTTAAAAGTGATTGGGTTTAGTTTGGTGTGGTAAGGGTTAGTTGGTGATGATTTATGGTAGCCGAAGTAATTTAGGTGAGTTTGGCATAGTTTGCTATAGTTACTAGCATTTTTTTGTAATTTAAAAAAGATTGGGTTTAGTTAGTTGTGGTAAGGGTTAGTTGGTGATGATTTAGAGTAGCCGAAGTAATTTAGGTGAGTCTGGCATAGTTTGTTATGATTTGTAAACCTTTTTTTGTAATTTTAGATGATATGGTTTGGTTTGTTGTGGTAAGGGATAGTTGGGGGTGATTTACGGTAGCCGAAGTAATTTTGGTGATTCTGGTATAGTTAACTAGCTGAATGTACCCGGCGTTGCCCGGACGTAGATTAAATAAACGCAGTGTTGACAAAAGTGGTGTATTTGTGATGTAGACTAATCGACATTATAATACAATTAAACAGGAATGCTCTACTTTTCCAATCACAAAATAAACAAATTTGCTGAAATTAACCTGCATTGCCAGGACCGGGTACTTCAATATGATTTGGAAAATTACGATAATTTCGTTTCTGGGTGCAAGCTCCTTTTTTTTCACTCTTTTTCACTCTTCAAGAGAAGGAGAGTTGACAGAGAACCTGAACTATTCCAAATTATTCCCATTTAGTTCTCTAACAACGTTAAAGAATGTCGTCGAAGAATGTTGAAATATATAAATACATAATTTCACACCATAAAAACGATTTATTTGGTGTAGTTTCGGATGATAAGGTTTTTTTGGGGATTGTTTTGAATGGTTATTGATGGTTGGCGGGGTTTAGCTTTGGCGGATTAAACGAAACTTTTGGTAATTTTAATGCGATTGGGTTTAGTTTGGCTTGGTAAGAAGTGGTTGGGGTGATATAGCGGAAGTCGAAGTAATTTATGCGAGTTTAGCGTAGTTTGCTTGTAATTCGTAATTTTTTTACATTTTAGGTTGATGTGGGGTAGTTTGGAATGGCAAGTGTATGATTTTTGAGAGTAGTTTGGAATGGTACATTATGTTTAGGGGTGTTTAACGTATTCAGGTAAAATATACAGAAAATTTGGTAATTTAAAAATGAACAATTATAGTGCGAACCTCTTGAGCTCTATTTTCGGTAATAAAATGCAATAGGAAAGATAGTAAAAAAGACTATTTCCATCACTTTTCAGAGGAATTATACGTGGTGGTATTTGTACCCCGCTTACTATTCCTCCATCTTAGTTATAAATAATGCAGAACAATAATGAACACAATGTACATAAAATAAATAGTGTAAATCGTGTATAAGCACACATTACTTATGATGTCAGTGAAATCCGGTAAAACTGCAAATTTCGGATTTTGGCCGGAGCAGGTTTGGTGAAGATCAAATACACCACTATCATTAAATGAACGTAAAAATTAGCGTACGGTATATAAGTGGAGACCGGTACGACGATGGTAATTTTTCGAAAATCGATTGGGGAGATATTTACTTAACGTCAAGAACAAATCGGGAATATTATATTAAAAAAATTAATTTAATAACGATATAACTTCGAATACTGATGCGTCGCCTCGACCTTGACGACGTTGAGTACCAGCGTTCCAGACGCTGAAGCAGCAATTTTAACAATTATATTAGGTGCACGTGCCTAGTGCGTATTAAAAGAATTTGGATTACCAAATAATACTCGCGCAGGTGTACTCGACTGGCCCGTCATAATTTGCACAAAATGAATTAACATACTAAAGTAAATAAATATTTTGACGGGAATGTGGTGGGTGTAAAAATCTTATTCGGCATCTCCGACATACTAACACTTGTTTATATTAACATGCATGCTTTCATGGACCTGTGACGAATTACAAACAAATATCTAAATTGTGTTCAAGTGTTCCATTTGATTTCGTTTCTGGATGCAAGCGGTTTTTTTCACTCTTGTCAGTCTGAACTAATTACATAGTGATATTTTCACATCCAAATGCCCTAAATTTATTTTGCCGCTGATTTCAAAAATTTTTCTGGAAGGAAAGTAGTCAGCAGTGGGGCTCGTCAGGGGTGGCAGGGTTGGCAGTGCCACTCCAAGTATAAA
This sequence comes from Eledona agricola, assembly GCA_964023215.1. NCBI lineage: Eukaryota > Metazoa > Arthropoda > Insecta > Coleoptera > Tenebrionidae > Eledona > Eledona agricola. Next base: position 107,014 of record CAXIEJ010000150.1, read on the forward strand.
TTTACTATCGAACACAAAATTAGTTCTGTAATTCAGTTGCAGAATTATGAATTTTTCAGATATTTTCACGAAAATTTAGCGCTTATGGTATGAATGTCAGTGATATCTGGTACATACAACGGTGAAAATTTCGGGGCAAATTTGGTGAAAAACAAATACACCACTATCATTAACTAAACGTAAAAATTAGCGTACAAATATAAGTTGAGGCCGGTCCGATGCTGATAATTTTTCGAAAATTGATTGGGGGCAGATTTGGTTAACGCGAGGATCAAATGTTAAATTAAAATACTTTATTTGATAGCGGTAGACCTTCGAACACTGATGCGTCGCCTCATCGAATTTGGCGACTTTGCGAACAGTTTCCGACGCTGGAGCAGCAATTTTCACAATTGTAGTTGTGTTAAAATTAAACACCGCGATCGAGTACTGCTCCACACGCTGAACCAGCAATTCTCGAATTCTAAGAAACGATAAGAAAGGCTTATCCAACGCTTGGTATGTGCGAATTTCTGCATAGACACTCAATCAAACTAAATCGAGCATCGCCCTTTCACGTTTCTGACCTTGCCCTTGACGTGGCAGGCTCCAGCTGCTTCAATAATGTAAAAATCTTATTCGGCCTCTCCAATAAACTCACATTTGTTTACATTAACACGCATTCCCTCATGGACTTGTGACGAATTACAAACAAATATTTCAACTTCAAGTGTTCCATCTAATTTCGTTTCTGGGTGCAAGCTCCTTTATTTTCACTCTAGTCAGTCTAAACTTATTACACAGAGTTATATTTTTAAATCCCGGCGCCCTAAAGAATTTTGTCGTTGTTTTCAAAAGTTTCAAGAGAAGGAGAGTTGACATAGAAGCTAAATTATTCCAAATTATTCCCATTTAGTTCTCTGACAACGTTAAAGACAATGTTGAAATATATAAATACAACATTTTACACCATAAAAACGAAGTATTTAGGAATTATGTATAAAAAAAGTCGAAGTTATTCTTCGCTCTTGAGCTCTATTTCCGGTATTAAAAATGCAATAGGAAAGATAATAAGAAAGACTATTTCCATCACTTTTCACGGGAATTATACGTGGTGGTATTTGTTCTCCGCTTACTATTAGATTTTCAAACTGCTCCATCTTAGTTATAAATAATGCAGAACAATAATGAACGCAATGTACGTAAAATAAATAGTGTAAATAAATCGTGTATAAGCATACAATACTTAAGCGTGTGATGTCAGTGAAAATTTCGGATTTCGGCCGGAGCAGGTTTGGTGAAGAACAAATACACCACTATCATTAACTGAACGTAAAAATTAGCGTACGAAAATAAGTGAAGTCCGGTCCGACGCTGGAAATTTTTCGAAAATCGATTGGGGAGAGTTTTCGTTAACGGCAAGAACAAATCGGGAATATTATATTAAAATAATTTATTTAATAGCGATAGAACTTTGAATACCGATGCGTCGCCTCGACCTTGGCGACGTTGAGTACCAGCGATCCAGACGCTGAAGCAGCAATTTTCACAATTATATGAGGTGCACGTGCCTAGTGCGTATAAAAACAATTTGGATAACAAAAGAGATTAATTTGTATGTACCAAATAATACTCGCACAGGTGTACTCGTATGGCCCGTCATAATTTTCACAAAATCAATTTAAGAAATTAACATTCTAAAGTAAATAAATATTTTGACAGGAATGTTAAAAATCTTATTCGGTCTCTCCGACAAACTAACACTTGTTTACATTAACATGCATTCCTTCATGGACCTGTGACGAATTACAAACAAATATCGAAATTTCAAGTGTTCCATGTCAGTCTGAACTTATTACACAGTGATATTTTCACATTCAGGCGCCCTAAATTATTTTGACGTTGATTTATAAAGTTTCCCTGGAAGGAGAGTAGTCAGCAGGTGCCTCGTCAGGGGTGGCAGGGTTGGCAGTGCCACTCCAAGTTCAAATTTACTATCGAACACAAAGATAGTTCTGATTCAATTGCAGAATTTCGAATTTTTCAGATATTTTTACGAAACTCTAGCGCTTACACCGCTTTTATACCTCTTTAAAGTTAAAAACCATAGAGCTGTTTATACAAATGCACGCATGTTGAAAAGGTAGGGCTTGCCCCGTCAGCGCGTTGCAATTCAGAAATACGTTCATGTTTGCATCTCAACTGGAACAAATATTTATTGGAAGGTGGAAGAGAATCAAAATAGGTATCAGCATATTTAATATTCAGAATAACGACTATTAGTCGGAACAATATATTTTATGTGCAGATATTTATTAATATTTTATGATTTAATACGATAAGGCATTTATAAATAACACAACTAAATAGAAGATTTTGATTGAAAACGATTATTAATTTATGGTAGCCGAAGTAATTTAAGTGAGTTTGGCATAGCTTGCTATGTTTTGTAGCATATTTGTAATTTTAAAGTGATTAGGCTAATTTTGGGGCGGTAAGGGGTAGTTGGGGGTGATTTATGGTAGCCGAAGTAATTTAGGTGAGTTTGGAATAGTTTGCTATGGTTTGTAGCATTTTTCGTAATTTTAAAGTGATTGCGCTTATTTTGGGGTGGTAAGGGGTAGTTGGGGGTGATTTATGGTAGCCGAAGTAATTTAGGTGAGTTAGGCATAGTTTGCTATGGTTTGTAGCACTTTTTGTAATTTTAAAGTGATTGGGCTTATTTTGGGGGGTAAGGGGTAGTTGGGGGTGATTTATGGTAGCCGAAGTAATTTAGGTGAGTTAGGCATAGTTTGCTATGATTTGTTGAATATTTTGTAATTTTAAAGTGATTGGGCTTATTTTGGGGTTGTAAGGGGTAGTTCGGGGTGATTTATGGTAGCCGAAGTAATTTAGGGGAGTTTGGCATAGTTTGCTACGGTTTGTAGAATTTTTTTGTAATTTTAAAGTGATTGAGCCTATTTTGGGGTGGTAAGGGGTAGTTGGGGGTGATTTATAGAAGCCAAAGTAATTTAAGTAAGTTTGGCATAGTTTGCTATGGTTTGTAGCATTTTTTGTAATTTTAAAGTGATTGGGCTTATTTTGGGGTGGTAAGGGGTAGTTGGGGGTGATTTATGGTAGCCGAAGTAATTTAGGTGAGTTAGGCATAGTTTGCTATGATTTGTTGAATATTTTGTAATTTTAAAGTGATTGGGTTTATTTTGGGGTTGTAAGGGATAGTTCGGGGTGATTTATGGTAGCCGAAGTAATTTAGGGGAGTTTGGCATAGTTTGCTATGGTTTGTAGCATTTTTTATAATTTTAAAGTGATTGGGCTTATTTTGGGGAGGTAAGGGGTAGTTGGGGGTGATTAATGGAAGCCGAAGTAATTTAGGTGAGTTAGGCATAGTTTGCTATGATTTGTTGAATATTTTGTAATTTTAAAGTGATTGGGCTTATTTTGGGGTTGTAAGGGGTAGTTCGGGGTGATTTATGATAGCCGAAGTAATTTAAGTGAGTTTGGCATAGTTTGGTATGGTTTGTAGAATTTTTTGTAATTTTAAAGTGATTGGGCTTATTTTGGGGTTGTAAGGGGTAGCTGGGGGTGATTTATGGTAGCCGAAGTAATTTAGGTGAGTTAGGCATAGTTTGCTATGGTTTGTAGCATTTTTTGTAATTTTAAAGTGATTGGGATGAGTTAGGGGTGGTAAGGGGTAGTTGGGGGTGATTTATGATAGCCGAAGTAATTTAAGTGAGTTTGGCTTAGTTTGCTATGGTTTGTAGCATTTTTTATAATTTTAAAGTGATTGGGCTTATTTTGGGGAGGTAAGGGGTAGTTGGGGGTGATTAATGGAAGCCGAAGTAATTTAGGTGAGTTAGGCATAGTTTGCTATGATTTGTTGAATATTTTGTAATTTTAAAGTGATTGGGCTTATTTTGGGGTTGTAAGGGGTAGTTCGGGGTGATTTATGATAGCCGAAGTAATTTAAGTGAGTTTGGCATAGTTTGGTATGGTTTGTAGAATTTTTTGTAATTTTAAAGTGATTGGGCTTATTTTGGGGTTGTAAGGGGTAGCTGGGGGTGATTTATGGTAGCCGAAGTAATTTAGGTGAGTTAGGCATAGTTTGCTATGGTTTGTAGCATTTTTTGTAATTTTAAATGATTGGGCTTATTTTGGGGTGGTAAGGGGTAGTTGGGGGTGATTTATGGTAGTCGAAGTAATTTAGGTGAGTTAGGCATAGTTTGGTATGGTTTGTAGAATTTTTTGTAATTTTAAAGTGATTGGGCTTATTTTGGGGTGGTAAGGGGTAGTTGGGGGTGATTTATGGTAGTCGAAGTAATTTAGGTGAGTTAGGCATAGTTTGCTATGATTTGTTGAATATTTTGTAATTTTAAAGTGATTGGGCTTATTTTGGGGTTGTAAGGGGTAGTTCGGGGTGATTTATGATAGCCGAAGTAATTTAAGTGAGTTTGGCATAGTTTGGTATGGTTAGTAGCATTTTTTTGTAATTTAAAAGTGATTGGGTTTAGTTTGTTGCGATAAGGGTTAGTTGGTGATGATTTATTGTAGCCGAAGTAATTTAGGTGAGTTTGGCATTGTTTGCTAGGGTTACTAGCATTTTTTTGTAATTTTAAAGTGATTGGGCTTATTTTGGGGTTGTAAGGGGTAGCTGGGGGTGATTTATGGTAGCCGAAGTAATTTAGGGGAGTTTGGCACAGTTTGCTACGGTTTGTAGAATTTTTTTGTAATTTTAAGGTGATTGAGCCTATTTTGGGGAGGTAAGGGGTAGTTGGGGGTGATTAATGGAAGCCGAAGTAATTTAGATGAGTTTGGCATAGTTTGATATTGCTTGTAACATTTTTTGTAATTTTAAAGTGATTGGGCTGAGTTTGGGGTGGTAAGGGGTAGTTGGGGGTGATTCATGGTAGCCGAAGTAATTTAGGTGAGTTAGGCATAGTTTGCTATGATTTGTGTCATTTTGTTTTATTTTAAACTGATTGGAGTTACTTGGGGTTGCTAAGGGGTGGTAAGGGATGATTTAAAATAACGGATCTAGTTTATGTCAGTTTGGCATAGTTCGGGAATTTTTTGGGGTTGATTTGGTAAAGTTTGCAGTGGTAAGAGATATTTGAGGATGTTTAATGTTGACGGATTAAATTTGGAGTGGTTTGGTAATTTTTAATTGAGTCACGGATCGACATTATAATTGAAATCAAAATTATAATTGAAATATCTGCGGCCTCGCTAGGTACGGCAAAAGTATGATCACGAAAGCAGAAACTCGACGTTGAAATTGTTTAGGTTAAATAAGTGCTTTTAATGTAAACCGGTCGCCCGTCGTCGAAGTTGTTTTGGCTAGATACGTGCTTCTAACATAAACACGGTCTCCGCGATCGGATCATTTTTTGTTTATTTTAGCCGGTTTTTATTGAATTACAAAGGAACCGGGCCGAATTTCGCAAAATCCCTTCTTAGTGTTCAGTTTCGGCACATGATACACCCGTGTCTAAAATTTCAAGTCTCCAGCCCTCACGGTTTGGGCTGTGGGTTGTCGGTGAATCAGTGAATGTGTAGATGTGTAGATGAGTGTGTCAGTGAGGACACTTCGCTTTATATATATAGATTATGATTTTTAGCATTCTTTTGTAATTTTAAAGTGTTTGGGCTTAGTTTGTTGCTGTAAAGTGTAGTTGGGGGTGATTTTTGATAGCCGAAGTAATTTAGGTGAGTTTGGCATAGTTTGCTATGGTTAGTAGCATTTTTTTGTAATTTAAAAGTGATTGGGTTTAGTTTGTTGCGATAAGGGTTAGTTGGTGATGATTTATTGTAGCCGAAGTAATTTAGGTGAGTTTGGCATTGTTTGCTAGGGTTACTAGCATTTTTTTGTAATTTAAAAGTGATTGGGTTTAGTTTGCTGTGGTAAGGGTTAGTTGGTGATGATTTAGAGTAGCCGAAGTAATTTAGGTGAGTCTGGCATAGTTTGTTATGATTTGTACACCTTTTTTTGTAATTTTAAGATGATATGGTTTGGTTTGTTGTAGTAAGGGATAGTTGGGGGTGATTTACGGTAGCCGAAGTAATTTAGGTGATTCTGGTATAGTTTGTTAAAATTTTTAACATTTTTTTGTAATTTTAATGTGATTGGGCTTAGTATGTTGCTGTAAAGTGTAGTTGGGGGTGATTTTTGATAGCCGAAGTAATTTAGGTGAGTTTGGCATAGTTTGCTGTGGTTAATAGCATTTTTTTGTAATTTAAAAATGATTGGGTTTAGTTTGTTGTGGTAAGGGTTAGTTGGTGATGATTTATAGTAGCCGAAGTAATTTAGGTGAGTCTGGCATAGTTTGTTATGATTTGTACACTTTTTTTGTAATTTTAAGATGATATGGATTGGTTTGTTGTGCTAAGGGATAGTTGGGGGTGATTTACGGTAGCCGAAGTAATTTAGGTAATTCTGGTATAGTTTGTTATGATTTTTAGCATTTTTTTGTAATTTTAAAGTGATTGGGCATAGTTTGTTGCTGTAAAGTGTAGTTGGGGGTGAGTTTTGATAGCCGAAGTAATTTAGCTGAGTTTGGCATAGTTTGCTATGGTTAGTAGCATTTTTTTGTAATTTAAAAGTGATTGGGTTTAGTTTGTTGTGGTAAGGGTTAGTTGGTGATGATTTATGGTAGCCGAAGTAATTTAGGTGAGTTTGGCATAGTTTGCTATGGTTACTAGCATTTTTTTGTGATTTAAAAGTGATTGGGTTTAGTTTGGTGTGGTAAGGGTTAGTTGGTGATGATTTAGAGTAGCCGAAGTAATTTAGGTAAGTCTGGCATAGTTTGTTATGATTTGTACACCTTTTTTTGTAATTTTAAGATGATATGGTTTGGTTTGTTGTGGTAAGGGATAGTTGGGGGTGATTTACGGTAGCCGAAGTAATTTAGGTGATTCTGGTATAGTTTGTTATGATTTTTAGCATTTTTTTGTAATTTTAAAGTGATTGGGCTTAGTTTGTTGCTGCAAAGTGTAGTTGGGGGTGATTTTTGATAGCCGAAGTAATTTAGGTGAGTTTGGCATAGTTTGCTATAGTTAGTAGCATTTTTTTGTAATTTAAAATTGATTGGGTTTAGTTTGTTGTGGTAAGGGTTCCTTGGTGATGATTTATGGTAGCCGAAGTAATTTAGGTGAGTTTGGCATAGTTTGCTATGGTTACTAGCATTTTTTTGTAATTTAAAATTGATTGGGTTTAGTTTGTTGTGGTAAGGGTTAGTTGGTGATGATCTAGAGTAGCCGAAGTAATTTAGGTGAGTCTGGCATAGTTTGTTATGATTTGTACACCTTTTTTTGTAATTTTAAGAAGATATGGTTTGGTTTGTTGTGGTAAGGGATAGTTGGGGGTGATTTACGGTAGCCGAAGTAATTTAGGTGATTCTGGTATAGTTTGTTATGATTTTTAGCATTTTTTTGTAATTTTAAAGTGATTGGGCTTAGTTTGTTGCTGTAAAGTGTAGTTGGGGGTGATTTTTGATAACCGAAGTAATTTAGGTGAGTTTGGCATAGTTTGCTATGGTTAGTAGCATTTTTTTGTAATTTAAAAGTAATTCCGTTTAGTTTGTTGTGGTAAGGGTTAATTGGTGATGATTTATGGTAGCCGAAGTAATTTAGGTGAGCTTGGCATAGTTTGCTATGGTTACTAGCATTTTTTTGTAATTTAAAAGTGATTGGGTTGAGTTTGTTGTGGTAAGGGTTAGTTGGTGATGATTTAGAGTAGCCGAAGTAATTTAGGTGAGTCTGGCATAGTTTGCTATGGTTAGTAGCATTTTTTTGTAATTTAGAAGTGATTGGGTTTAGTTTGTTGTGGTAAGGGTTAGTTGGTGATGATTTATGGTAGCCGAAGTAATTTAGGTGAGTTTGGCATAGTTTGCTATGGTTACTAGCATTTTTTTGTGATTTAAAAGTGATTGGGTTTAGTTTGGTGTGGTAAGGGTTAGTTGGTGATGATTTAGAGTAGCCGAAGTAATTTAGGTGAGTCTGGCATAGTTTGTTATGATTTGTACACCTTTTTTTGTAATTTTAAGATGATATGGTTTGGTTTGTTGTGGTAAGGGATAGTTGGGGGTGATTTACGGTAGCCGAAGTAATTTAGGTGATTCTGGTATAGTTTGTTATGATTTTTAGCATTTTTTTGTAATTTTAAAGTGATTGGGCTTAGTTTGTTGCTGCAAAGTGTAGTTGGGGGTGATTTTTGATAGCCGAAGTAATTTAGGTGAGTTTGGCATAGTTTGCTATAGTTAGTAGCATTTTTTTGTAATTTAAAATTGATTGGGTTTAGTTTGTTGTGGTAAGGGTTCCTTGGTGATGATTTATGGTAGCCGAAGTAATTTAGGTGAGTTTGGCATAGTTTGCTATGGTTACTAGCATTTTTTTGTAATTTAAAATTGATTGGGTTTAGTTTGTTGTGGTAAGGGTTAGTTGGTGATGATCTAGAGTAGCCGAAGTAATTTAGGTGAGTCTGGCATAGTTTGTTATGATTTGTACACCTTTTTTTGTAATTTTAAGAAGATATGGTTTGGTTTGTTGTGGTAAGGGATAGTTGGGGGTGATTTACGGTAGCCGAAGTAATTTAGGTGATTCTGGTATAGTTTGTTATGATTTTTAGCATTTTTTTGTAATTTTAAAGTGATTGGGCTTAGTTTGTTGCTGTAAAGTGTAGTTGGGGGTGATTTTTGATAACCGAAGTAATTTAGGTGAGTTTGGCATAGTTTGCTATGGTTAGTAGCATTTTTTTGTAATTTAAAAGTAATTGCGTTTAGTTTGTTGTGGTAAGGGTTAATTGGTGATGATTTATGGTAGCCGAAGTAATTTAGGTGAGCTTGGCATAGTTTGCTATGGTTACTAGCATTTTTTTGTAATTTAAAAGTGATTGGGTTGAGTTTGTTGTGGTAAGGGTTAGTTGGTGATGATTTAGAGTAGCCGAAGTAATTTAGGTGAGTCTGGCATAGTTTGTTATGATTTGTACACCTTTTTTTTGTAATTTTAAGATGATATGGATTGGTTTGTTGTGCTAAGGGATAGTTGGGGGTGATTTACGGTAGCCGAAGTAATTTAGGTGATTCTGGTATAGTTTGTTAAAATTTTTAACATTTTTTTGTAATTTTAATGTGATTGGGCTTAGTATGTTGCTGTAAAGTGTAGTTGGGGGTGATTTTTGATAGCCGAAGTAATTTAGGTGAGTTTGGCATAGTTTGCTATGGTTAATAGCATTTTTTTGTAATTTAAAAATGATTGGGTTTAGTTTGTTGTGGTAAGGGTTAGTTGGTGATGATTTAGAGTAGCCGAAGTAATTTAGGTGAGTCTGGCATAGTTTGTTATGATTTGTACACTTTTTTTTGTAATTTTAAGATGATATGGATTGGTTTGTTGTGCTAAGGGATAGTTGGGGGTGATTTACGGTAGCCGAAGTAATTTAGGTAATTCTGGTATAGTTTGTTATGATTTTTAGCATTTTTTTGTAATTTTAAAGTGATTGGGCATAGTTTGTTGCTGTAAAGTGTAGTTGGGGGTGAGTTTTGATAGCCGAAGTAATTTAGCTGAGTTTGGCATAGTTTGCTATGGTTAGTAGCATTTTTTTGTAATTTAAAAGTGATTGGGTTTAGTATGTTGTGGTAAGGGTTAGTTGGTGATGATTTATGGTAGCCGAAGTAATTTAAGTGAGTTTGGCATAGTTTGCTATGGTTACTAGCATTTTTTTGTAATTTAAAAATGATTGGGTTTAGTTTGTTGTGGTAAGTGTTAGTTGGTGATGATTTAGAGTAGCCGAAGTAATTTAGGTGAGTCTGGCATAGTTTGTTATGATTTGTACACCTTTTTTTGTAATTTTAAGATGATATGGTTTGGTTTGTTGTGGTAAGGGATAGTTGGGGGTGATTTACGGTAGCCGAAGTAAATTAGGTAGTTCTGGTATTGTTTGTTATGATTTTTAGCATTTTTTTGTAATTTTAAAGTGATTACGCTTAGTTTGTTGCTGTAAAGTGTAGTTGGGGGTGATTTTTGATAGCCGAAGTAATTTAGGTGAGTTTGGCATAGTTTGCTATGGTTAGTAGCATTTTTTTGTAATTTAAAAGTGATTGGGTTTAGTTTGTTGTGGTAAGGGTTAATTGGTGATGATTTATGGTAGCCGAAGTAATTTAGGTGAGCTTGGCATAGTTTGCTATGGTTACAAGCATTTTTTTGTAATTTAAAAGTGATTGGGTTGAGTTTGTTGTGGTAAGGGTTAGTTGGTGATGATTTAGAGTAGCCGAAGTAATTTAGGTGAGTCTGGCGTAGTTTGTTATGATTTGTACACCTTTTTTTGTAATTTTAAGAAGATATGGTTTGGTTTGTTGTGGTAAGGGATAGTTGGGGGTGATTTACGGTAGCCGAAGTAATTTAGGTGATTCTGGTATAGTTTGTTATGATTTTTAGCATTTTTTTGTAATTTTAAAGTGATTGGGCATAGTTTGTTGCTGTAAAGTGTAGTTGGGGGTGAGTTTTGATAGCCGAAGTAATTTAGCTGAGTTTGGCATAGTTTGCTATGGTTAGTAGCATTTTTTTGTGATTTAAAAGTGATTGGGTTTAGTTTGTTGTGGTAAGGGTTAGTTGGTGATGATTTAGAGTAGCCGAAGTAATTTAGGTGAGTCTGGCATAGTTTGTTATGATTTGTACACCTTTTTTTGTGATTTTAAGATGATATGGTTTGGTTTGTTGTGGTAAGGGATAGTTGGGGTGATTTACGGTAGCCGAAGTAATTTAGGTGATTCTGGTATAGTTTGTTATGATTTTTAGCATTTTTTTGTAATTTTAAAGTGATTGGGCTTAGTTTGTTGCTGTAAAGTGTAGTTGGGGGTGATTTTTGATAACCGAAGTAATTTAGGTGAGTTTGGCATAGTTTGCTATGGTTAGTAGCATTTTTTTGTAATTTAAAAGTAATTGCGTTTAGTTTGTTGTGGTAAGGGTTAATTGGTGATGATTTATGGTAGCCGAAGTAATTTAGGTGAGCTTGGCATAGTTTGCTATGGTTACTAGCATTTTTTTGTGATTTAAAAGTGGTTTGTTGTGGTAAGGGATAGTTGGGGGTGATTTACGGTAGCCGAAGTAAATTAGGTAGTTCTGGTATTGTTTGTTATGATTTTTAGCATTTTTTTGTAATTTTAAAGTGATTACGCTTAGTTTGTTGCTGTAAAGTGTAGTTGGGGGTGATTTTTGATAGCCGAAGTAATTTAGGTGAGTTTGGCATAGTTTGCTATGGTTAGTAGCATTTTTTTGTAATTTAAAAGTGATTGGGTTTAGTTTGTTGTGGTAAGGGTTAATTGGTGATGATTTATGGTAGCCGAAGTAATTTAGGTGAGCTTGGCATAGTTTGCTATGGTTACTAGCATTTTTTTGTAATTTAAAAGTGATTGGGTTGAGTTTGTTGTGGTAAGGGTTAGTTGGTGATGATTTAGAGTAGCCGAAGTAATTTAGGTGAGTCTGGCGTAGTTTGTTATGATTTGTACACCTTTTTTTGTAATTTTAAGAAGATATGGTTTGGTTTGTTGTGGTAAGGGATAGTTGGGGGTGATTTACGGTAGCCGAAGTAATTTAGGTGATTCTGGTATAGTTTGTTATGATTTTTAGCATTTTTTTGTAATTTTAAAGTGATTGGGCATAGTTTGTTGCTGCAAAGTGTAGTTGGGGGTGATTTTTGATAGCCGAAGTAATTAAGGTGAGTTTGGCATAGTTTGCTATGGTTAGTAGCATTTTTTTGTAATTTAAAATTGATTGGGTTTAGTTTGTTGTGGTAAGGGTTCCTTGGTGATGATTTATGGTAGCCGAAGTAATTTAGGTGAGTTTCGCATAGTTTGCTATGGTTACTAGCATTTTTTTGTAATTTAAAATTGATTGGGTTTAGTTTGTTGTGGTAAGGGTTAGTTGGTGATGATTTAGAGTAGCCGAAGTAATTTAGGTGAGTCTGGCATAGTTTTGTTATGATTTGTACACCTTTTTTTGTAATTTTAAGAAGATATGGTTTGGTTTGTTGTGGAAAGGGATAGTTGGGGGTGATTTACGGTAGCCGAAGTAATTTAGGTGATTCTGGCATAGTTTGTTATGATTTGTACACCTTTTTTTGTAATTTTAAGATGATATGGTTTGGTTTGTTGTGGTAAGGAATAGTTGGGGGTGATTTACGGTAGCCGAAGTAATTTAGGTAATTCTGGTATTGTTTGTTATGATTTTTAGCATTTTTTTGTAATTTTAAAGTGATTGGGCTTAGTTTGTTGCTGTAAAGTGTAGTTGGGGGTGATTTTTGATAGCCGAAGTAATTTAGGTGAGTTTGGCATAGTTTGCTATGGTTAGTAGCATTTTTTTGTAATTTAAAAGTGATTGGGTTTAGTTTGTTGTGGTAAGGGTTAATTGGTGATGATTTATGGTAGCCGAAGTAATTTAGGTGAGTTTGGCATAGTTTGCTATGGTTACTAGCATTTTTTTGTAATTTAAAAGTGATTGGGTTTAGTTTGTTGTGGTAAGGGTTAGTTGGTGATGATTTAGAGTAGCCGAAGTAATTTAGGTGAGTCTGGCATAGTTTGTTATGATTTGTACACCTTTTTTTGTAATTTTAAGATGATATGGTTTGGTTTGTTGTGGTAAGGGATAGTTGGGGTTATTTACGGTAGCCGAAGTAATTTAGGTGATTCTGGTATAGTTTGTTATGATTTTTAGCATTTTTTTGTAATTTTAAAGTGATTGGGCTTAGTTTGTTGCTGTAAAATGTAGATGGGAGTGATTTTTGATAGCCGAAGTAATTTAGGTGAGTTTCGCATAGTTTGCTATTGTTACTAGCATTTTTTTGTAATTTAAAAGTGATTGGGTTTAGTTTGTTGTGGTAAGGGTTAGTTGGTGATGATTTAGAGTAGCCGAAGTAATTTAGGTGAGTCTGGCATACTTTGTTATGATTTGTTTATATTTTTTTGTAATTTTAAGATGATATGGTTTGGTTTGTT
>CAXIEJ010000151.1:0-14055 GCA_964023215.1 Eledona agricola
AAACGGATTTTTTTCTTTGTTGTTGGTTGGTTAAGGGAGGAGAGGTAAGCACGCGCGCGCTGACAAAGGGGTGGATTGAGAAGAGAGCGTTTAGAAAGAAGGTGCCGTTGGAGGAGTTGTTGAAGGGAAGCATTGTAAATGAGCGAATGAATGAATCATCGGAAGCGTCAAGAATTGATCTGGAATTGAAGTCGTCTTTGCGAGTGCCGAGCGTTGATGGAAGGTTGGACGAGTCCGAGCGTAGTCGTCAGATGATTGTGAAGGCGCGGAGGTGCAAGTTGGACGAGGAGGACGCGCATTTGAGGGATTTGGAGAAAAAATTGAAGATTGGTGCCAAGTCGGAGGTGGATGACGGTTTGGACTCGTTGTTGGATGGGATATGTGTAGAGGAGAATGCATACGATGAGGTTGGTGAGGAGCGTGTTGGGTTGAAGAAGAGGGGGGCGAGAAAGGATCCGAGGGAAATTTACGGTGAAAGTTGGGCGTCGAACGGCGAAGTGGTTTGTGATGACGATTCAGCAAGTGATACATCGTGTGGAAATGGGAGTGAGTTGTTGGAGGAGGAGTTGAGTGTACCGCGCGTGTCACAGATTGAGTTGGAAAGTTATCCTGAGGATTTGCGCAGAGAATTGCGCGGAAGCGTGAACCGTTTATCCGAATCGAATTTGGTGTCTGTTTTAGAAGAAGTTGAGTCTTTTTACGTTCGCCATGCGCGTCGAAAGGTCAATGAATTATTGTCAAGGTATCTTTTAGACGAATGTTTGTTGCGTGTTAAGTCCGCTCAGGGTGCTCATCACGATACCACGTTCGCTCAAATACATGCGGCATTGGTCGCGGCACTACACTTGATCTTGGGCGCTGATGTGGGTGGCTACTTTTTGGAGCAGGTGGCGAGGGAGTTTCAGTGGCGATTCGACACGTCTGATTTTTCGGCTTGTCGAAATTTGATTCTTGTGCTCAGCTGTTACTATCAATTCGACATCGTGCATTGCTCTCTCCTCTACGACTTGATTCGTCGCCTGGTGCATGCCATGAGTGAGCAGAATGTCGATTTGATGCTTTTGTTGGTTCAGTACGTCGGCAACAAACTTCGCCGTGCCGATCCCACCGCTCTCCGGGAGGTGAAGCAACTCGTCGGACACGTCACCGAGGAATGGAAAGGAGATGTCGGAGACGGTGGTGCGCGCGGCGCATACACCAAGCGCGTCCAGTTTATCATCGAAGCGCTGATGAATTTTAAAGATTCGGAATCGAACAGTAATTTGATCGTTTCTCGGCTGAATCGTCTTATCCGGCAATACTTCCGACGACGTTTCAAGAGTTCTTCCCTGGCCTTGGAGCCTATTCAAATTACTTGGGACCATCTCGTCTATGCTGAGAAAAAAGGTCGAAGTTGGCTGATCGGCTCCGCTTTTCAAAGTTCCAGTCCAACTGGAAATCCAACTCAGGACGTCTACGCCGAGTCGTTCACGCCATCGGACACGGACATTGATCAGCGCGTTTTGGCTCTCTCGAAGGCTCATCACATCAACACAGAATCGAGAAAGAGTGTGTTTGCCATACTGATGACCAGCGAAGATTACATAGATGCCTTTGAGAAGCTTGTGCATCTCCGCGCTGCCAAGCCCTGTTGTGAAGACGTGGCCAGCGTCCTGGTACATTGCTGCATGTATGAGAGACGATATAACTGCTACTATGCACTTTTGGCTGGAAAATTCTGTTCGTTCGACAAATCGGTCAAATTTTACTTTCGATGTTCTTTTTGGGACACATGCAAATCTTTGGACGCCCACCCGGTTCTTTCTATCTCAAACCTAGCCAAATTGTATGCATACCTGCTCGGCACCCGTGAATTGAGTCTGACCATCCTGAAACGCGTCGATTTTGCCCATGCGACGCCAAGGGTCATCTTGCTCCTGAAGCTTCTGTTGACCAGCGTTTTCGTGAACTTCGACTCGGACACCATCAGCGCCATGTTCTCTCGCCTCTCCCTCGCCGATAACGACGACGTTGCCCACTCGAGGAGCATTCTTGAAGCGCTCTTAATGACGATTATGAGCTCGATCAGTCCCGACTTGGCGGCTCAGTCCGTGTTTTCTCCAGATGAATCCCGTCGATTGGGTGCAGCAACTTCATCTCTCCAATGCGGACTGGATCTAGCCAAGCGCGCTCTCAGCCGTGGTCCAGAATTACCTCTCTAACACTCAAATTGATTTTGCGTGTGTGTCTCCGTCCTTTATAAAATTTTTTTTGCGTCGGTTCGTCGCTTTTTTGTCGCTCCGCGTTCGACGACGTTTGGCAGGCTGGGAAAAAAAGAAAACCTCCGTTCTGGTCGGCCATGCTCGCGGGAGAGAAGATGCGACTTGACCACGATGGAAGGAAGTGCCTGCTTTCGCAGGACTCTGTAAAAAGAGAGAGAGACTCGAATTTTGTGTTTTCATTCCCCCGTCTTCGTTGAACCTGAGCAGATCGAGCTTGCGCAACCTCTCCCCTTTTCAATAGCGTTGATTCACACCGTCTCGGCGTAGCTGAGACCGAGAGAGGACCACTTCTCCCACAAAGCCAGGAAACATTTTTTTTAATTAAAGGCGTTTTCTGTCCGGACTGAAAATCTAGCAGAGATTTTGACCAAAAAGTCGGCGCGGCCGGCGTTGGACAAGCACAACTTCCAGACCGCACGCACTCATCTGATCGCGCGGTCACTACAAAAAATGATCATGTCAACTTCTGTGGTTGTCGGGGAAGGCACCCTCACGTTGTCCGTGAATGGAATGATGGGTCACCAGTACATGTTCGAAGACGTCAGATAAATCTTGGATGGGTTGGAAACAAGTCAAGAGGATATTCGACGTATTGAGTTGAATACTGAGAGTGAAAATGTCACAGTCGAAAGTCTGTTTGACAGGTCTGCAATTATTAGAATATTGAGAAAAAGAGGATATTTCATCTATGCCTAGATTGGTTGCTTCTGCGCGCTTCTGACGCGCGCATCTTCGAGCGTTGATAGACCAGATTATTATAGCGTGCGCGTGGGGAAAACCAGGTGAACGTTTTTTCTCGTTCGAGCAGAGGCCAAAGAAAATTACAATGTTGTACGCATTCTTTTCTTGCCAAGATGCGCGCCTTGTGTTCGGGTGCCGTTGCAGATCATGACCAATCCTAGGAACGCACCCATGGATGTCATCAGAAACAGCAGCGGCACCAGCGGAATTATGATGGCGTATTTCTGAGGTGGAAATAACTTCAGAATGACTTGATCTTCATCGATGAACGGAATGAAGCATAGCCAAAACGTGTAGTATGGATAGGCTATGGATATGATGATGCGCAAGATTAGACCCTTAGTGTAGTCCGAGATCTGAGAGAGAGAAAGAGAGAGAGATAGAAAAAATAAGTTAATATTCGTTCTCTGCGAAGGTTGGGGGACAATGATGCGCATGAGGCCCTCAAACATGCATCGAAATAGACTCCGATGCTACTGGAGAGTTTGAGCATACCATTTGATGAATAATGAACCAAGGAGCAGCGCCGCTAGAATCAATCTCAATTCAGCGGTATAAAAAAAAAACAATTTTTTCAAAGTTCTTTTGTGAATTTGCGCGCGAATGGAAAATTGTCGGCGCGCTGAGAGGAGAAGCATATTATTGCGCGGAGCCGTACAACACGCGAGCGTTTGAGGTACAATTTTTTTTTTTTGAAGCCAAACGTATTTTTTTTTTGTCGTACAGAATCTCTGTCACAAACCAGTCTAGGCTCTGTACGTGTCTCCAGCGTGTTTTTCTCGACGCATCATCCGCGTCCGTCTGCGATACGTGTGCGCGATTTTTACCCGTTCCAGCTCGCTGCGAGCTGTCGCTGACTGACGTGAGCGCGCCTCTCTCGGTGCTGATTGGTCCTTTTCTCCGTCGTGCGGCGCCTGCTTCGTGACGTCTCGCTTATTTCGCTCATACCGATCATTTATTGCATTCAGCTTCCTTCGAAAAAAAAAAGGGCCCGGCCGCTCAAGTCTCTCCATAAAGTTTATCATCGATGGGTATGTATCTCGAAAAAAAAAAAAACTCGCACACACTTTTTTTTTGTCCGTGTGTGTGTGTGTACGCGCTCACCGTATAAAAAAAAATGATTCTTTTTGTACCACCGTACAACTTTCAAGGCGCCTACAAGTACCTCGAAGAGCTATGGCGAAAGAAGCAGTCCGACGTGATGCGATTTTTGTTCCGAATTCGCGCTTGGGAATATCGCCAACTTCCGACGGTTTATCGCTGTCCTCGTCCCACTCGCCCCGAAAAGGCTCGAAAATTAGGGTACAAGGCCAAGCAAGGGTTCGTCATCTACAGAATTCGTGTTCGCCGCGGCGGCCGAAAGAAACCAGTCAGGCACAACATCGTGTGTGGTAAGCCGTCTACACACGGTATCTATAAGCTAAAAAATCAGCGCTCTCTGCGCGCAATTGGCGAGTGTCGCATTGGTCGTGCCTGTCCCAACCTGCGCGTCCTAAACTCTTATTGGATCAACCAGGACTCGGTGTACAAGTACTACGAGGTTATTTTGGTCGACCCCAACCACGCTGCCATTAGAAACGACCCTCGTGCGAACTGGATCTGCCGAAGCATTCAAAAGCACCGCGAATGCCGCGGACTCACTTCAGCCGGTCGCAAGTCGCGTGGCCTAATTGGCAAAGGAAAAAGGTATTCGAAGAACCGACCGAGCAAGCACGCTTCGTGGCTCCGACGCAACACACTTTCTCTTCGCCGATATCGTTAAATCGCATCTTCATAAAACACAATTTCCAAATTTTTCGCGCACATCTGAACTCTCTCTCTCGTCACCGCTCCTTTGTACAGAGAAGCGCACTTCTTTGCACGCGCGGTGTTGCTCCCTTTCTCAACGTGTCGATAAAAATGCCAAAAAAACGGGGGTTTTTTTGACACTCGATCTTTGTGCGCAATAACCGGCGCTCTAAAAATAGAGAGGATATTGACAGGCAGAGGATTGCTCTTTATTTTCTCCTAATTGGCACGCACATTCACCATTTAAAAAGCTTTATATATGTATATGTATATATATATATATACACTCTTTCAGATAATAGGCCCCTCAATCTATTTTATATATATATATATATTGTCGCTCGCAACAACAACAACAACTTGATTTTGTTCCTTTCCCTAGCCACACACTGCGCTCACGATTTGCTTCTGTTCTTCCGACTGTGCCTGGCTGCCACCTCGAGCATCTCCTTTTCATAATTCTCCAAATACGAGCTCAAATTTTCATTTACCAACAAATCCGAAAACGCCTTCATCAATTCTTCTCCGACCAACGACTTTTCTGCTTCTTTCCGCTTTTTGACCTCTTGGTCCAATTTGCTGTGCAGAGCCTCCACGCTTTCTAACAACAAGCTGTTTTGTCGTCTCAACGCGCAGTTCTGCTTTTCCAACTCTAAGCTCGCCTCAATGCTTCGCTCAATCGTTTTGTTGATCAACACCAGATTGTTCTCATAGTACACTTTTTCTCTGTAAAACTCGTCCCGAGTCGAAAACGCGATCAGCCGCTGGTGCTCGCGTGTCAGTAAATTCATCAGCGACCTGACCACCTCCGCCTTCTTGGCCAAAATCACCTTCAACTCGACAAACTGATGATTCAGAGCTGGATCGTCGCCCGCCATTTGCATCTTCCTCCAGTCCAATTTAATCTTGTAGAGATAAATGTAGAGAACCAAACTGTGCTCGTTGTTGTTCAAAATCACATCCTGCGGGCAGAGAATGTTCGGGATGTCTAGATGCTCTTCAGCCAAGCTGAACGCCGACTCCAGCGCTCTGTAGCCATCCGATGTGTCGAAGGCCTCAATGTCAATAAGCGAGTTGTCATAATAGTGAATAAGGTACAAAAAGATCAAACCATCACGAAATGCGTCCAAGTTGTCGATTTCAATCTTCAATGGGTGGTTGTCTCTGAAAAAGTCGTGAGTCCATTGAATGACTTCTTTTTTGACCTTGCTTAACTTTTCTGCGAAAATACACCGCGTTAACCCCTCTCGACAAAGGACGACGCCGGCGGACGCTATCAAAGAGGATGGACACTTCACGCACACACACACACACACACACGCACACAGCGCTCTCTTCAGAGATCATACACATACCGAAAGCGATCACTTTATTCAGGTTTGTGTGCAAATATTTACTCACCTCGCCCTCATCGATAGAACACAGAGATTCTGAATTGTACCAATTCACCCGATCGACCCGCTCGCCCATCTCTATTCTCTTACTGTGTTTCTCTCTAAACACGAACAGTAGGACTCGTTTCTCTGTCAAAAAAAAATAACTTAAACCTCTCTTTTCTCAAGCACAAACGCCTCCCGCCCATCACGAAAGCATCTCCATCGCTCCACTTCGCTCGCCCTTTCTACTCCGCATGCGCGCGCGCGCGCGCGATCACCGAGTGGGGAGAAGGGAAAACACGACGCTCATTCATGCCACACACACACACACCTCAAATCAGAATCGCCATCTCTCACCTCTTTAACTGCTCGCCGAATTCCGTGTTATCTCCTTCGAACCCTGGTCATTCCCCGCGGCTTAGAAGAAGCTCAGCTCTGTCGGGGAGACTTTGAACCAAGCACGCGATCCCATCATCTCATCTCTACGGTCGTCTCGAGCGAAAAATTGACAGGCGTCGCTCGCTCTCAACTGAGAGCGAGAGCTTTTTTTTGAGACAACACCGCGCGCTAAAGAGCGAAGAGAAATTTTATTTTTTTTGTGTAGAACGAGGGGAGAGGAGACTTCTTGGTCGACGTCAAACAGCATACACTTCTACATCGTAATCGTTTATGGCCTGGAGCAGCATCTCTCTCACCCTTCCTATCTCTGGGCGCTGATTCGGATCCAGTTTGCTGCATTCCATAAAAATCTCCATCAGAGGTTTGTACACTGCCGAAATCTGCAAAAGTGTCAATGTTTACTATCTGGGCGCGCGCGCACAGAGAGAGATACAATCGCCGAAGCGCCCTCAAAAACGCGTCGGATGGGACCAAGTCACATGTCAATGTCGCACGTACATGATGGGTGGACGGCTGCTTGCCGGTCAAAATAAGCGATCTTACATTCGAAAAGTCTTCATCTTCGTAAGGGACCATGAGCGTGATCAGTTCGTAGAGCACCATGCCCATGCCCCAAACTTGCATATCAGGGTCGGTCGCGCGCGCAGAGTGAGAAAACGTCGACTTTTTGCAAAAGGAAAAAAAGCGTACAAAAACGAGACTGAGTGCTTTGTGCGTGTGTGTGTGTGTGTGTACGTACTGTCAACTTTCTTAGTGTAAGAGACTACGTTATCGCTTGAAAGGACTTCCGGACTCATGTAGGAGGGCGTCCCTACAACGGTCTTTGCTTGCGTCTTTTTCGTAATGCGTTTGGCCGAGTGAAAGTCTGTGATAGCGAGATTGAATATGCAATTATCGGCGTCCAAATTGCATAGTATGTTATCTGGCTAAAAGCAACCAGCAACGGCAACAACGTGAGCACAATGAGTTGCGCGCATCTTTGAAAATAGAAGCGATTGCCACGGGCCGTGCGCGCGTACCTTCAAGTCTCTATGTATGATGTTGTACTTTTGCAAAAACTCAAGTCCACTCGCTATATGAAATGCCATCTCGGCGATGCTCCGGGGGTGGAAGTACGTACCCTGTCCACTCAGAACCCTCGATCTTCTATAGCTGATCACCTCTCTCAATGACATGCGATACCAACTGACGAAGAGTCTGATCGTGTTCACCGTCCTCTGGTGAAACATGTATTTGACAATATTCTTGTGGTGTGGGATGTTTTCCAACAGCTCAATTTCCCCTAAAAAGTCTCGAATGTCTGCTTCGGGCATGCCCTCTAGACTCATTTCCTTCATGCAGCATTGCCATCCGTCCACGTTGCACAGAAAAATGCTGAACGGCGATTCGGACGTCGTCGCTCTGACCTTCATGTTCTTCACTTGAAAATTGTCCACGTCGACGGTGACTTTTTTGTGCTTCAACTGTCCTTTGGTCTTTTTCTTGTCCCCTTCGCTCTTCTTGTCCGCTTGCTTGGAAAATTGATTCAGCATGTCCCTCAGCGAGATGTTCCGAGCCACCAACTCGCAAATGATGTTTCGCACCGGTTTCAACGTAGGCGAACGCTCGGCACTCGAGGGATTCTTCACCAAGCTCAGGGCGTCCTCTTGAAGTTTCGTACTTATGTCGTTGTCATGCAGAGCAAGCTGTCCGATCGGCGCCTTCCTGCATCCCAACGCGGACATAATAACGTTCAGACCTTCATCAGTTAATCCACATGACGAGACGTCCAAAATTTTGATGTATTGGTTCTCCAAGAGCAAAATAGCCAAGTACAAGGCAACTTGAGAATTGATTTTGTTCCCACTTAAGACGAGTTTTTTTACAGACCGGTCGTTTCTTATAGAGTCGAAGACCTCGATGAGCTGATTGGGTGTCAAATTCTGCTTTCGGATGTCGACCACAGACTTGTCCGACCCGCTAAATATTTTATGGATGTCAAGCGCGAATTCGTGTTTGACATCGAGTTCCCGTTTGAACTCCTGCGTGAGAAAAAAAAAAGAGAATCTAAGCAATTCGGCACGTCCGCGCAGCACTCTCTACCTTTCTTTTGCTGACTTCTGCAGCGAAAAAAAAAAAACAATACTGCGCTTTCTTGAGAGCACGCGCACAAAGTGCGATGCGCACAGGCGAGTTTGTTGTTTTTTTTTCACTCTAACGTGACAGAATTTACCGTGCGCGTACCTCCAATTGAGACAGAAAATTCATTTTGGCTGTGTCAGCGATTGCTAGACAAAATGAGAGAGTATAATCGGAAGTCGGGGTAGAGCTCTCTACCTATTCTTCCAACGCCACGTTCGCATATTTTAGAATAGTGTGTACTCTCCCAATTTTCAATGACTGCGTTTTCTAAACACCCAGATATAGAGAGAACAACTGTTGTTGTTCTCAAGCGCGAAAAAATACCTTTGGTTAGGATATAGTGATGTCTCAGAGTGCATGCAGCTTTGCCTCGTTCGTGTCTGCGCCGTCGTCATTGACGCGCTGTCGTGTATGTGTTTACGCCACCTGTATTTGCCTTTTCACTTCACATTCACACGCCCTCGAAAATTTGGCGTACACCCTATAGATGAGAGATGATGATACGGACTCGCCGTTGTGAGTCAAACTGGTCTCTCTCTATTTTGAGTTTTTTAAAAAACCAAACAAATTAATTTTCGCATCACTTTAGTTGATTGCTCCGACGCCCGAGCTAAGTCCGTGGCGTAGTATTGTGGGACCCTGGCAGCCTAAGGAAGGGCTAGAGCATCCTCAATTGCACGATGCGCACTGGACATATCACATGGCCGATTTACATCATTGCTCTGGGGGCACTCTGGTACTTTATGAGGAAAAAAGCATCAGAGAAGGCGAAACACGACGTTGATGAACACATCGATGAAAAAAATCCCGAATCGGATGCCGCGGCCTACGATCTGGATGCCTATTGGGCCGGTGGGCTCCCGCCAGGTACGAGACTCACTCGTTTAGAGAGAGCTCTAGGCAAATTGAAGAAAATACGTCTATCGTGTACACACACGGCATCGCGCCTGACTTTCGTGCTCTCCGAAACCCAGAGTGCGAGGAAATCATCGACATCATTCGGTTTCCGAGCATCTTCAAACGATGTGGCTCGAAGATGCCCAAAGGGTAAGTTGCTCTTGGTTTGTGCCTTATGTGTGCGCAACCTTTCACAACCAGACGAATGGCCTTTTTTTTTTCTTTCCTGACATCGTATATATATATATATGCTATGCGAGCACATGCCACATGCCTGACTTGTTTTTAGTTTGTTGCTCTATGGGGACCCGGGAACGGGAAAGACCTATTTTGGAAAGACGCTTGCGAACATAGTAAACGCCCACTTTTTTTATGCGTATGTAATGAATGCGTTTTCTTCTAAAAGAGGGAGATAGACTGCTGCTACGTCTTGACTCCACCTCCGATGGTGCTTCACCTTCGGCCCTCGCTCGCGCGTCTCCGTCTCTCTGAACTAGATTGTGATTTGAATAGTTGCGGTTGCTCCTTCGGCTTATCGCGCGAGGCGATGGTCAGCTTTGTTGTACCAGTCTTCTAGTTCCCTTTTTTCACCTCGCAGAGCATCGCTTTCTTATCTCATTTACCCTTGCGTCATCTCCTCTCTGTCTGGTTTTCCCGCCGTCAGCGCTGCCTCACAAATGGATGAAATCTACGTTGGCAGCGGCCCCAAGAAAATCCGCAACTTGTTCAAAATGGCCAAAAAAGCGGCCGAATTGGATAACGCCGAAGAGCAAAGCAACCACTTCGACTGGCTCACAGGCAGAATGTCCAACTCGAGCTTGATGGAGGACGTTAACGACTTAAAAATTGAAAATTCTCTCAAAAACAAAAAAATGAGCATCATTTTTTTGGACGAACTCGATGCGTTCGGTAATCGCGAAAGTTACTTCCGATCTGACTCCAGACATGCTACGCTCTCCCAACTCCTTACCTGCATGGACGGCATCAAGAGT
The DNA here is from genome assembly GCA_964023215.1 of Eledona agricola. Lineage (NCBI taxonomy): Eukaryota > Metazoa > Arthropoda > Insecta > Coleoptera > Tenebrionidae > Eledona > Eledona agricola. The sequence goes on from CAXIEJ010000151.1 coordinate 10,576, forward strand.
TACGACAATGTGCTGGTCATCGGTGCGACAAACTACTTGAATGCCATCGACAGCGCCCTGACTCGAAGTGGTCGATTCGACCGACTCATCCACATGTCTCTTCCGGACGAGCACAGTCGCTACGAATTGCTCTCTTTCTACCTAAAAGTCGTCCCGAACATCAACGTACATGACTGGAATGACGTATTGAACATTTTGTCCAGGGTCACTGAAGGCTTCAACTGTTCCGACCTTCGACTGGTTATCAATGAGGCGACCTTGCGTGCCACGCGCAAAACCATCAACCTTCTGAAGCAGCGCACGTCTGATGCGCGATCGAACAAAAGTGGGTCTTTTCTTGATAATGACATGTCGTACATTACAGACGAAATTGACGGGTTGGTCGATTCAACCTTGAACTCTCAAAACCTGGTCGAGGCATTTTTATACGTCCACGACAAAGTTCTTACGGAAGCGAATTCGGCGAGTCATGTGGGCAAAAAAAGAGTCTTATTGACGCCGTCCCAAGTTCGGGGCATACTCGAGAAAATTCCAGTAGTTAACTAGTGATCACTCTGTCTTTTTGCCACGTGGTGTACCCCAACCCGACACGATCCATGTGAAACTGTTTCAAGCAAAAAGTATATACCGCTTTTCGGCGCCGGATACGTTTAGCAGGAATGCGACCGAACTGTACCTCTAAATGAAGCCTTTACGACCGGTCTTTGGCCAATATTCGATTTTCTCTATCCGCGCGCGCGCCACACTCGCAATCGTTCGGACCGCGTTCGCGTCTCCCCTTCTTCGGAGCCACTGCCGGCAGATGCGATGTAAGCGCTGGTCCACCTTGCGCGCTACTCTCCCTCTTATAAAACCAATTCAGTAAAATTTCAAGGCATGTTCGCCCTTTTCTTTCCTCTATCACAACATATAGCAGGAGATCAATAAAGCTCCTCTTGTTGTTCTGAACTTTGGTATGTGCAGTCGACCGATCCCCACAAGTCAGAATGACATTATGAAGGAGGCCTCAGACGTGTGTTGAGTACACATTTTCACACAGAAACGAATTCTGCTTTTCGAACTCTCGTCCGATGGCTCGTTGCAATCGGTCGCAGGCGTTTGGGCATGATGCAGTGGGATCACCCAACACTAGGGATACCACTGGCCACTGCCATTTTCAGTTGTGCTCGGAGAGCATGCCGCACTCTTCACCCGCATCCAGTATGAAAATGGGATTTGGTTGAACTTTTTGTGTTGGCACGCAAGTTCTAACAGCTATAATTCAACGCACTTTTTTTCTCGGTGGCTTGCGGAAGGGGTAACGTAAGCGCGTACTGCACCGATACCAGCATGGCTGAAAAGTCACCGAATGCCGGACATGTTTTTAAGCGAGCACGCGAAACAACGTGCCACCTGAGTGCCGTGTGTAATAATAATAGAGGTCGCTTCGGCAGCGGGATTTTGCATTTGCCTGCCGCCATACACAGCCTCTTTTTTGTCGTCGACGAATTTGTACGGCTTCAGCCGGCGGAATGGTTCACGTGTCGAATTTTCGTAAGATGATAGCTTGCGCTGTAACGCTTTTGACAGGTGAGCCAAACATGTCCAGATATTCCCTCCCCCTCTGCACCGTACTATACCGGCTATTGAAGGGAGAAAGCACGCATGGAAAAGAGATTTGCGTTCGTTGGGATCCTCCAAAGATTGGTGTCAAAGAGGAAAGAGAGAGAGAGAGAGAGTATTCGGGATGACGTGAAAAAAAAAGTTACACAAAACAGACGTCCAGAGATTTTGCGCGTGCAGTCTCTATATGCAGTAAGCATTTCAAGGCGTCCGTCTTGACATATATTCACATTGTGTTTTGTAAACGTTTAGATAATTATTTTTGAATGTCTCGGCGAAGGTGATTTTGCATCTTGTTGCCCTCTAGAACTATCCAGAGCCCAGAGTTGTTTGAGCGGCGGTACAACGACCAGATAAACTACGTGGCTGTTTTTCGGATGCGGGAATTCTTGTAAGTAAAGCGTGGAATCGACACAAAAGCTCTCTTAATAATGATAGATAGTTTTCGCATCTACTTCGCCCAACAAAACAACGTGCAGGAGATATGGAACTGTACAAAAGAAAGGGCACGTGAATTCTAATTCTAGAGGGAAGCAACAGGTACTCACTCTATCCTCATATCCCATCCCTCATAATATTGAATGTGTCGTTCACCTATTGTGAGATGTCGCTGAAGCATTTCGATGCACGCGTTGCGAACTGAATTTTTTGGAAGACGGATGGCGCACTCGCAATGCATCTAAAAATAATCGCTGTCTGTAATAAGCCTCGAAAGCACCAAATGATGAGATATTTTTTTTTAAACAATTCTCTTGTTTTTTTGCAGTATTGCATTAATTCAAAATTTCTGCACGCAATTGGACTTCACAATGGGGAAGCTATTTTTAAGATATTTTCCTGAAAAGCACGTCTATATTTGCTGTAACTGCAGGGTCCATCTCGCCGACAAAAATGATATTATCTCTAAGGTAAATAAACGTCTTTTGACAGTGCAGTTCAATTGAGCTGAGAGTATGTCATCATCTATGGCAGTAAGTATTAACTACCTTGTTCAAAGCAATTCCAGGGGGTCAATGGCCCAGCCTACCTCTTCAAGACTGTGTACGTTCAGATGCCACAAATCCAATGGATGTCCATAGGACGTCTCAATGCTGTTCTAGCACAAGAGAAAACGAGCCTATTTGAAAATTCCTGTACGCTTACTGTTCTGAGCATTTTAGTGTAAATGTGTGCACTGGAACGGTTGAAAAGCGACTTTTACGGACTGGCGACCATGAGGTCGCTGATATCTATTGCAAGTGTTGCCAAGAAGCATTGGGGTGGAAATATGTACGATATTTTTTTATATGCGCACTTCAATTTTCAGTACAAAACTGCGCGTTCTGACACTTGTTCAAGGAGACTGCATATGAGGAAGATCAAAAGTATAAAGAAGGGAAATTTATTTTAGAAAAGGCTAAAGCCAGACTTTCTATGTGGGTCCCCTAGTTGAACGAGGCAATAGACTAGTCATTGTTGACACTTTGAATTACCAGTTTTCTGTAAAAAATGTTTGTTTAAAATTCTCGACAAATTTTCTCCCCAGCTATTCTCTACAGCGCGCGAATGGCACAGATACTCAGGTACTACAGATCAATAACACGGGAGTTAAGATTGGGGCTCAATTTGTATTCTTACTCGTAGAGAACAAGCTGATGTTTAGTCTACTGGATTTGTGCCTTCAAGACAATTCATCTTCCATCTCAATAAAAAAAAACGCTTTACGCCTCTACGTTTGGTAACACTCCCAAATAACGCTCATATGAGACAAAAATCAGAATCTTTTTGTAATGACGAATAAGGTTACTTGAAATTTAGAGACTTGACTTTTTTAGATTCCTGTAAGAACGCGTTGTTTGGCACGTTACGCTGTTTGGTGATCTATATGTGCTGCTGCTG
>CAXIEJ010000152.1:0-19946 GCA_964023215.1 Eledona agricola
AACACGAGACAGAGCGCGCTCGCGATATGCGCGGCGTTTGGCACGGGGAGCTCGTTGTTCGAGCATGAATTGGCATACGTCCTCGGCCAAATGGCTCTCGAAGTGGCCACGCCCACTTTGACAGCAGTTTTGCAAGACACGGTCAAACACGAAATGGTCAGACATGAAGCCGCTGAGGCGCTGGGGTCCATAGCTGACAAGTCCTCACTGAGTCTGCTGCAGAAATACGTCCACGACGATGCGACGGTCGTCAGAGAGAGTTGCGCCGTCGCACTCGACTTATATGACTATTACAATTCTGATGCCCTGCAATATGCAGATGGACTTATCTCAGATGGTCCAGAGAAAGAAAGCGAGCAATATCCTGCAAAACTTCGGTCATGCATGCCTCCATCTGCAGCAGGCTAAGTCGACTCAGAAGAGGGAGAGAGAGAGATGATGCGTTCATCTCTCCAACACAATTGCGTTTTGAGCAATGTCTGTTTTTTTGCCTGTTATATTATTACAACACCTTATGTGTTGTGCATCATTCTGTTCGGTCATATTTTTTTCTCCTTCTTTTCGCGAGAATGTGCGCGGCACTCTATTTTCGAGAATACCGGTGCTCGTATCTCTGATTCGAGCACGTTTGTTTTCCCTCCCTGTCTGAGTGCCGTTATTTTTCTACGCTCCGATTATCAGTTTTGACACACGGTACGACAAAACCTGTCAAACTTGTGATTTTACAAAAAAATAGAGTCGCGATCTCCAAAATGCGCTCTGTGCTTTGCAGAAAAAAAAAGCCGTTTATGTAAGAAGAGGAGGTGCACATGACACGGATGTAGTGGTTGGATTCTTCACCGATCATTGCGCGCGTCTGAGGTGGTGGTTTTTGTGCCCAACGTATATCATCTCTGTGCACGCCCATTACGCGAAAGAGCCGTTCTTTATGTTTTTGGCATCATCGAGTTGAAGCTGAGGCGCAGAGTGGGGGCAGAAATGCCTGTCACAAATAGTGCGCGCTTTATTCGAAAAGAGGTGAAAAGCATGTTCAAACAAGTGTACAAGTGTGAGCAAAAGATAAAGGTTTTTTGGTGGTTTTGTAAAAGTAGTTCGATATTTTTGTCTACAAATAGGTCATGCATGCTAATCGTTCGTCCGACAGCGCCGAATTTGAGACGGAGGAGGTCGATGGTTCGGACAGCAAGAGTTCAGAACGGAGTTTGTGCGGGGATGACCAGGAGCGGTACATTTTGGACCGAACGGGTCAAAACATCGGAGACCCAGAAAGTGAGCGTCTGTACCTCGACCCATCTCTTCTCGAAGTAGATTACACGAACACCCGCCTGAGGACACTGCCGCCGCTAGAAAATTTGCGCCAGGTCAGAGTACGTTCGGAGAGAGATGATGTGTGTTGAAATTTATGCATTTTTACTGACGTGTGGTGATTTCAGTCGGTCAATTTGAGGCAGAATCTTTTGGATCATCATGCGTTGGGTGAGTTGCGGCATCTCGTGTCGATGGATCATTTGGATCTCTATGACAATCGGGTGACGAGTCTCGCAAATTGGCTCGAAAAGTGTACCAATCTAATGTACTTTTTATTTGCGCGCGTGTGTGTGTGTCCTCTCCGCCGCCCTCTATCTTGCATTTTTATTTTTTTTTCGCTGGTGAGGTGGCCGCATCGTTCATCATGTTCGAGACTGAGAAATAATTGCATTTGAACTAGAATTTTAGATTTGTCATTCAACTCGATAAAAAAGTTGGAAGGTGTTAGCAGCCTGACCCGGCTTGAGGAGCTATGGCTCGCCAACAACCTCATCAGGAAGATTCAGCCGGGTCTGGAAAAGTGCACCAATTTGCGAGTTTTGGAATTGGGTGCCAATCGCTTGAAAAAAATTGGGAATTTGGCGTTGCCTTCACTGCAGAGTCTTTGGTTAGGCAGAAATCGCATTTCGTGCATTGAGGTTCGTTTTTTTTAAGAGGGGCCGAGATTGTATAATAGAGAGAGAGTCGCATGTCCTCAAGCGAAGCTCTTCAGCCCATGCGCATGACAGAGGATGATTTATTCTTTTTTTGGTCGCGCGTTTTACTGATTTTTTTTTTTTGGCATGTGTGATGTGATGACACAGAAGGGATTGGACAATCTGCGCCAATTGAAAAAACTGGATTTGCAAGCCAACAGACTGACGAACATCGAAGGACTTTCAAATCTGCTATCCCTGGAAGAGCTCTATTTGTCTCATAATCACATCACTCAGATGAACGGAATCAGCCATCTGGTACCTACACACGTTTGTCCCTCGACGTCTTGTGTGTGTGTGTGTGTGTGTGTAACGTTATTGTTTTCTCTGATTTGTGAGAAAGAGTGTGTGCTGATCGCAAATTGTGTTATTGAAGACGTCTCTCAAAATTTTGGACTTAAGCAATAATTGGATTGAGCATTTAGAGAATCTGAGAACATTGACTTCGTTGGAGGATCTTTGGATAAATGACGATCGTATTTCTTCGTTAGAAGAACTAAAGGAGGTTGAGAATTTGACTTCCTTGACTACGTTGTACCTGGAAAGAAATCCGTGTTCGAATGACACACAATATCGAATCAAAGTTCAGCTGATACTTCCACAGTTGAAGCAGCTTGACGCGACGCCCATTCGTCACCCTGGCTACGCGATCATCCAAGAAGATTCCGAGCACGCGGTTGACAGCGTACTGAAGAAAACGTGACCCGGTGTCGATGTGGAGATGATCAAAAATTGGTCTCGATGACAGAGAATCGACCGTTAAAATTTTTTACAGAAAGTTTGACATAGAAGTTATATACAGATGATGTGTTCGCGAGTGTGTCTCCTCATCAGAAAAGAATGGTATGTTCTCATTTCGTCTTTCCCTTCTTCTTCTTGGAGGTCATGGCGATATTTGCGCTTTCGTCGGCCTGCATTTCTTGACAGATCGTGCTGCCGTCCTTCCAGTCTTGCATCAATTCGAGATGCTCCCGATGGATGCGCAAATCGTGCATGAGGTCTCGCATGGTCTTGTATCTCCCGTCGATGGTGAACATTGCTTTTTGTCCCGAAACTGTCGAAAAATTGTGTGACCGTTTTTTTTTTAGAGTTATGATATTCGTGAGTGATTGTTTGTTTTTAAGTTACGAAGCGGCGCAAATGATGCTTGTGAAGTGTGACACACGTCAAGAGATGCGTACAATATTCCACCTCCAACGTTGCAGGTTCTTCTTCTGTTTTCTGGATGTAGTTCACCATTGTTTTCGGACAGAGGCGTTTGTGAACTCGTCCAGTGAGGTTTCGGATGACGTTGCTGAGGATGGCGTGCGGTAAAAGGAATTGAACATGTTACGTCGTTTGGGTTGAAGGAAATAGAAGAGTCCAAACGGCGAAAGTTAGTTTTTTTTTTTCCTCCTCTGAAAAAGATATGGCAGTGTTGTTAAGTCTGATGCGCGTGTGTGCAGATTTCTCAAAAATGGCGCGTTATTGTTGGAGAGGATAAGCTATGAAGTCTTTTACCTGAACAAGCCTTGACCCTTGCCGATGTAATAGGGGGAATAGGTGAGGGTTGCGTCTTTGACATCCTTGAGGAGAGGGGAAAGATGCTGAGAGTGAGAGCGGAACTCGAAGGGGGAGCCCGGCGTTAGTTGTTTGATGCGAGACATCGTGAGTTTGACAGAGACAAAGCAGAGTTGCTGAGTAATTTTTTTCTTGCCATAGGATCGAAAATTTTTTTGCCGATTTTTTTTTTTTTCCCCCCCCTTTTCCGAGTCGAGCTCAGAGAGGAGAAAGTTCGCTAGGTAGGGGAGTATTTGGACGCGTCTCGGAGTGGGTGGGATGGGTCGTGATCGCGTGAGGTTGGCGGTGAGAAATAGGATGGGAGAGAGAGAGAGAATGGATCGCGCGCAGAAGGGTAGGTGTGACGTGAATAGAGAAGTTGGAAGTCTGTGGAGGTAGATTCCGACAGGAGGAAGACGCGTAAGGGAGGGTGGAAAAGAGAGTCTGAGAGTCTGAGAGAGGATCGGTGGGAGGGATCAGAAAAAAAGGCATTTTTTTTTTTATTTTTTTTTTCCCCTTTTATAAAAATCAAAGCCGTTGACATTTGTTTGCTCTGCTCTATTGTCGGTCGTTGGCACTTTGTGTGCGTATGTATGTACGGTTTGGTGGCCGATTGGCGCACACATACTCTCTCATTCTCCAGGAGCCGCTCTCAATTGTTGCCGGAAAAGAAACTGGATTGATGGTCTCTGCAAGAGATCGTGTGACTCGATTGTATCTCTTCTGACGTCCTGAATCCCGATTCGATGAGCTCTGAAGGTATTGTGTTAAAGGTTTGTGTACCCGTGCTTTGCGGCGCAACAGGCGCCGTCTCGAGCTCTCCTTCTTGAGCCGATGCAATTGCCTCATATAGGGAGAGACTGAAACCGGATCGCGCGAACTAGAGAGGCTGGGCGCGATCGCGAGAAATAACGGTAGTTTGTGTGTGTGTGTGGATGGATGTGTGTGTGTGTGGTTTGAAATTGAACGGCGTTTTTTTTTCTCCTCCCCTCTTCTTGCACACGGTTTCTTCTCTGTACCCATCTCTAATTGCGCGGGAATATGATGAGCAGAGCCCAGCGCGGCACCAATCAAGGTGGTATTCAAGTTCCGGGGGAAGGGAGAAGTGGAGAAGATGCCGGGCGCTGGCCTGGATGGAGATCTATCAGTGGAATCGCATGCAGTAAAGAACAAAGTCATACTCAGGACAGATGCTCTAAGACCAGTGGGAACGATGGCTGCAGAAACGATCTCGACAGCAAACGACGGTTCGGCGGAGGGGAGGACGAAAATTCCCGGAAAAATAAGAATTAAAACACCGAAGCGCGATGTGTCGTCCGATCGCGGTGCCTTCCCGCTTGAGGTGTCCACTTCCAAGAGGCGTTGTTTGGATTCCGGTCGAGTGGACGAGCCCCAATCTGCATCTGAGTGCAAGAAAGAAGATTTTTGGACCCCGTCGACGTCTCAAGGAACGCCAACGTCCCTACCGACTGCGAAGCATCCCAAGAAGTATGTGCCGTTGCGAAAGGCTCTGAACAACGCCCTGAAGAAGCTCATTGAGCTGGACAGGTACAAGTTCTTTTATGAACCCGTTCGCGAAGAAGACGCGCCAGAATATCACATGATTATCAAAAACCCGATGGATTTTTTGAAAATGCGTCGGAAGTTGAATGAGGACAAGTATCCCTACTGGAACTTATTTACGGCTGACTTTGAGCTCATATGCCAGAACTGCGTCGAATATAATCCGCCGGAGACGATATATTGGAACGAAGCAAAAAATTTGCTATTAGAAGGGCGAAAATATTTGAAACGACAAGGAGCAAAAATCAACCCCGAACAGCTTCGAGCGCAAGTTGGCGTGATCTGCGTGCCATCTAACGGCAATGGTATCAACGGACCAGTGACATCCCAGAGCGACGATCAGAAAAAGGGACAGACAACGGACGGAGATCCTCATACACCCTCAACTGCTTCGACCGTGGTCCCTTTCGAAAAACCAAAGCGATGCTATGTCTCAGATGAAGATTTGCCCGGGTTTTTATTGACGCGACCTCCGCCAGTCCGTCTGTTGGATTTCGACCGCGTCTCTCGTATTTTACCCAAACTCCTCTCCGATTCGATCAATTGCACCAAAAACCAAACGCACACCACAGAAAACGATCCAGAATGCGTTAGATCACCCATCGAAATGCCACAAGCCTACTCGATGTTTGTCATCGAACCACCCAAAAGCACCTCCAATCGTATCTCTACGCGCTTTCAAAACAAAACTTTGGATTCTAGAACCATTCCTACACACGCTACACACACACACCCAACCGACACGGCGTCGTTTCAAAAATTGAATCTCTCCTCATCTGAATATCCTCGACATCCTCAGTTACGTCTGTCTCGTATTATGACACCCCTTGCCATGGGCCGTGTCGAATCTCTGATCGATCAGCTGCTCCTTTGCCAAAATTCTTCTCCCTCAACTGAAAGCAGTTCTCCAGAAACTTCGCATGCATCGTCTCCAACCACTACCATCAGGTCTCTCCTATCTGACTTGCAATCACATCTCCATGTCGACCTGAGCTTTTTGGAGCGTTTTTGCACCTCCGAATCCACCTTACTATTTCTCACTCGCACTCTGTTGGGCCGCAACGCCCAAATTTTAGCTACTTTGAGCGAGCGGACGACCTCTTCCTCTATCACTGCCGATGACAAAGAACAACTTTTGCATGAACTAGCCTCCAACTTGTCCCAACTTGTCCAGTTTGCATCTTTCCGATCGCCCTCACTTCTTCCTGCCTCGAATGCCCTTAAATCGTGAACAGCCTTCCCATTCTTATTATCACCTACCCTCTGTAAATAAACGTGTACACAAAAGTTGCTTGGCGCGAAAGGCGGCATATCTTTCCCATCTCTATTACGTTGATGTTCAAAGTGAAAAAATAAATAAATAAATTTTTCTATGAACAGAAAACGTGAAGATTTTCTCTCGCCGCGATTCTGTGCACAGATGTCAAATTTCTGCACACAAACGGTTCTTATCACAATAATAATAATATATCAAGGAGAAAAATGTACGTTTATTTACAAGAAAAAAATGAAAGGCAATCAAAAAGTTAAAGAGGGGGAAAAGCGTTGCCGCCGCGTCGAATTGAGGTTTTCTGGTTGGATGCCATGCTAAGAGAGGACAAGCGCCTTGAGGAACGTGGATAGGTGTGGCTGGGAAACATACACTCCCCTCTCTCTCTCTCTTTTTCAACGTTGCTAAATAATATTTTAGACGTAAAAAAAAAAATATTCATCTGATGCCATTTTTTGTTCGAGAATTGATTCGATAGCACAGAATTCTGCCAGATTTGTCGCATCCCGCAAACAAGCTCACGTTGTCGTCATCCAAGCAGAGTGCGGTGACGGGTTCCGGGAGAGGTGTACGGAGTGTTTTGAGAAGGGTTAGGTCAACGATAGATCGTATAAGAATTTCACCGACGTGTCCGGTGATGACCACGTTTCTCTTTCTGCCTGGTTTTTCGGCGGTGGAAACCATGGAGATGATCTTGCGGCATGCCAGGCTGGCCAGGATGCATCCGTTGATGCTATAGACGCAGAGATGGGAATGGTCGTGGCGATTAGAGTCTCGAGATACCACTATTTCGCCGGTGTACGGTTGGATATCGAGGTGAGTGACACGGCCCTGATAGTTGTCGTTGGGAGAGGAGGGTTCACGGATGGGTGGAAGAATTCGAAATGGGCGAAGACGAGATGAGTCCCAAAGAATGACGGATCCGTCATCGGATCCCGTGACGATGAGGTGGTGGTTGGCGCTGACTTTAATACAGGAGATGGGAGCGCCGTGTCCATGCAATGGAGAAGAGCATGTGAATCTGTGGGAGGCAGATGGTCTTGGAGATAGATTTGGAAGATCATGAAGAATAAATTGGGATTTTGACGACGGTTGAGAGAAAATTGGTGTTTTGAACCAAGGACGTCGACTATAGTCATCTCGTTCGGTCTGATCTGATAAGTTTTCATGCATTCCTGATGGAGATGAGAGAGAGCGTGACTTTTTGAGATCTGGGTCATCGAAAGATGGATTCAGACGGCGTTCAGTGCGATCGAGATGACAATTTGGTTCGTTCTTTTTTTCCGCGTCGATTAGAGAGAATTTTTTTTTTTGTTGTTTTAAATCCGGTGGAGAAAGATTATTTCCCTTCAGAGATACTTCCATCTTGCGCGCTTCAGCTGCTTCATTTTCTGCCAGCGGTGAGTTGAGATGGGATTTATGTGCATGTTCAAGGCATGGAGGGCATTTATTTATCAAGTTATAGCCAGAGGACGGCAATCGGTCTCGATTGATTTTTTTCTCGCGATACCATATTTGAAGTAGATTTGTTTCGGTTGACTTTGACTCTCTGTTCGACTCCTCACGCGATGTTGACCTGCTCCGACCAGGGCTTAACTTCTTCCAGACACGAATCAGTCCGGAATCGAATCCTGCTGCGATCCAATCGCCCGTCTTGGCAACATCGACATATCGTATTTCCTCTGGTCCAGATGGACTGTAGGGCACTTCTGACTCAAAAAGGAGACTATCACGAGCCAGGATTCGAAGGGATTGGTCCCAGTTTCCCCATTCGAGCACGTGCGTGCCGGCAGGCCACAGCCATGCTTGGCGGCAACTCAGTGGAATGACGGTGTGATGGGCGTAAACCAACGCCGACAGCCCTCCTGGCACCAAGATTTCATGGGAATATTGAAGGCGTTCGGGTGCCACATGGATCGCGTCGTCGTGCAAATCACGAAGATAGCGAATGGAGCGTCTGGGATGTGGCTTTTTGAACAGTTGAATCGGTGTTTGTCCATAATTGTTGATTTGATTGATAATAGCAGCTCGTTCGACTGGATTCTCGACTTTGCGCAGGTTCACACCTCCCTCGTAGGTGTACGGATGGAAGACGTTATAATTTCGCATCGCCTTGGTTCCTGCTTGTCGGTATCCAAAGATCAAATCGATCCAATGATTCAAGCGCATCGAGACATATTCACATTCCAACGCTTCCATGTGGCGCCTCACAAACAAGTGTGCAGAATTATTGGACCATGCGGGCAGGGTCACATCATTTGTTCTCGTGCCGTCCTGTCTCATACCAAAATCGAATCCGTTTTTATTTTGCAAAAATTCCGCAAGATAAAAAAATTCTGGAATCAATTCTTTGACGTCACTGGGACTCTCAGACGAGGATGATTCCCAGGATTGCTTCACACTGTGAAAGGTCCTATCCGGCACATCAAACTTCCCAGACTGTAATTCTATAAATTGCTGCGAAAAGGGCTCAAGACGCACCAAAAAGTGCAAAACAGCACCAATGTTTGAATAATGCGATCCATAGTAATATGGACGCTCATTCAACTCGAGCAATGCATGGTATCTCTCCAAAAACCTAGAAAACCTCTCTGGGCTCTGCATGCCCATCGGTGCCTCCAGGTTTCGAAAAGTCGCGGGATTTCGATAATCTAAAATTGCACTGTCGTAATCGGCTAAAATGAACGGGAAAACGGGATATTGTGTCAAATCGTTGTAGGTTCGTCCAGCTAAAACATTCAGGCACATCATGTATTCGAAATTGGTTATTCGCCCTTTTTTCCATTTACTCGTCAATCCTTCTTTTTCTCCTCGATCTCCGAGACAAAGCCGACTTTTGTGATCCACCAAATGCCACAAATTCATCTTGTAAACCAAAATCTCGTAGACCTCATCGCGCTTCTGCTCAGTCTGGAAGTAAATCAGCCATGTCCGTCCAGTCGTCGTGGACATTTCCAATGCCATATTCATCAACACGTACCGCCGCTTCCGAACCTCTTGCACATCTTCATGGGCTAATCGCTTCGGCGACTCCAAGATCATACATTGGTCCGCGCATACCATATAGATCGAACTTCCTGTCAACACCAACTCCCCTTCTTGTACACTCGATATTTTCACTCGCGCACACACAAATCTATACATAATTGGACCATCAAACGGCAACGTCTCTCGCATCGCTTCCCGTGCGATCGGCAACTCGAAATCGCATCCGTCCAATAGCGCTTCTCGTCTCTTCAATTCCTCCACTTGTTTCCACTCTCTCTTCCCTATCCGTGGAAATGCCCTCTGAACTTTCGGGTCAATATAAGCAGGACCGACACTATGACGCAACATCAAGTGACGATGTAACAACATCGGCTTTAAACGTATTCGCATGCACAATGGACCCTCAGTCGGATCCATCTCCCATCGAAGCGCGGAAAAGTCACCCGGTGAACCTGAACACCGATTCCGAAATTCTATTTCCTTGAATATTTTTTTCCAACTTTCTCTTGCCATCCGCTCGCATGTCACACATTCATGCACGCGATCCAAACGAGGCTTCCAACACAATGTCGAAACATCACTTTGCCACTTCTGACCAATTTCATTGATCCGATTCCTCAGTTGCATTTCATTTAACCTCCATGACGATTTCGTCTGTTCCATCCTCACTTGGCATTTCAAAGCCCACTTTCGACATCGCCGCATATCCTCTCTTGCAAATCGAAGCACCCTGGATCTCAGCAGGTCCACACTTCCCACACAACTCAATTCTCTCGCATCACTTATTTTCAATTCTGAAACAAAATCCAATTCATTCGGCGAAAGAAATTTTCCAATCGATATATTGGCGTTTTCACTCGAACAAAGCTTCTTCCAAAGTAGGAGGACCGAAACCTCCATCGCTTGACCTTGATTCCCTCTGTCTTTTCTAGTGCACATCAAGCGACTCTCGAACAAAAACCGAGCCAATGAAAGCTCTCTGGACACAAAATAACCAATTTCCGCCAATTCAATCAAATAAATCCATACCAATTCCAACTGCTTCAAACTCGACCCTCGGTTGGCCGCCGTCATTTCCATCAGATGAAATGCATACCTTTCAACCGTATGTGACAGCTCTGCCTCAATAAATCGCTTAAATGTGCCTCCTGACAGCCTTTGAACGCCTTCACTCACCTTACTCCAAAAATTCGAAGGCGCCTTCTTATTATTATTATCGACGAGGCAGTAGCGACGGAAAATGTCGAAAACCAGCGAGGACAGTTGCACCTCATCTATGAAGAAGCACCTCTCTAATAGACCTAATTCATTGGAAGCGTCATTGAAGACGGGCGACTTCGCGAACCGATTTTTATCCACTTGATCGATGGCGATTTCCTCCGATCGGTTGTTCAACAAACCGTATTCTTCCCTCTCGACGTCGATCACGCTTCCTTCATCATCAGTCGATGAGCGCTGTCGATGGGTGGTGGTGGACTCGTTCGAATCGGCAGGACTTTGAGCAACATTCAACGGCAACAAGGACGTGCTTTCATCCGGGGGTGGCCAGTTTGATATCGATAAACGTTCAAATCCCGAAAGCTGAATCCGATCCAAAAAGATCAAAAGATTGATCGAAAATGCGGCATTCTTCATGAACCTTTCCAGATAGAGCGAGGAATCACTGGATCCATCTATAAAGTCCAACACCGCAAGAATTACTCTCTTCTGTACTATAACACCATACGCTAATGGCAACTGCAACACGTTCAGCTGGAAAATAACTTGTTGTAATAATTCACCTGATTTTGCGTCAGAAGAAGAATGAATTAAATCGCTCAAAATCAAACTCTGTAAGAATTGTATCGCATCTGACTCGACTTCTGAATGACTGCCATACACGCTCTTCTTCTCCCCCTCCCTTGAGTTGTTACTTCCATCGGCAGACATCTCTCCTACCATCTCAAAGAGAGGATCATGACTATTGTTATCTTCATTTTCAATCATCGTCATTGAAGCGATTTCTACCTCCTTATCAACACGGATGAGATCTGCATCAATCCATTCTTGCTCGATTGGATGAATCGAGCGATGATGGATGTCATGCTCGTGTTCAAATAGAAGAAGGATGCAGAGTTGATCAGCCATTCGTGAAAACACCAACTTGTTCTTGTCTGACTTCAAGTGCAAGAATAGATCATAAACAATTCGGAGGATGGTTCGTTTGCTATTTGGCGTCAGATGGCACCCGGTGGCGATGATCAGGCATGTCAGGATCAGCGGTGTGCAGGTCAACTTGTCGATTTCCTCGGGGGCAAGGTAGCTCGAGACGCCAGCCGTTCGAAGTCGTGCATAGCTGACAGGACGAGAAAAGAGCGTTCCGAAAAGAATGGACGCGGCAGTCCCATCGAGGTCGTGATGGGCCAGAATTTGACCCAGAAGCAAAAATCCGTCGATGGATTCGAATTGTGAGAGAAACGTCGTCGATCGGAGACTGGCATCGAGGATCTTCAGTAGGATCCATCGTGTTGATCTTACAGGTGTTTGCAGCATCATCAGTAGAAATTCAGGTGAGAAGTAACTGAAAAAAGAGGGGGATATGCATCTTGGAACTTGGTAAAGGACCAGTGTCAAAATGGCATTTCTGGCCGCGGAAATGGCTTCGTGATCGTCGTTCTGCGTCTTATATTCAGATCTCCACTCGTGTAGGGTTGGACATGCCTCAACAGAAACGTGGATGCCATGACTGAGTAGGTGATTCACTTTCCAGCGACATCCATGTCCTTCGGTTGATAAAGGCAGCTCGTCGATCTGTTGGCTCAAATGAGCAGTCACCTTCAAATGGGCATAGACGGCTTGAATATCTAACTCATCCCAAGGATCGGACATGACGTGGTGCAGAATTCGCGTCAGGAGTCGAGCCAATGGGCCTTTGAATCTTTCTTCTTCCAATGCGAACAGTAATTGGTATTTGGTATTCAATCGTCGGGCCCACCAGATGTTAAAGTCGGCATGTTCAGATTGAGTCAACAACGCGTGCAGTGACCGAAGTAACAGTCGCTGAATTCGAAATGGCGCCTGAGCCCAAATTTTCCAATTTAGAAGTAGAATTTGGAAAGATTCTGGACTGTGAAGCTGACCGAGCGAGTAGGTAGAAGAATTGGTGTCGTATTCGATGCAGCACATGGAGAAGACCAGCTCGAGCCAGTGTTCATCAAGTTTGCGTCCTATGCGTCTGAGCGTTTGCGCGACGATTCGATGTCCACTCAATTCCGAAAATTGACGTCCATTTTTGTCGTTCCACGCCAAAACGTTTCGAATCATCATCAGCACCAATTTTTGCCGCATTGGGTACTGACTGGTTGAAAACAGATGAAGTAGTCTGGGAAGTCCTCCAATGGATGGCAGCAAGTCTCCGACCGACGTTTGGACACAACGGTGAACGCTGTCGGGAGAAAATTCGGCCGAGATCGGAATCAGATTTTGGCTTCTAAATGGTTCCCGAGGATCTTTTCCTACCTGTAGTCGGGCGAAGGCAATCGAACGACTGCTAAAGAAGAAGATGATGTGCACATGGAGGTGTGAGAGATCAATATCATGCCCTGAAAAGTCAATTTTTGAAACGTTGTGACGATTCATATGACGAATAAGATCCATTTGCCAATTTTCTGAGATTTCCAAACAAAGACCAGAGAACCCGCCTAGGTAATTTGGTCCCAAAAAGTAAAGTCCAAGTGCATCTGAGTCATTCTCCAATGCCCGATTGAATGCTATTGCATTTCCAAGTGACCATGTCACATCTACTACTCGATTCTCAGATATCATATTTTTTTGATCTTCACCGAATTGGCAGCTAAATGATCCATTGGCGACCATGTGTGGATACTGACAGGGCATGGAATCGGTCCGGAGGCCATTTACCCAGCATGTGACCGAGTCTTCATGAACGAATTGGTTGGAAGAAAGAGGAGAGTGAGAGATGACCAAATGGTAAAATTGTCCAGATTGGAATTGAATTTTGTCCCATGTTGCGGCCGATGACGATAAACAATCAGTCCCATTCCAATCTGAAACAATCAGCTTTAGAGCGCATGTTGCATCATCGCCCTTCTCGCCTTCTCTGCTGCTCGTACTCGATATAACAATTTCGACCGTTCGTCGTTGTTGATCGTCATTTGATCCCAACGTCAACAAGCATTTCGTCCATGGTAATCCGCGCATCGATCGCGGTGTTCGATTTCGTTCATATTTGAACCAAAACGCGATCGCGTATCCGAACCTGGTCGGCCATGCGATTTGTGTCAGGACAGTGTCGGTTTTGGCTGTTCTAACAATCGCTCCTTTCATTGCGTCTGGAAACACCAGTGTATAATTGGGTGTAAAATTTTGACTTCGAAACGATCTCGACGAGATATGGCAAAGTATTTTTAAGGCAGTGTTTTTTTCTGATTGAAGAAGAATTTCACTATATTGATTCAATTCCAATAGAGAAATTGAATATTTGCCAATTATTTTCAATATATCAAGTAGAATGAACCGGATGGGCTGCTGCTGTTCAGATGAATGCCCGCCATTCAAAAGATCTTTCCAATTTGTCAACAAATGTAAACCGAAGCAGACCGAACTCAATTTTCGAATATTTTCAACCGATTGGAGGAGCAATCGTCTGAATGCTTTGAACACGATTATCAATGTTTCTTTTCGCTCTTCTTTCTCGGTGATCGACAACTCGATGTGCATTGGTTTCGTGTACATCAGTGGGATGATGGCCAACAGGGGATCAGTATCTTCAATGCGGATATCATCGATGCATGTTTCACAGTATCGGGCGTTTTTTTTCAGACATGTCCATGGTGATGCTCGGTGATGATCTGGACAGAGACTGTCGGTAACGAGTGCCATGTCGAAGCAGCAGGCAGCCAAATCGAGCATGAATCGAGCATTTTTTTGAAATGGTCGAGATTGAAATGGATCAGCGATTTGAATCCATCCTTGACATTGATTTTTGAATATTTGTCTATTTTTTGGATTTCCGCCCAATGCTGCACTCAATATATTCATGATCTTTATGATAATGTCACATATCATCGTATCCCCATCTCGGTCTAGTAAAAATTTACTCAGCATGCCAAACAATTGGAGAATCCAACGAAATCCGTTCAATTCTCGAAAGACATCTTTCAATGTCGTCTGTTCGCGCAAAATCTGACCGATCACGTCCAGGACATCTGCAGCTATTTTGAGTGAGTGGTGTGCAAATCCTTCAATACAGTAGATGGAAACAAGACCAATCAAATCGGACAGGAGCGGTGAGGGTTGAAAAGAAGGATTAAGTGCCAATGTGCGCAACACGTTCAAAGCAGGTTGACGTAGTCTGTCTTGTTCGACCAATTTCAAAATTGACCTCAGCTTTCGGTTGAGCTTCAGCTCTTGGAATTGAATTTCACAACTGGACAATCCAACTCGCAGAAATTCCAATAGACAAATCAACAGTTGAAACACAACATCTTCGACGTCTGTGGGCATACTCACCCTGCTTTGCACTTGCAGATGATGCTGATTCAAGATGTGGCGGCATGCATCTACCTCTTCCTTGTTTTTTTCTAAATCGGCGCGGAAACGTCTCTCCGGTGAACAAAATATCAGTTTGAAAACCATTTTTATAAAATTCAAAACAACGGGTTTCATCGATGAAATTCTGTTGGCTTCAATTTGGCTCTTCAGGTGAATAGAAAGCATCAAAACAGTGCTCGGATGGGCCGGCGCATCATATATCTTGGAATAGATGAAATCTTTGTTGCATGCATGATCTCTAAATGTAAAAAAACTGATAATTTCCAATGAAAGGCGTCGACGATCATAAAAGACATCTTGATCGAAACTCCTTTTCCCAAGTAACGAGACCGCCATATCATCGCTCTCCATATTCGGACAATTCAAATTGAGCTCCAATAGCTGGAGAATAATATTCAACACCAACGCTTGCGGTCCTCTGGACTGAATTGCCACCGTTTGTACATTCAATAAAATTTTAAAAATCTCTCGATAGAAGCATCTCGGCTGCTTGTATCCTCCATTCAAAATACATCGCCCTTTCGCGTCATTCTCTTCACTGAAAACCTCATTTTCGTCACTTTCAACTTGTTCGACATGAATGAAAAACAAATGGCAAAATGCACTCAAAAGTTCTTTGAATTGTTCTTTAGATCCAGGTGTTGCCATTTCCTCTAGGCAGTTTGAAAAAGTTACAGCGCCATTCAACTGGATAAATTGTTCGACCTGTTCGAGAGAATATTTTGTCGAAGAAGTCAACGTGTATACCAAGCACTTTACCAATTCTATGATGAGCACGTTTGGTGCTGATGGTGAGTTTGAAATTACCTTGAGCAGTGTTGGTAGGATCGATTGTTTAAGATCGATAGCCATTTTTTCATATTTTTGTCTTTCTTTGAGTGCACTGGAGATCCACTTTCCGGTTGTTTGAATCAATTTGAACTGAGTCACCAGCAGTTCGCCATCGAATCTGACGGCGTTGATGAAGACTGTCTCTAAAAGAAGTTGAAGTTGATTGGCTGGGAGTCTTTCAGCAAACGTGCTTTCTTGGTGTTCGTAGCGCTCAGTTATATCCAACAAGTAAAAGTAAATTGAGTTCACTGGACTATGTTCACATCGCATGGAAGACGAAACGGATTTTGCCTCGCTCGACGTCGAAAAAAGCTGAATCAATTTAGAAGGAAGAGGAAAAATGTGAGGAAAGATCGTGTCCAATGGCGTGAACTGAAAGTCCCCACATAGCACCCATTTCATCTTCCATCGATATTGTTGTGATTCAAATGAAAAAGGTGTTGGTTTAAGGCGAATATGAGCAACGATAGCATGAACTGTGCAGTTGAAAAGTTTAAGATCGGCTGCGTTTTTTACTCTTGTTATGAGGTGCGCTGCCGTCCGTAGCATCAAAAATCCACGTTCACTTGAGAGATAGTCATAGAGAGCATCTGAATAGTCATCATTTGAGCACAAATCCAAAAATCTGTCCTGAAAAAGTCGAAAAAGTTGCAGACAAATTTGATCGCCACTGTTTACATACAAACAAGGTGTGTATGTGTGAATAGGCAATGTTGACGCTATTTATTAAGGAAAAAAATTCGATCGCTTACGTGCACAGATAGTCCAGTTTCCTATCCAAAAGCTGGAAGAGGTAGCTTGTGCTTACATTCTGGGGTGTAAGATATAGATCTGGGTTAGTTTACATAGGTTGGTAGAAAATGTTCTTTGGCGAGAGATATATAGATAAATGACGGAACTTACATCCGATTGCATGTCTGAATACAGGTCCCAAAGTAATTGGAAGGCGCTGTGGTTCAGAAAATCACTGGACAACTCGCAGGGGGTGTCCATCGGTTTTCTCCTGCCAAGGGGATGTCCAGGCTTTTTCCTCTCACACACGCGCACACAGTGGCCGTTATATTTAAGTTTTTCTTTGCTCCCCTCGCAGATTGGAGAGATGACTGTAAAGAGGCAAGCGTGTTCATATAAAAAAGTGTTTTTCTTAGCGCAACCGCGTTGGTTCGGTGCTTCGCCGTAAAAAAAAAATGAGTAATTCCTTTTCATTCGCGCACTACACACGAATTTTTTTTTATTACATTTCCGAGTACTAAACTTAGAAAATGCCTAAATGAAATATACTTTTTTGTGCTAATTTTTTTCTCTTTGCGAATTGGCACCAAAAAACCACACATCAGATTCACCTTTTCGGCAGTGGTCATGAATAGCGGCTGAACAGGAGGCTGACTGTGCTACCGCCAAAGGCAAATGAATTTGACATGGCATTTGAGGCATCCTTGTGAATGGCGCAATGGGGCGTGTAGTTGAGCATGCATTTGGAGTCCAGATGGTCCAGATTAAGTGTTGGTGGGATTTGTTGACGACTTAAGGCCAGAATTGTGAAGATGGCTTCAACTGAGCCAGCCGCTCCCAGAAGATGGCCGGTCGCACCTTTGGTTGAGGAGATAGCCAGATTTGAAGCGTGATCGCCGAAAACCTGTCGAATGGCCAGATCTTCAATTGGATCGCCTGAGGGTGTTCCAGTAGCATGCGCATTGATGTATCCAATCGCTTTCGGATCTGTTTTTGCGTCTTGAAGCGCCATTTGCATCGCTCTGATAGCACCATGTCCATGTGGGCAAGGAGAGGTGATGTGGTACGCATCGGCCGACAGACCATACCCCTTGAGTTCTGCGTAGATCTTGGCGTTCCTGGACAACGCATGCTCGAGTTCTTCGAGCACGACGATGCCGGCGCCTTCTCCGATAACAAATCCGTCTCTATCGCGGTCAAAAGGCCTGGACGCCTCTGCAGGCATCTCTTGGAACTTTTTTGACAGGGCACGCAAGCGGGCAAACCCGGCGATGGTCAGAGGCGTGACGGCTGCCTCGGTCGATCCAGCGACCACGACGTCGGCGAAACCTGACCGGATAAATCCCATTGCATCTCCCAGCGCATGCGCGCCCGTGCTGCATGCTGTGCTCACCGTATGGTTCACACCCTTCAAGGAATACTTGATACTGACCTGTCCCGCAGCGGAGCAGGTAAGAATTTGCGGTATAAAAAAAGGCGAAATTTTTCGATATCCATTTTGTTGAAATTGCGAATGGACTCTTTCTATGTCTTCCATGCTAGCTACACCACTCCCTATGACTACGCCCGTACGGACTCTATCCTCTTCATTTGAGGGATTCCATTTCGCATCTTCAAGAGCCTCTTGCACGGCGACGAGCGAGTAGCGAATAAATCGCGCCGAATAGCTCAAATCCGGGAATCGAGTAAGAAGTGCCGCCTCGTTGTAGTCTGAAGGTCCAGAACCTTCCGGAACGAGCGCAGCTATATGCACTGGGATATTGTCGGTGTTGAAACGATCGATGATACGCACACCACTTGAAAAAAATAACAATCCGCGAAGGAAAAAAAAAAATTAAAGTTAAGTTTGACTGCAAAGACACACACGACGAATAAAACGCGAATGTGTATCGATCTACCATTTTGATGCGGTGAGCTGACTCCAGTTATGTTCGACACCAACGCCTAGCGGAGACACGAGACCCAATCCCGTCACAACCACTCGTCTCCGGGCTGATGGCAGTCCCGATGTGTCTATCCGCCCATATGTACGCGTGCTGTATTTTGCACATGCTCGGATACCATTTCGAGGAAACCAAAGGTTCAGGGCAGATGAAATTGATCTCACCATCGGACGGGCGAAAAGCAAGGGGAAAAAAAATAAAATCTTTTTTTTTTTGAATGTGCAAAGAAGTCTCAAATTGAGTTGTATGTCTCACCGATTAGCTGATCCATTGACATCGGCTCTCGGAGGAGATGATGCTCATGCTGGTGAGGGGTTGGAAACCAATAGGGCCAATTCGGTTGACGGTTCGGATGAATGTCTGTCTTTGAATTTCCAATCATACGTTGAAGAGAGGAAAGAGTTGCTGGACTACATTGCCGATTTCAAGCCCGCAGAGCATGCCCCTCGCATGCAAGCGATTGTACGCAGTGTTCCCATCCATTTTTTTTTCTCCTCTTTCCTTCCCCAAAGCACTGCGCGCTCAGTTTACATATATATGCATTTTTTTTGTATACTTTTCTACGATGTGTGAACGCGCACAGAGTTTTTTTTGTCGCGAAGAGAGGATACGTTTTTGACCGACTGACGTTGCGAGGTGTGTCGGGCGCATGCATTTGATGTCGCAGAGTCCATGAGTGAGTATTGGGAAGGAAAAAAAAGGAAAAGAGAAATTAATTTGAACAGATTTTTTTTAAATCTCCAGTTTTCTTCTTTGCAACAATGTCTATACAATTCGCCACCACTCATCTGAAATTTGAGCTGTCATCCGTGCTACCTGCATTTATTAATACAGATTTTGTTTCTATTTATTTTATTTTTTACGGTGCGGCTCTAATGTCGCGCGAATAAATGAAACCTGTCCAGCTGGACAAATACCAAGAGCAGCCGTCACTCCTTGATCCTCACTTGCCGCAGTTGGTTTCGACTGTTTTTTCGAAAATTCAGGCCTACCTGTCATTCCACTGTGACGAAGAGCAAAGAGGAGACGAAAATTCCGAGAACGAGCGAATTTTGTCACATGAGGAAGTAAAACTGTCTTTCAAGCTGGTGTACACACTCTTCAAGGTTCGCGGGTTCAAGGTCGTGCAAAAGTTGCTGCCTCATAGCGTGGACGACCTAAAGAGAACTTTTTTGTATTTCGAATTCATCACGTTCAAATGGATCTTTAAAGGATCGAATTCTCTACATGACCGCTCTCTGCCCAGAGAATACACCGAATCGGACGGGATCGGTAGATCGCCATCGCCCTTCTCATCCTCATCTGAATGGGAAGTCGTCTATGTCTTGCTAATTTGGCTGGGGTTGATCGTGTTGATTCCGTTTGATTTGGATCGTTTTTTTACTTCCACCAATTTTGAGCTTCACAGAGCGACAAAATGCGGTCGAGACCTCTCATCTGATAGAAGACTTCAGCTTGACTTTAACAAGAGTGAAAAGATGTGGACACAATTTCGAGAGCAGGCGGCGTGTGCCGATTTGTTAT
>CAXIEJ010000153.1:0-52000 GCA_964023215.1 Eledona agricola
GTTGGGGATGATTTTTGATAGCCGAAGTAATTTAGGTGAGTTTGGCATAGTTTGCTATGTTAGTAGCATTTTTTGTAATTTAAAAGTGATTGGGTTTAGTTTGTTGTGGTAAGGTTTAGTTGGTGATGATTTAGAGTAGCCGAAGTAATTTAGGTGAGTCTGGCATAGTTTGTTATGATTTGTACACCTTTTTTTGTAATTTTAAGATGATATGGTTTTGTGTGTTGTGGTAAGGGATAGTTGGGGGTCATTTACGGTAGCCGAAGTAATTTAGGTGTTTCTGGTATAGTTTGTTATGATTTTTAGCATTTTTTTGTAATTTTAAAGTGATTGGGCTTAGTTTGTTGCTGTAAAGTGTAGTTGGGGGTGATTTTTGATAGCCGAAGTAATTTAGGTGAGTTTGGCATAGTTTGCTATGGTTAGTAGCATTTTCTTGTAATTTAAAAGTGATTGGGTTTAGTTTGTGTGGTAAGGGTTAGTTGGCGATGATTTAGAGTAGCCGAAGTAATTTAGGTGAGTCTGGCATAGTTTGTTATGATTTGTACACCTTTTTTGTTAATTTTAAGATGATATGGTTTGGTTTGTTGTGGTAAGGGATAGTTGGGGGTGATTTACGGTAGCCGAAGTAAATTAGATGATTCTGGTATAGTTTGTTATGATTTTTAGCATTTTTTTGTAATTTTAAAGTGATTGGGCTTAGTTTGTTGCTGTAAAGTGTAGTTGGGGGTGATTTTTGATAGCCGAAGTAAATTAGGTGAGTTTGGCATAGTTTGCTATGGTTAGTAGCATTTTTTTGTAATTTAAAAGTGATTGGGTTTAGTTTGTTGTGGTAAGGGTTAGTTGGTGATGATTTAGAGTAGCCGAAGTAATTTAGGTGAGTCTGGCGTAGTTTGTTATGATTTGAACACCTTTTTTTGTAATTTTAAGATGATATGGTTTGGTTTGTTGTTTTAAGGGATAGTTGGGGGTGATTTACGGTAGCCGAAGTAATTTATGTGATTCTGGTATAGTTTGTTATGATTTTTAGCATTTTTTTGTAATTTTAAAGTGATTGGGCCTAGTTTGTTGCTGTAAAGTGTAGTTGGGGGTGATTTTTGATAGCCGAAGTAATTTAGGTGAGTTTGGCATAGTTTGCTATGGTTAGTAGCATTTTTTTGTAATTTAAAAGTGATTGGGTTTAGTTTGTTGTGGTAAGGGTTAGTTGGTGATGATTTAGAGTAGCCGAAGTAATTTAGGTGAGTCTGGCATAGTTTGTTATGATTTGTACACCTTTTTTTGTAATTTTAAGATGATATGGTTTGGTTTGTTGTGGTAAGGGATAGTTGGGGGTGATTTACGGTAGCCGAAGTAATCTAGGTGATTCTGGTATAGTTTGTTATGATTTTTAGCATTTTTTTGTAATTTTAAAGTGATTGGGCTTAGTTTGTTGCTGTAAAGTGTAGTTGGGGGTGATTTTTGATAGCCGAAATAATTTTGGTGAGTTTGGCATAGTTTGCTATGGTTAGTAGCATTTTTTTGTAATTTAAAAGTGATTGGGTTTAGTTTGTTTTGGTAAGGGTTAGTTGGTGATGATTTAGAGTAGCCGAAGTAATTTAGGTGAGTCTGGCATAGTTTGTTATGATTTGTACACCTTTTTTTGTAATTTTAAGATGATATGGTTTGGTTTGTTGTGGTAAAGGATAGTTGGGGGTGATTTACGGTAGCCGAAGTAATGTAGGTGATTCTGGTATAGTTTGTTATGATTTTTAGCATTTTTTTGTAATTTTAAAGTGATTGGGCTTAGTTTGTTGCTGTAAAGTGTAGTTGGGGGTGACTTTTGATAGCCGAAGTAATTTAGGTGAGTTTGGCATAGTTTGCTATGGTTAGTAGCATTTTTTTGTAATTTAAAAGTGATTGAGTTTAGTTTGTTGTGGTAAGGGTTAATTGGTGATGATTTAGAGTAGCCGAAGTAATTTAGGTGAGTCTGGCATAGTTTGTTTTGATTTGTACACCTTTTTTTGTAATTTTAAGATGATATGGTTTGGTTTGTTGTGGTAAGGGATAGTTGGGGGTGATTTACGGTAGCCGAAGTAATTTAGGTGATTCTGGTATAGTTTGTTATGATTTTTAACATTTTTTTGTAATTTTAAAATGATTGGGCTTAGTTTGTTGCTGTAAAGTGTAGTTGGGGATGATTTTTGATAGCCGAAGTAATTTAGGTGAGTTTGGCATAGTTTGCTATGTTAGTAGCATTTTTTGTAATTTAAAAGTGATTGGGTTTAGTTTGTTGTGGTAAGGTTTAGTTGGTGATGATTTAGAGTAGCCGAAGTAATTTAGGTGAGTCTGGCATAGTTTGTTATGATTTGTACACCTTTTTTTGTAATTTTAAGATGATATGGTTTTGTGTGTTGTGGTAAGGGATAGTTGGGGGTCATTTACGGTAGCCGAAGTAATTTAGGTGTTTCTGGTATAGTTTGTTATGATTTTTAGCATTTTTTTGTAATTTTAAAGTGATTGGGCTTAGTTTGTTGCTGTAAAGTGTAGTTGGGGGTGATTTTTGATAGCCGAAGTAATTTAGGTGAGTTTGGCATAGTTTGCTATGGTTAGTAGCATTTTCTTGTAATTTAAAAGTGATTGGGTTTAGTTTGTGTGGTAAGGGTTAGTTGGCGATGATTTAGAGTAGCCGAAGTAATTTAGGTGAGTCTGGCATAGTTTGTTATGATTTGTACACCTTTTTTGTTAATTTTAAGATGATATGGTTTGGTTTGTTGTGGTAAGGGATAGTTGGGGGTGATTTACGGTAGCCGAAGTAAATTAGATGATTCTGGTATAGTTTGTTATGATTTTTAGCATTTTTTTGTAATTTTAAAGTGATTGGGCTTAGTTTGTTGCTGTAAAGTGTAGTTGGGGGTGATTTTTGCTAGCCGAAGTAAATTAGGTGAGTTTGGCATAGTTTGCTATGGTTAGTAGCATTTTTTTGTAATTTAAAAGTGATTGGGTTTAGTTTGTTGTGGTAAGGGTTAGTTGGTGATGATTTAGAGTAGCCGAAGTAATTTAGGTGAGTCTGGCGTAGTTTGTTATGATTTGAACACCTTTTTTTGTAATTTTAAGATGATATGGTTTGGTTTGTTGTTTTAAGGGATAGTTGGGGGTGATTTACGGTAGCCGAAGTAATTTATGTGATTCTGGTATAGTTTGTCATGATTTTTAGCATTTTTTTGTAATTTTAAAGTGATTGGGCTTAGTTTGTTGCTGTAAAGTGTAGTTGGGGGTGATTTTTGATAGCCGAAGTAATTTAGGTGAGTTTGGCATAGTTTGCTATGGTTAGTAGCATTTTTTTGTAATTTAAAAGTGATTGGGTTTAGTTTGTTGTGGTAAGGGTTAGTTGGTGATGATTTAGAGTAGCCGAAGTAATTTAGGTTAGTCTGGCATAGTTTGTTATGATTTGTACACCTTTTTTTTAATTTTAAGATGAAATGGATTGGTTTGTTGTGGTAAGGGATAGTTGGGGGTGATTTACGGTAGCAGAAGTAATTTAGGTGATTCTGGTATAGTTTGTTTTGATTTTTAGCATTTTTTGTAATTTTAAAGTGATTGGGCTTAGTTTGTTGCTGTAAAGTGTAGTTGGGGATGATTTTTGATAGCCGAAGTAATTTAGGTGAGTTTGGCATAGTTTGCTATGTTAGTAGCATTTTTTGTAATTTAAAAGTGATTGGGTTTAGTTTGTTGTGGTAAGGGTTAGTTGGTGATGATTTAGAGTAGCCGAAGTAATTTAGGTGAGTCTGGCATAGTTTGTTATGATTTGTACACCTTTTTTTGTAATATTAAGATGATATGGTTTTGTGTGTTGTGGTAAGGGATAGTTGGGGGTCATTTACGGTAGCCGAAGTAATTTAGGTGTTTCTGGTATAGTTTGTTCTGATTTTTAGCATTTTTTTGTAATTTTAAAGTGATCGGGCTTAGTTTGTTGCTGTAAAGTGTAGTTGAGAGTGATTTTTGATAGCCGAAGTAATTTAGGTGAGTTTGGCATAGTTTGCTATGGTTAGTAGCATTTTTTTGTAATTTAAAAGTGATTGGGTTTAGTTTGTGGTGGTAAGGGTTAGTTGGTGATGATTTAGAGTAGCCGAAGTAATTTAGGTGAGTCTGGCATAGTTTGTTATGATTTGTACACCTTTTTTTGTAATTTTAAGATGATATGGTTTGGTTTGTTGTGGTAAGGGATAGTTGGGGGTGATTTACGGTAGCCGAAGTAATCTAGGTGATTCTGGTATAGTTTGTTATGATTTTTAGCATTTTTTTGTAATTTTAAAGTGATTGGGCTTAGTTTGTTGCTGTAAAGTGTAGTTGGGGGTGATTTTTGATAGCCGAAATAATTTTGATGAGTTTGGCATAGTTTGCTATGGTTAGTAGCATTTTTTTGTAATTTGAAAGTGATTGGGTTTAGTTTGTTTTGGTAAGGGTTAGTTGGTGATGATTTAGAGTAGCCGAAGTAATTTAGGTGAGTCTGGCATAGTTTGTTATGATTTGTACACCTTTTTTTTTAATTTTAAGATGATATGGTTTGGTTTGTTGTGGTAAAGGATAGTTGGGGGTGATTTACGGTAGCCGAAGTAATGTAGGTGATTCTGGTATAGTTTGTTATGATTTTTAGCATTTTTTTGTAATTTTAAAGTGATTGGGCTTAGTTTGTTGCTGTAAAGTGTAGTTGGGGGTGATTTTTGATAGCCGAAGTAATTTAGGTGAGTTTGGCATAGTTTGCTATGGTTAGTAGCATTTTTTTGTAATTTAAAAGTGATTGAGTTTAGTTTGTTGTGGTAAGGGTTAATTGGTGATGATTTAGAGTAGCCGAAGTAATTTAGGTGAGTCTGGCATAGTTTGTTTTGATTTGTACACCTTTTTTTGTAATTTTAAGATGATATGGTTTGGTTTGTTGTGGTAAGGGATAGTTGGGGGTGATTTACGGTAGCCGAAGTAATTTAGGTGATTCTGGTATAGTTTGTTATGATTTTTAACATTTTTTTGTAATTTTAAAGTGATTGGGCTTAGTTTGTTGCTGTAAAATGTAGTTGGGGGTGATTTTTGATAGCCGAAGTAATTTAGGTGAGTCTGGCATAGTTTGTTATGATTTGTACACGTTTTTTGTAATTTTAAGATGATATGGTTTGGTTTGTTGTGGTAAGGGATAGTTGGGGGTGATTTACGGTAGCCGAAGTAAATTAGGTGATTCTGGTATAGTTTGTTATGATTTTTAGCATTTTTTTGTAATTTTAAAGTGATTGGGCTTAGTTTGTTGCTGTAAAGTGTAGTTGGGGGTGATTTTTGCTAGCCGAAGTAAATTAGGTGAGTTTGGCATAGTTTGCTATAGTTAGTAGCATTTTTTTGTAATTTAAAAGTGATTGGGTTTAGTTTGTTGTGGTAAGGGTTAGTTGGTGATGATTTACAGTAGCCGAAGTAATTTAGGTGAGTCTGGCATAGTTTTTTTATGATTTGTACACCTTTTTTTTAATTTTAAGATTATATGGTTTGGTTTGTTGTGGTAAGGGATAGTTGGGGGTGATTTACGGTAGCCGAAGTAATTTAGGTGATTCTGGTATAGTTTGTTATGATTTTTAGCATTTTTTTGTAATTTGAAAGTGATTGGGCTTAGTTTGTTGCTGTAAAGTGTAGTTGGGGGTGATTTTTGATAGCCGAAGTAATTTAGGTGAGTTTGGCATAGTTTGCTATGGTTAGTAACATTTTTTTGTAATTTAAAAGTGATTGGGTTTAGTTTGTTGTGGTAAGGGTTAGTTGGTGATGATTTAGAGTAGCCGAAGTAATTTAGGTGAGTCTGGCATAGTTTGTTATGATTTGTACCCCTTTTTTTGTAATTTTAAGATGATATGGTTTTGTGTGTTGTGGTAAGGGATAGTTGGGGGTCATTTACGGTAGCCGAAGTAATTTAGGTGTTACTGGTATAGTTTGTTATGATTTTTAGAATTTTTTTGTAATTTTAAAGTGATTGGGCTTAGTTTGTTGCTGTAAAGTGTAGTTGGGAGTGATTTTTGATAGCCGAAGTAATTTAGGTGAGTTTGGCATAGTTTTCTATGGTTAGTAGCATTTTTTTGTAATTTAAAAGTGATTGGGATTAGTTTGTGGTGGTAAGGGTTAGTTGGTGATGATTTAGAGTAACCGAAGTAATTTAGGTGAGTCTGGCATAGTTTGTTATGATTTGTACACCTTTTTTTGTAATTTTAAGATGATTTGGTTTGGTTTGTTGTGGTAAGGGATAGTTGGGGGTGATTTACGGTAGCCGAAGTAATTTAGGTGTTTCTAGTATAGTTTGTTATGATTTTTAGCATTTTTATGTAATTTTAAAGTGATTGGGCTTAGTTTGTTGCTGTAAAGTGTAGTTGGGGTGATTTTTGATAGCCGAAGTAATTTAGGTGAGTTTGGCATAGTTTGCTATGATTAATAGCATTTTTTTGTAATTTAAAAGTGATTGGGTTTAGTTTGTTGTGGTAAGGGTTAGTTGGTGATGATTTAGAGTAGCCGAAATAATTTAGGTGAGTCTGGAGTAGTTTGTTATGATTTGTACACCTTTTTTTGTAATTTTAAGATGATATGGCTTGGTTTGTTGTGGTAAGGGATAGTTAGGGGTGATTTACGGTAGCCGAAGTAATTTAGGAGATTCTGGTATTGTTTGTTATGATTTTTAGAATTTTTTTTGTAATTTTAAAGTGATTGGGCTTAGTTTGTTGCTGTAAAACGTAGTTGGGGTGATTTTTGATAGCCGAAGTAATTTAGGTGAGTTTGGAATAGTTTGCTATGGTTAGTAGCATTTTCTTGTAATTTAAAAGTGATTGGGTTTAGTTTGTGTGGTAAGGGTTAGTTGGCGATGATTTAGAGTAGCCGAAGTAATTTAGGTGAGTCTGGCATAGTTTGTTATGATTTGTACACCTTTTTTGTTAATTTTAAGATGATATGGTTTGGTTTGTTGTGGTAAGGGATAGTTGGGGGTGATTTACGGTAGCCGAAGTAAATTAGATGATTCTGGTATAGTTTGTTATGATTTTTAGCATTTTTTTGTAATTTTAAAGTGATTGGGCTTAGTTTGTTGCTGTAAAGTGTAGTTGGGGGTGATTTTTGCTAGCCGAAGTAAATTAGGTGAGTTTGGCATAGTTTGCTATGGTTAGTAGCATTTTTTTGTAATTTAAAAGTGATTGGGTTTAGTTTGTTGTGGTAAGGGTTAGTTGGTGATGATTTAGAGTAGCCGAAGTAATTTAGGTGAGTCTGGCGTAGTTTGTTATGATTTGAACACCTTTTTTTGTAATTTTAAGATGATATGGTTTGGTTTGTTGTTTTAAGGGATAGTTGGGGGTGATTTACGGTAGCCGAAGTAATTTATGTGATTCTGGTATAGTTTGTTATGATTTTTAGCATTTTTTTGTAATTTTAAAGTGATTGGGCTTAGTTTGTTGCTGTAAAGTGTAGTTGGGGGTGATTTTTGATAGCCGAAGTAATTTAGGTGAGTTTGGCATAGTTTGCTATGGTTAGTAGCATTTTTTTGTAATTTAAAAGTGATTGGGTTTAGTTTGTTGTGGTAAGGGTTAGTTGGTGATGATTTAGAGTAGCCGAAGTAATTTAGGTTAGTCTGGCATAGTTTGTTATGATTTGTACACCTTTTTTTTAATTTTAAGATGAAATGGATTGGTTTGTTGTGGTAAGGGATAGTTGGGGGTGATTTACGGTAGCAGAAGTAATTTAGGTGATTCTGGTATAGTTTGTTTTGATTTTTAGCATTTTTTGTAATTTTAAAGTGATTGGGCTTAGTTTGTTGCTGTAAAGTGTAGTTGGGGATGATTTTTGATAGCCGAAGTAATTTAGGTGAGTTTGGCATAGTTTGCTATGTTAGTAGCATTTTTTGTAATTTAAAAGTGATTGGGTTTAGTTTGTTGTGGTAAGGGTTAGTTGGTGATGATTTAGAGTAGCCGAAGTAATTTAGGTGAGTCTGGCATAGTTTGTTATGATTTGTACACCTTTTTTTGTAATATTAAGATGATATGGTTTTGTGTGTTGTGGTAAGGGATAGTTGGGGGTCATTTACGGTAGCCGAAGTAATTTAGGTGTTTCTGGTATAGTTTGTTCTGATTTTTAGCATTTTTTTGTAATTTTAAAGTGATCGGGCTTAGTTTGTTGCTGTAAAGTGTAGTTGAGAGTGATTTTTGATAGCCGAAGTAATTTAGGTGAGTTTGGCATAGTTTGCTATGGTTAGTAGCATTTTTTTGTAATTTAAAAGTGATTGGGTTTAGTTTGTGGTGGTAAGGGTTAGTTGGTGATGATTTAGAGTAGCCGAAGTAATTTAGGTGAGTCTGGCATAGTTTGTTATGATTTGTACACCTTTTTTTGTAATTTTAAGATGATATGGTTTGGTTTGTTGTGGTAAGGGATAGTTGGGGGTGATTTACGGTAGCCGAAGTAATCTAGGTGATTCTGGTATAGTTTGTTATGATTTTTAGCATTTTTTTGTAATTTTAAAGTGATTGGGCTTAGTTTGTTGCTGTAAAGTGTAGTTGGGGGTGATTTTTGATAGTCGAAATAATTTTGATGAGTTTGGCATAGTTTGCTATGGTTAGTAGCATTTTTTTGTAATTTGAAAGTGATTGGGTTTAGTTTGTTTTGGTAAGGGTTAGTTGGTGATGATTTAGAGTAGCCGAAGTAATTTAGGTGAGTCTGGCATAGTTTGTTATGATTTGTACACCTTTTTTTTTAATTTTAAGATGATATGGTTTGGTTTGTTGTGGTAAAGGATAGTTGGGGGTGATTTACGGTAGCCGAAGTAATGTAGGTGATTCTGGTATAGTTTGTTATGATTTTTAGCATTTTTTTGTAATTTTAAAGTGATTGGGCTTAGTTTGTTGCTGTAAAGTGTAGTTGGGGGTGATTTTTGATAGCCGAAGTAATTTAGGTGAGTTTGGCATAGTTTGCTATGGTTAGTAGCATTTTTTTGTAATTTAAAAGTGATTGAGTTTAGTTTGTTGTGGTAAGGGTTAATTGGTGATGATTTAGAGTAGCCGAAGTAATTTAGGTGAGTCTGGCATAGTTTGTTTTGATTTGTACACCTTTTTTTGTAATTTTAAGATGATATGGTTTGGTTTGTTGTGGTAAGGGATAGTTGGGGGTGATTTACGGTAGCCGAAGTAATTTAGGTGATTCTGGTATAGTTTGTTATGATTTTTAACATTTTTTTGTAATTTTAAAGTGATTGGGCTTAGTTTGTTGCTGTAAAATGTAGTTGGGGGTGATTTTTGATAGCCGAAGTAATTTAGGTGAGTCTGGCATAGTTTGTTATGATTTGTACACGTTTTTTGTAATTTTAAGATGATATGGTTTGGTTTGTTGTGGTAAGGGATAGTTGGGGGTGATTTACGGTAGCCGAAGTAAATTAGGTGATTCTGGTATAGTTTGTTATGATTTTTAGCATTTTTTTGTAATTTTAAAGTGATTGGGCTTAGTTTGTTGCTGTAAAGTGTAGTTGGGGGTGATTTTTGCTAGCCGAAGTAAATTAGGTGAGTTTGGCATAGTTTGCTATAGTTAGTAGCATTTTTTTGTAATTTAAAAGTGATTGGGTTTAGTTTGTTGTGGTAAGGGTTAGTTGGTGATGATTTACAGTAGCCGAAGTAATTTAGGTGAGTCTGGCATAGTTTTTTTATGATTTGTACACCTTTTTTTTAATTTTAAGATTATATGGTTTGGTTTGTTGTGGTAAGGGATAGTTGGGGGTGATTTACGGTAGCCGAAGTAATTTAGGTGATTCTGGTATAGTTTGTTATGATTTTTAGCATTTTTTTGTAATTTGAAAGTGATTGGGCTTAGTTTGTTGCTGTAAAGTGTAGTTGGGGGTGATTTTTGATAGCCGAAGTAATTTAGGTGAGTTTGGCATAGTTTGCTATGGTAAGTAACATTTTTTTGTAATTTAAAAGTGATTGGGTTTAGTTTGTTGTGGTAAGGGTTAGTTGGTGATGATTTAGAGTAGCCGACGTAATTTAGGTGAGTCTGGCATAGTTTGTTATGATTTGTACCCCTTTTTTTGTAATTTTAAAATGATATGGTTTTGTGTGTTGTGGTAAGGGATAGTTGGGGGTCATTTACGGTAGCCGAAGTAATTTAGGTGTTACTGGTATAGTTTGTTATGATTTTTAGAATTTTTTTGTAATTTTAAAGTGATTGGGCTTAGTTTGTTGCTGTAAAGTGTAGTTGGGAGTGATTTTTGATAGCCGAAGTAATTTAGGTGAGTTTGGCATAGTTTTCTATGGTTAGTAGCATTTTTTTGTAATTTAAAAGTGATTGGGATTAGTTTGTGGTGGTAAGGGTTAGTTGGTGATGATTTAGAGTAGCCGAAGTAATTTAGGTGAGTCTGGCATAGTTTGTTATGATTTGTACACCTTTTTTTGTAATTTTAAGATGATTTGGTTTGGTTTGTTGTGGTAAGGGATAGTTGGGGGTGATTTACGGTAGCCGAAGTAATTTAGGTGTTTCTAGTATAGTTTGTTATGATTTTTAGCATTTTTATGTAATTTTAAAGTGATTGGGCTTAGTTTGTTGCTGTAAAGTGTAGTTGGGGTGATTTTTGATAGCCGAAGTAATTTAGGTGAGTTTGGCATAGTTTGCTATGATTAATAGCATTTTTTTGTAATTTAAAAGTGATTGGGTTTAGTTTGTTGTGGTAAGGGTTAGTTGGTGATGATTTAGAGTAGCCGAAATAATTTAGGTGAGTCTGGAGTAGTTTGTTATGATTTGTACACCTTTTTTTGTAATTTTAAGATGATATGGCTTGGTTTGTTGTGGTAAGGGATAGTTAGGGGTGATTTACGGTAGCCGAAGTAATTTAGGAGATTCTGGTATTGTTTGTTATGATTTTTAGAATTTTTTTTGTAATTTTAAAGTGATTGGGCTTAGTTTGTTGCTGTAAAACGTAGTTGGGGTGATTTTTGATAGCCGAAGTAATTTAGGTGAGTTTGGAATAGTTTGCTATAGTTAGTAGCATTTTTTTGTAATTTAAAAGTGATTGGGTTTAGTTTGTTGTGGTAAGGGTTAGTTGGTGATGATTTAGAGTAGCCGAAGTAATTTAGGTGAGTCTGGAATAGTTTGTTATGATTTGTACACGTTTTTTTGTAATTTTAAGATAATATGGTTTGGTTTGTTGTGGTAAGGGATAGTTGGGGGTGATTTACGGTAGCCGAAGTAATTTAGGTGATTCTGGTATAGTTTGTTATGATTTTTAGAATTTTTTTGTAATTTTAAAGTGATTAGGCTTAGTTTGTTGCTGTAAAGTGTAGTTGGGAGTGATTTTTGAGAGCCGAAGTAATTAAGGTGAGTTTGGCATAGTTTGCTATGGTTAGTAGCATTTTTTTGTAATTTAAAAGTGATTGGGTTTAGTTTGTGGTGGTAAGGGTTAGTTGGTGATGATTTAGAGTAGCCGAAGTAATTTAGGTGAGTCTGGCATAGTTTGTTATGATTTGTACATCTTTTTTTGTAATTTTAAGATGATATGGTTTGGTTTGTTGTGGTAAGGGATAGTTGGTGGTGCTTTACGGTAGCCGAAGTAATTTAGGTGATTCTGGTATAGTTTGTTATGATTTTTAGCATTTTTTTGTAATTTTAAAGTGATTGGGCTTAGCTTGTTGCTGTAAAGTGTAGTTGGGGGTGATTTTTGATTGCCGAAGTAATTTAGGTGAGTTTGGCATAGTTTGCTATGGTTAGTAGCATTTTTTTGTAATTTAAAAGTGATTGGGTTTAGTTTGTTGTGGTAAGGGTTAGTTGGTGATGATTTAGAGTAGCCGCAGTAATTTAGGTGAGTCTGGCATAGTTTGTTATGATTTGTACATCTTTTTTTGTAATTTTAAGATGATATGGTTTGGTTTGTTGTGGTAAGGGATAGTTGGGGGTGATTTACGGTAGCCGAAGTAATTTAGGTGATTCTGGTATAGTTTGTTATGATTTTTAGCATTTTTATGTAATTTTAAAGTGATTGGGCTTAGTTTGTTGCTGTAAAGTGTAGTTGGGGTGATTTTTGATAGCCGAAGTAATTTAGGTGAGTTTGGCATAGTTTGCTATGATTAATAGCATTTTTTTGTAATTTAAAAGTGATTGGGTTTAGTTTGTTGTGGTAAGGGTTAGTTGGTGATGATTTAGAGTAGCCGAAATAATTTAGGTGAGTCTGGAGTAGTTTGTTATGATTTGTACACCTTTTTTTGTAATTTTAAGATGATATGGCTTGGTTTGTTGTGGTAAGGGATAGTTAGGGGTGATTTACGGTAGCCGAAGTAATTTAGGAGATTCTGGTATTGTTTGTTACGATTTTTAGAATTTTTTTTGTAATTTTAAAGTGATTGGGCTTAGTTTGTTGCTGTAAAACGTAGTTGGGGTGATTTTTGATAGCCGAAGTAATTTAGGTGAGTTTGGAATAGTTTGCTATAGTTAGTAGCATTTTTTTGTAATTTAAAAGTGATTGGGTTTAGTTTGTTGTGGTAAGGGTTAGTTGGTGATGATTTAGAGTAGCCGAAGTAATTTAGGTGAGTCTGGAATAGTTTGTTATGATTTGTACACCTTTTTTTGTAATTTTAAGATAATATGGTTTGGTTTGTTGTGGTAAGGGATAGTTGGGGGTGATTTACGGTAGCCGAAGTAATTTAGGTGATTCTGGTATAGTTTGTTATGATTTTTAGAATTTTTTTGTAATTTTAAAGTGATTAGGCTTAGTTTGTTGCTGTAAAGTGTAGTTGGGAGTGATTTTTGAGAGCCGAAGTAATTAAGGTGAGTTTGGCATAGTTTGCTATGGTTAGTAGCATTTTTTTGTAATTTAAAAGTGATTGGGTTTAGTTTGTGGTGGTAAGGGTTAGTTGGTGATGATTTAGAGTAGCCGAAGTAATTTAGGTGAGTCTGGCATAGTTTGTTATGATTTGTACATCTTTTTTTGTAATTTTAAGATGATATGGTTTGGTTTGTTGTGGTAAGGGATAGTTGGTGGTGCTTTACGGTAGCCGAAGTAATTTAGGTGATTCTGGTATAGTTTGTTATGATTTTTAGCATTTTTTTGTAATTTTAAAGTGATTGGGCTTAGCTTGTTGCTGTAAAGTGTAGTTGGGGGTGATTTTTGATTGCCGAAGTAATTTAGGTGAGTTTGGCATAGTTTGCTATGGTTAGTAGCATTTTTTTGTAATTTAAAAGTGATTGGGTTTAGTTTGTTGTGGTAAGGGTTAGTTGGTGATGATTTAGAGTAGCCGAAGTAATTTAGGTGAGTCTGGCATAGTTTGTTATGATTTGTACATCTTTTTTTGTAATTTTAAGATGATATGGTTTGGTTTGTTGTGGTAAGGGATAGTTGGGGGTGATTTACGGTAGCCGAAGTAATTTAGGTGATTCTGGTATAGTTTGTTATGATTTTTAGCTTTTTCTTGTAATTTGAAAGTGATTGGGCTTAGTTTGTTGCTGTAAAGTGTAGTTGGGGGTGATTTTTGATAGCGGAAGTAATTTAGGTGAGTTTGGCATAGTTTGCTATGGTTAGTAGCATTTTTT
The DNA here is from genome assembly GCA_964023215.1 of Eledona agricola. NCBI lineage: Eukaryota > Metazoa > Arthropoda > Insecta > Coleoptera > Tenebrionidae > Eledona > Eledona agricola. Next base: position 13,534 of record CAXIEJ010000153.1, read on the forward strand.
TGTAATTTAAAAGTGATTGGGTTTAGTTTGTTGTGGTAAGGGTTAGTTGGTGATGATTTAGAGTAGGTGAAGTAATTTAGGTGAGTCTGGCATAGTTTGTTATGATTTGTACACCTTTTTTTGTAATTTTATGATGATATGGTTTGGTTTGTTGTGGTAAGGGATAGTTGGGGTTGATTTACGGTAGCCGAAGTAATTTAGGTAATTCTGGTATAGTTTGTTATGATTTTTAGAATTTTTTTGTAATTTTAAAGTGATTGGTATTAGTTTGTTGCTGTAAAGTGTAGTTAGGGATGATTTTTGATAGCCGAAGTAATTTAGGTGAGTTTGGCATAGTTTGCTATGGTTAGTAACATTTTTTTGTAATTTAAAAGTGATTGGGTTTAGCTTGTTGTGGTAAGGGTTAGTTGGTGATGATTTAGAGTAGCCGAAGTAATTTAGGTGAGTGTGGCATAGTTTTTTATGATTTGTACACCTTTTTTGTAATTTTAAGATGATATGGTTTGGTTTGTTGTGGTAAGGGATAGTTGGGGGTGATTTACGGTAGCCGAAGTAATTTAGGTGATTCTGGTATACTTTGTTATGATTTTTAGCATTTTTTTGTAATTTTAAAGTGATTGGGCTTAGTTTGTTGCTGTAAAGTGTAGTTGGGGGTGATTTTTGTAAGCCGAAGTAAATTAGGTGAGTTTGGCATAGTTTGCTATGGTTAGTAGCATTTTTTTGTAATTTAAAAGAGATTGGCTTTAGTTTGATGTGGTAAGGGTTAGTTGGTGATGATTTAGAGTAGTCGAAGTAATTTAGGTGAGTCTGGCATAGTTTGTTATGATTTATACACCTTTTTTTGTAATTTTAAGATGATATGGTTTGGTGTGTTGTGGTAAGGGATAGTTGGGGGTGATTTACGGTAGCCGAAGTAATTTAGGTGTTTCTGGTATAGTTTGTTATGATTTTTTAGCATTTTTTTGTAATTTTAAAGTGATTGGGCTTAGTTTGTTGCTGTAAAGTGTAGTTGGGAGTGATTTTTGATAGCCGAAGTAATTTAGGTGAGTTTGGCATAGTTTGCTATGGTTAGTAGCATTTTTTTTAATTTTAAAGTGATTGGGTTTAGTTTGTTGTGGTAAGGGTTAGTTGGTGATTATTTAGAGTAGCCGAAGTAATTTAGGTGAGTCTGGAATAGTTTGTTATGATTTGTACACTTTTTTTTGTAATTTTAAGATGATATGGTTTGGTTTGTTGTGGTAGGGGATAGTTGGGGGTGATTTACGTTAGCCGAAGTAATTTATTAGATTCTGGTAGAGTTTGTTATAATTTTTAGAATTTTTTTGTAATTTTAAAGTGATTGGGCTTAATTTGTTGCTGTAAAATGTAGTTGGGGGTGATTTTTGATAGCCGACGTAATTTAGGTGAGTTTGGCATAGTTTGCTATAGTTAGTAGCATTTTTTTGTAATTTAAAAGTGATTGGGTTTAGTTTGTTGTGGTAAGGGTTAGTTGGTGATGATTTACAGTAGCCGAAGTAATTTAGGTGAGTCTGGCATAGTTTTTTATGATTTGTACACCTTTTTTTTAATTTTAAGATTATATGGTTTGGTTTGTTGTGGTAAGGGATAGTTGGGGGTGATTTACTGTAGCCGAAGTAATTTAGGTGATTCTGGTATAGTTTGTTATGATTTTTAGCATTTTTTTGTAATTTTAAAGTGATTGGGCTTAGTTTGTTGCTGTAAAGTGTAGTTGGGGTTGATTTTTGATAGCCGAAGTAATTTAGGTGAGTTTTGCATAGTTTGCTATGGTTAGTAGCATTTTTTTGTAATTTAAAAGTGATTGGGTTTAGTTTGTTGTGGTAAGGGTTAGTTGGTGATGATTTACAATAGCCGAAGTACTTTAGGTGAGTCTGGCATAGTTTTTTATAATTTGTACACCTTTTTTTTAATTTTAAGATTATATGGTTTGGTTTGTTGTGGTAAGGGATAGTTGGGGGTGATTTACGGTAGCCGAAGTAATTTAGGTGATTCTGGTATAGTTTGTTATGATTTTTAGCATTTTTTTGTAATTTTAAAGTGATTGGGCTTAGTTTGTTGCTGTAAAGTGTAGTTGGGGGTGATTTTTGATAGCCGAAGTAATTTAGGTGAGTTTGGCATAGTTTGCTATGGTTAGTCGAATTTTTTGTAATTTAAAAGTGATTGGGTTTAGTTTGTTGTGGTAAGGGTTAGTTGGTGATGATTTACAGTAGCCGAAGTAATTTAGGTGAGTCTGGCATAGTTTTTTATGATTTGTACACCTTTTTTTTAATTTTAAGATTATATGGTTTGGTTTGTTGTTGTAAGGGATAGTTGGGGGTGATTTACGGTAGCCGAAGTAATTTAGGTGATTCTGGTATAGTTTGTTATGATTTTTAGCATTTTTTTGTAATTTGAAAGTGATTGGGCTTAGTTTGTTGCTGTAAAGTGTAGTTGGGGGTGATTTTTGATAGCCGAAGTAATTTAGGTGAGTTTGGCATAGTTTGCTATGGTTAGTAGCATTTTTTTGTAATTTAAAAGTGATTGGGTTTAGTTTGTTGTGGTAAGGGTTAGTTGGTGATGATTTAGAGTAGCCGAAGTAATTTAGGTGAGTCTGGCATAGTTTGTTATGATTTGTACCCCTTTTTTTGTAATTTTAAGATGATATGGTTTTGTGTGTTGTGGTAAGGGATAGTTGGGGGTCATTTACGGTAGCCGAAGTAATTTAGGTGTTACTGGTATAGTTTGTTATGATTTTTAGCATTTTTTTGTAATTTTAAAGTGATTGGGCTTAGTTTGTTGCTGTAAAGTGTAGTTGGGAGTGATTTTTGATAGCCGAAGTAATTTAGGTGAGTTTGGCATAGTTTGCTATGGTTAGTAGCATTTTTTTGTAATTTAAAAGTGATTGGGATTAGTTTGTGGTGGTAAGGGTTAGTTGGTGATGATTTAGAGTAGCCGAAGTAATTTAGGTGAGTCTGGCATAGTTTGTTATGATTTGTACACCTTTTTTTGTAATTTTAAGATGATATGGTTTGGTTTGTTGTGGTAAGGGATAGTTGGGGGTGATTTACGGTAGCCGAAGTAATTTAGGTGATTCTGGTATAGTTTGTTATGATTTTTAGCATTTTTTTGTAATTTGAAAGTGATTGGGCTTAGTTTGTTGCTGTAAAGTGTAGTTGGGGGTGATTTTTGATAGCCGAAGTAATTTAGGTGAGTTTGGCATAGTTTGCTATGGTTAGTAGCATTTTTTTGTAATTTAAAAGTGATTGGGTTTAGTTTGTTGTGGTAAGGGTTAGTTGGTGATGATTTAGAGTAGCCGAAGTAATTTAGGTGAGTCTGGCATAGTTTGTTATGATTTGTACCCCTTTTTTTGTAATTTTAAGATGATATGGTTTTGTGTGTTGTGGTAAGGGATAGTTGGGGGTCATTTACGGTAGCCGAAGTAATTTAGGTGTTACTGGTATAGTTTGTTATGATTTTTAGCATTTTTTTGTAATTTTAAAGTGATTGGGCTTAGTTTGTTGCTGTAAAGTGTAGTTGGGAGTGATTTTTGATAGCCGAAGTAATTTAGGTGAGTTTGGCATAGTTTGCTATGGTTAGTAGCATTTTTTTGTAATTTAAAAGTGATTGGGTTTAGTTTGTTGTGGTAAGGGTTAGTTGGTGATGATTTAGAGTAGCCGAAATAATTTAGGTGAGTCTGGAGTAGTTTGTTATGATTTGTACACATTTTTTTGTAATTTTAAGATGATATGGTTTGGTTTGTTGTGGTAAGGGATAGTTAGGGGTGATTTACGGTAGCCGAAGTAATTTAGGAGATTCTGGTATTGTTTGTTATGATTTTTAGAATTTTTTTTGTAATTTTAAAGTGGTTGGGCTTAGTTTGTTGCTGTAAAATGTAGTTGGGGTGATTTTTGATAGCCGAAGTAATTTAGGTGAGTTTGGCATAGTTTGCTATAGTTAGTAGCATTTTTTTGTAATTTAAAAGTGATTGGGTTTAGTTTGTTGTGGTAAGGGTTAGTTGGTGATGATTTAGAGTAGCCGAAGTAATTTAGGTGAGTCTGGAATAGTTTGTTATGATTTGTACACCTTTTTTGTAATTTTAAGATAATATGGTTTGGTTTGTTGTGGTAAGGGATAGTTGGGGGTGATTTACGGTAGCCGAAGTAATTTAAGTGATTCTGGTATAGTTTGTTATGATTTTTAGAATTTTTTTGTAATTTTAAAGTGATTGGGCTTAGTTTGTTGCTGTAAAGTGTAGTTGGGAGTGATTTTTGAGAGCCGAAGTAATTAAGGTGAGTTTGGCATAGTTTGCTATGGTTAGTAGCATTTTTTTGTAATTTAAAAGTGATTGGGTTTAGTTTGTGGTGGTAAGGGTTAGTTGGTGATGATTTAGAGTAGCCGAAGTAATTTAGGTGAGTCTGGCATAGTTTGTTATGATTGGTACATCTTTTTTTGTAATTTTAAGATGATATGGTTTGGTTTGTTGTGGTAAGGGATAGTTGGTGGTGCTTTACGGTAGCCGAAGTAATTTAGGTGATTCTGGTATAGTTTGTTATGATTTTTAGCATTTTTTTGTAATTTTAAAGTGATTGGGCTTAGCTTGTTGCTGTAAAGTGTAGTTGGGGGTGATTTTTGATAGCCGAAGTAATTTAGGTGAGTTTGGCATAGTTTGCTATGGTTAGTAGCATTTTTTTGTAATTTAAAAGTGATTGGGTTTAGTTTGTTGTGGTAAGGGTTAGTTGGTGATGATTTAGAGTAGCCGAAGTAATTTAGGTGAGTCTGGCATAGTTTGTTATGATTTGTACATCTTTTTTTGTAATTTTAAGATGATATGGTTTGGTTTGTTGTGGTAAGGGATAGTTGGGGGTGATTTACGGTAGCCGAAGTAATTTAGGTGATTCTGGTATAGTTTGTTATGATTTTTAGCTTTTTTTTGTAATTTGAAAGTGATTGGGCTTAGTTTGTTGCTGTAAAGTGTAGTTGGGGGTGATTTTTGATAGCCGAAGTAATTTAGGTGAGTTTGGCATAGTTTGCTATGGTTAGTAGCATTTTTTTGTAATTTAAAAGTGATTGGGTTTAGTTTGTTGTGGTAAGGGTTAGTTGGTGATGATTTAGAGTAGCCGAAGTAATTTAGGTGAGTCTGGCATAGTTTGTTATGATTTGTACATCTTTTTTTGTAATTTTAAGATGATATGGTTTGGTTTGTTGTGGTAAGGGATAGTTGGGTGTGATTTACGGTAGCCGAAGTAATTTAGGTGATTCTGGCATAGTTTGTTATGATTTTTAGCATTTTTTTGTAATTTTAAAGTGATTGGTATTAGTTTGTTGTTGTAAAGTGTAGTTGGGGATGATTTTTGATAGCCGAAGTAATTTAGGTGAGTTTGGCATAGTTTGCTATGGTTAGTAGCATTTTTTTGTAATTTAAAAGTGATTGGGTTTAGCTTGTTGTGGTAAGGATTAGTTGGTGATGATTTAGAGTAGCCGAAGTAATTTAGGTGAGTGTGGCATAGTTTGTTATGATTTGTACACCTTTTTTGTAATTTTAAGATGATATGGTTTGGTTTGTTGTGGTAAGGGATAGTTGGGGGTGATTTACGGTAGCCGAAGTAATTTAGGTGATTCTGGTATACTTTGTTATGATTTTTAGCATTTTTTTGTAATTTTAAAGTGATTGGGCTTAGTTTGTTGCTGTAAAGTGTAGTTGGGGGTGATTTTTGATAGCTGAAGTAAATTAGGTGAGTTAGGCATAGTTTGCTATGGTTAGTAGCATTTTTTTGTAATTTTAAAGTGATTGGCTTTAGTTTGTTGTGGTAAGGGTTAGTTGGTGATGATTTAGAGTAGCCGAAGTAATTTAGGTGAGTCTGGCATAGTTTGTTATGATTTGTACACCTTTTTTTGTAATTTTAAGATGATATGGTTTGGTTTGTTGTGGTAAGGGATAGTTGGGGGTGATTTACGGTAGCCGAAGTAATTTAGGTGATTCTGGTATACTTTGTTATGATTTTTAGCATTTTTTTGTAATTTTAAAGTGATTGGGCTTAGTTTGTTGTTGTAAAATGTAGTTGGGGGTGATTTTTGATAGCCGAAGTAATTTAGGTGAGTTTGGCATAGTTTGCTATAGTTAGTGGCATTTTTTTGTAATTTAAAAGTGATTGGGTTTAGTTTGTTGTGGTAAGGGTTAGTTGGTGATGATTTAGAGTAGCCGAAGTAATTTAGGTGAGTCTGGCATAGTTTGTTATGATTTGTACACCTTTTTTTGTAATTTTAAGATGATATGGTTTGGTTTGTTGTGGTAAGGGATAGTTGGGGGTGATTTACGGTAGCCGAAGTAATTTAGGTGATTCTGGTATAGTTTGTTATGATTTTTAGCTTTTTTATGTAATTTGAAAGTGATTGGGCTTAGTTTGTTGCTGTAAAGTGTAGTTGGGGGTGATTTTTGATAGCCGAAGTAATTTAGGTGAGTTTGGCATAGTTTGCTATGGTTAGTAGCATTTTTTTGTAATTTAAAAGTGATTGGGTTTAGTTTGTTGTGGTAAGGGTTAGTTGGTGATGATTTAGAGAAACCGAAGTAATTTAGGTAAGTCTGGCATAGTTTGTTATGATCTGTACACCTTTTTTTGTAATTTTAAGATAATATGGTTTGGTTTGTTGTGGTAAGGGATAGTTGGGGGTTATTTACGGTAGCCGAAGAAATTTAGGTGATTCTGGTATAGTTTGTTATGATTTTTAGCATTTTTTTGTAATTTGAAAGTAATTTTGCTTAGTTTGTTGCTGTAAAGTGTAGTTGGGGGTGATTTTTGATAGCCGAAGTAATTTAGGTGAGTTTGGCATAGTTTGCTATGGTTAGTAGCATTTTTTTGTAATTTAAAAGTGATTGGGTTTAGTTTGTTGTGGTAAGGGTTAGTTGGTGATGATTTAGAGTAGCCGAAGTAATTTAGGTGAGTCTGGCATAGTTTGTTATGATTTGTACACCTTTTTTTGAAATTTTAAGATGATATGGTTTGGTTTGTTGTGGTAAGGGATAGTTGGGGGTGATTTACGGTAGCCGAAGTAATTTAGGTGATTCTGGTATAGTTTGTTATGATTTTTAGCATTTTTTTGTAATTTTAAAGTGATTGGAATTAGTTTGTTGCTGTAAAGTGTAGTTGGGGATGATTTTTGATAGCCGAAGTAATTTAGGTGAGTTTGGCATAGTTTGCTATGGTTAGTAGCATTTTTTTGTAATTTAAAAGTGATTGGGTTTAGCTTGTTGTGGTAAGGGTTAGTTGGTGATGATTTAGAGTAGCCGAAGTAATTTAGGTGAGTGTGGCATAGTTTGTTATGATTTGTACACCTTTTTTTGTAATTTTAAGATGATATGGTTTGGTTTGTTGTGGTAAGGGATAGTTGGGGGTGATTTACGGTAGCCGAAGTAATTAAGGTGATTCTGGTATAGTTTGTTATGATTTTTAGCATTTTTTTGAAATTTTAAAGTGATTGGGCTTAGTTTGTTGCTGTAAAGTGTAGTTGGGGGTGATTTTTGATAGCCGAAGTAATTTAGGTGAGTTTGGCATAGTTTGCTATGGTTAGTAGCTTTTTTTTGTAATTTAAAAGTGATTGGGTTTAGTTTGTTGTGGTAAGGGTTAGTTGGTGATGATTTAGAGTAGCCGAAGTAATTTAGGTGAGTCTGGCATAGTTTGTTATGATTTGTACACCTTTTTTGTAATTTTGAGATGATATGGTTTGGTTTGTTGTGGTAAGGGATAGTTGGGGGTGATTTACGGTAGCCGAAGTAATTTAGGTGATTCTGGTATACTTTGTTATGATTTTTAGCATTTTTTTGTAATTTTAACGTGATTGGGCTTAGTTTGTTGCTGTAAAGTGTAGTTGGGGGTGATTTTTGATAGCCGAAGTAAATTAGGTGAGTTTGGCATAGTTTGCTATGGTTAGTAGCATTTTTTTGTAATTTAAAAGTGATTGGGTTTAGCTTGTTGTGGTAAGGGTTAGTTGGTGATGATTTAGAGTAGCCGAAGTAATTTAGGTGAGTCTGGCATAGTTTGTTATGATTTGTACACCTTTTTTTGTAATTTTAAGATGATATGGTTTGGTTTGTTGTGGTAAGGGATAGTTGCGGGTGATTTACGGTAGCCGAAGTAATTTAGGTGATTCTGGTATAGTTTGTTATGATTTTTAGCATTTTTTGGAAATTTTAAAGTGATTGGGCTTAGTTTGTTGCTGTAAAGTGTAGTTGGGGGTGATTTTTGATAGCCGAAGTAATTTAGGTGAGTTTGGCATAGTTTGCTATGGTTAGTAGCATTTTTTTGTAATTTAAAAGTGATTGGGTTTAGTTTGTTGTGGTAAGGATTAGTTGGTGATGATTTAGAGTAGCCGAAGTAATTTAGGTGAGTCTGGCATAGTTTGTTATGATTTGTACACCTTTTTTTGTAATTTTCAGATGATATGGTTTGGTTTGTTGTGGTAAGGGATAGTTGGGGGTGATTTACGGTAGCCGAAGTAATTTAGGTGTTTCTGGTATAGTTTGTTATGATTTTTAGCATTTTTTTGTAATTTTAAAGTGATTGGGCTTAGTTTGTTGCTGTAAAGTGTAGTTGGGGGTGATTTTTGATAGCCGAAGTAATTTAGGTGAGTTTGGCATAGTTTGCTATCGTTAGTAGCATTTTTTAGTAATTTAAAAGTGATTGGGTTTAGTTTGTTGTAGTAAGGGTTAGTTGGTGATGATTTAGAGTAGCCGAAGTAATTTAGGTGTGTCTGGCATAGTTTGTTATGATTTGTACACCTTTTTTTGTAATTTTAAGATGATATGGTTTGGTTTGTTGTGGTAAGGGATAGTTGGGGGTGATTTACGGTAGCCAAAGTAATTTAGGTGATTCTGGTATAGTTTGTTATGATTTTTGGCATTTTTTTGTAATTTTAAAGTGATTGGGTTTAGTTTGTTGTGGTAAGGGTTATTTGGTGATGATTTAGAGTAGCCGAAGTAATTTAGGTGAGTCTGGCATAGTTTGTTATGATTTGTACACCTTTTTTTGTAATTTTAAGATGATATGGTTTGGTTTGTTGTGGTAAGGGATAGTTGGGGGTGATTTACGGTAGCCGAAGTAATTTAGGTGATTCTGGTATAGTTTGTTATGATTTTTAGCATTTTTTTGTAATTTTAAAGTGATTGGGCTTAGTTTGTTGCTGTAAAGTGTAGTTGGGAGTGATTTTTGATAGCCGAAGTAATTTAGGTGAGTTTGGCATAGTTTGCTATGGTTAGTAGCATTTTTTTGTAATTTAAAAGTTATTGGGATTAGTTTGTGGTGGTAAGGGTTAGTTGGTGATGATTTAGAGTAGCCGAAGTAATTTAGGTGAGTCTGGCATAGTTTGTTATGATTTGTACACCTTTTTTTGTAATTTTAAGATGATATGGTTTGGTTTGTTGTGGTAAGGGATAGTTGGGGGTGATTTACGGTAGCCGAAGTAATTTAGGTGATTCTGGTATAGTTTGTTATGATTTTTAGCATTTTTTTGTAATTTGAAAGTGATTGGGCTTAGTTTGTTGCTGTAAAGTGTAGTTGGGGGTGATTTTTGATAGCCGAAGTAATTTAGGTGAGTTTGGCATAGTTTGCTATGGTTAGTAGCATTTTTTTGTAATTTAAAAGTGATTGGGTTTAGTTTGTTGTGGTAAGGGTTAGTTGGTGATGATTTAGAGTAGCCGAAGTAATTTAGGTGAGTCTGGCATAGTTTGTTATGATTTGTACCCCTTTTTTTGTAATTTTAAGATGATATGGTTTTGTGTGTTGTGGTAAGGGATAGTTGGGGGTCATTTACGGTAGCCGAAGTAATTTAGGTGTTACTGGTATAGTTTGTTATGATTTTTAGCATTTTTTTGTAATTTTAAAGTGATTGGGCTTAGTTTGTTGCTGTAAAGTGTAGTTGGGAGTGATTTTTGATAGCCGAAGTAATTTAGGTGAGTTTGGCATAGTTTGCTATGGTTAGTAGCATTTTTTTGTAATTTAAAAGTGATTGGGTTTAGTTTGTTGTGGTAAGGGTTAGTTGGTGATGATTTAGAGTAGCCGAAATAATTTAGGTGAGTCTGGAGTAGTTTGTTATGATTTGTACACATTTTTTTGTAATTTTAAGATGATATGGTTTGGTTTGTTGTGGTAAGGGATAGTTAGGGGTGATTTACGGTAGCCGAAGTAATTTAGGAGATTCTGGTATTGTTTGTTATGATTTTTAGAATTTTTTTTGTAATTTTAAAGTGGTTGGGCTTAGTTTGTTGCTGTAAAATGTAGTTGGGGTGATTTTTGATAGCCGAAGTAATTTAGGTGAGTTTGGCATAGTTTGCTATAGTTAGTAGCATTTTTTTGTAATTTAAAAGTGATTGGGTTTAGTTTGTTGTGGTAAGGGTTAGTTGGTGATGATTTAGAGTAGCCGAAGTAATTTAGGTGAGTCTGGAATAGTTTGTTATGATTTGTACACCTTTTTTGTAATTTTAAGATAATATGGTTTGGTTTGTTGTGGTAAGGGATAGTTGGGGGTGATTTACGGTAGCCGAAGTAATTTAAGTGATTCTGGTATAGTTTGTTATGATTTTTAGAATTTTTTTGTAATTTTAAAGTGATTGGGCTTAGTTTGTTGCTGTAAAGTGTAGTTGGGAGTGATTTTTGAGAGCCGAAGTAATTAAGGTGAGTTTGGCATAGTTTGCTATGGTTAGTAGCATTTTTTTGTAATTTAAAAGTGATTGGGTTTAGTTTGTGGTGGTAAGGGTTAGTTGGTGATGATTTAGAGTAGCCGAAGTAATTTAGGTGAGTCTGGCATAGTTTGTTATGATTGGTACATCTTTTTTTGTAATTTTAAGATGATATGGTTTGGTTTGTTGTGGTAAGGGATAGTTGGTGGTGCTTTACGGTAGCCGAAGTAATTTAGGTGATTCTGGTATAGTTTGTTATGATTTTTAGCATTTTTTTGTAATTTTAAAGTGATTGGGCTTAGCTTGTTGCTGTAAAGTGTAGTTGGGGGTGATTTTTGATAGCCGAAGTAATTTAGGTGAGTTTGGCATAGTTTGCTATGGTTAGTAGCATTTTTTTGTAATTTAAAAGTGATTGGGTTTAGTTTGTTTTGGTAAGGGTTAGTTGGTGATGATTTAGAGTAGCCGAAGTAATTTAGGTGAGTCTGGCATAGTTTGTTATGATTTGTACATCTTTTTTTGTAATTTTAAGATGATATGGTTTGGTTTGTTGTGGTAAGGGATAGTTGGGTGTGATTTACGGTAGCCGAAGTAATTTAGGTGATTCTGGCATAGTTTGTTATGATTTTTAGCATTTTTTTGTAATTTTAAAGTGATTGGTATTAGTTTGTTGTTGTAAAGTGTAGTTGGGGATGATTTTTGATAGCCGAAGTAATTTAGGTGAGTTTGGCATAGTTTGCTATGGTTAGTAGCATTTTTTTGTAATTTAAAAGTGATTGGGTTTAGCTTGTTGTGGTAAGGATTAGTTGGTGATGATTTAGAGTAGCCGAAGTAATTTAGGTGAGTGTGGCATAGTTTGTTATGATTTGTACACCTTTTTTGTAATTTTAAGATGATATGGTTTGGTTTGTTGTGGTAAGGGATAGTTGGGGGTGATTTACGGTAGCCGAAGTAATTTAGGTGATTCTGGTATACTTTGTTATGATTTTTAGCATTTTTTTGTAATTTTAAAGTGATTGGGCTTAGTTTGTTGCTGTAAAGTGTAGTTGGGGGTGATTTTTGATAGCCGAAGTAATTTAGGTGAGTTTGGCATAGTTTGCTATAGTTAGTGGCATTTTTTTGTAATTTAAAAGTGATTGGGTTTAGTTTGTTGTGGTAAGGGTTAGTTGGTGATGATTTAGAGTAGCCGAAGTAATTTAGGTGAGTCTGGCATAGTTTGTTATGATTTGTACACCTTTTTTTGTAATTTTAAGATGATATGGTTTGGTTTGTTGTGGTAAGGGATAGTTGGGGGTGATTTACGGTAGCCGAAGTAATTTAGGTGATTCTGGTATAGTTTGTTATGATTTTTAGCTTTTTTATGTAATTTGAAAGTGATTGGGCTTAGTTTGTTGCTGTAAAGTGTAGTTGGGGGTGATTTTTGATAGCCGAAGTAATTTAGGTGAGTTTGGCATAGTTTGCTATGGTTAGTAGCATTTTTTTGTAATTTAAAAGTGATTGGGTTTAGTTTGTTGTGGTAAGGGTTAGTTGGTGATGATTTAGAGAAACCGAAGTAATTTAGGTAAGTCTGGCATAGTTTGTTATGATCTGTACACCTTTTTTTGTAATTTTAAGATAATATGGTTTGGTTTGTTGTGGTAAGGGATAGTTGGGGGTTATTTACGGTAGCCGAAGAAATTTAGGTGATTCTGGTATAGTTTGTTATGATTTTTAGCATTTTTTTGTAATTTGAAAGTAATTTTGCTTAGTTTGTTGCTGTAAAGTGTAGTTGGGGGTGATTTTTGATAGCCGAAGTAATTTAGGTGAGTTTGGCATAGTTTGCTATGGTTAGTAGCATTTTTTTGTAATTTAAAAGTGATTGGGTTTAGTTTGTTGTGGTAAGGGTTAGTTGGTGATGATTTAGAGTAGCCGAAGTAATTTAGGTGAGTCTGGCATAGTTTGTTATGATTTGTACACCTTTTTTTGAAATTTTAAGATGATATGGTTTGGTTTGTTGTGGTAAGGGATAGTTGGGGGTGATTTACGGTAGCCGAAGTAATTTAGGTGATTCTGGTATAGTTTGTTATGATTTTTAGCATTTTTTTGTAATTTTAAAGTGATTGGAATTAGTTTGTTGCTGTAAAGTGTAGTTGGGGATGATTTTTGATAGCCGAAGTAATTTAGGTGAGTTTGGCATAGTTTGCTATGGTTAGTAGCATTTTTTTGTAATTTAAAAGTGATTGGGTTTAGCTTGTTGTGGTAAGGGTTAGTTGGTGATGATTAAGAGTAGCCGAAGTAATTTAGGTGAGTGTGGCATAGTTTGTTATGATTTGTACACCTTTTTTTGTAATTTTAAGATGATATGGTTTGGTTTGTTGTGGTAAGGGATAGTTGGGGGTGATTTACGGTAGCCGAAGTAATTAAGGTGATTCTGGTATAGTTTGTTATGATTTTTAGCATTTTTTTGAAATTTTAAAGTGATTGGGCTTAGTTTGTTGCTGTAAAGTGTAGTTGGGGGTGATTTTTGATAGCCGAAGTAATTTAGGTGAGTTTGGCATAGTTTGCTATGGTTAGTAGCTTTTTTTTGTAATTTAAAAGTGATTGGGTTTAGTTTGTTGTGGTAAGGGTTAGTTGGTGATGATTTAGAGTAGCCGAAGTAATTTAGGTGAGTCTGGCATAGTTTGTTATGATTTGTACACCTTTTTTGTAATTTTGAGATGATATGGTTTGGTTTGTTGTGGTAAGGGATAGTTGGGGGTGATTTACGGTAGCCGAAGTAATTTAGGTGATTCTGGTATACTTTGTTATGATTTTTAGCATTTTTTTGTAATTTTAACGTGATTGGGCTTAGTTTGTTGCTGTAAAGTGTAGTTGGGGGTGATTTTTGATAGCCGAAGTAAATTAGGTGAGTTTGGCATAGTTTGCTATGGTTAGTAGCATTTTTTTGTAATTTAAAAGTGATTGGGTTTAGCTTGTTGTGGTAAGGGTTAGTTGGTGATGATTTAGAGTAGCCGAAGTAATTTAGGTGAGTCTGGCATAGTTTGTTATGATTTGTACACCTTTTTTTGTAATTTTAAGATGATATGGTTTGGTTTGTTGTGGTAAGGGATAGTTGCGGGTGATTTACGGTAGCCGAAGTAATTTAGGTGATTCTGGTATAGTTTGTTATGATTTTTAGCATTTTTTGGAAATTTTAAAGTGATTGGGCTTAGTTTGTTGCTGTAAAGTGTAGTTGGGGGTGATTTTTGATAGCCGAAGTAATTTAGGTGAGTTTGGCATAGTTTGCTATGGTTAGTAGCATTTTTTTGTAATTTAAAAGTGATTGGGTTTAGTTTGTTGTGGTAAGGGTTAGTTGGTGATGATTTAGAGTAGCCGAAGTAATTTAGGTGAGTCTGGCATAGTTTGTTATGATTTGTACACCTTTTTTTGTAATTTTCAGATGATATGGTTTGGTTTGTTGTGGTAAGGGATAGTTGGGGGTGATTTACGGTAGCCGAAGTAATTTAGGTGTTTCTGGTATAGTTTGTTATGATTTTTAGCATTTTTTTGTAATTTTAAAGTGATTGGGCTTAGTTTGTTGCTGTAAAGTGTAGTTGGGGGTGATTTTTGATAGCCGAAGTAATTTAGGTGAGTTTGGCATAGTTTGCTATCGTTAGTAGCATTTTTTAGTAATTTAAAAGTGATTGGGTTTAGTTTGTTGTAGTAAGGGTTAGTTGGTGATGATTTAGAGTAGCCGAAGTAATTTAGGTGTGTCTGGCATAGTTTGTTATGATTTGTACACCTTTTTTTGTAATTTTAAGATGATATGGTTTGGTTTGTTGTGGTAAGGGATAGTTGGGGGTGATTTACGGTAGCCAAAGTAATTTAGGTGATTCTGGTATAGTTTGTTATGATTTTTGGCATTTTTTTGTAATTTTAAAGTGATTGGGTTTAGTTTGTTGTGGTAAGGGTTATTTGGTGATGATTTAGAGTAGCCGAAGTAATTTAGGTGAGTCTGGCATAGTTTGTTATGATTTGTACACCTTTTTTTGTAATTTTAAGATGATATGGTTTGGTTTGTTGTGGTAAGGGATAGTTGGGGGTGATTTACGGTAGCCGAAGTAATTTAGGTGATTCTGGTATAGTTTGTTATGATTTTTAGCATTTTTTTGTAATTTTAAAGTGATTGGGCTTAGTTTGTTGCTGTAAAGTGTAGTTGGGGGTGATTTTTGATAGCCGAAGTAATTTAGGTGTGTTTGGCATAGTTTGCTATGGTTAGTAGCATTTTTTAGTAATTTAAAAGTGATTGGGTTTAGTTTGTTGTGGTAAGGGTTAGTTGGTGATGATTTAGAGTAGCCGAAGTAACTTAGGTGTGTCTGGCATAGTTTGTTATGATTTGTACACCTTTTTTTGTAATTTTAAGATGATATGGTTTGGTTTGTTGTGGAAAGGGATAGTTGGGGGTGATTTACGGTAGCCAAAGTAATTTAGGTGATTCTGGTATAGTTTGTTATGGTTTTTAGCATTTTTTTGTAATTTTAAAGTGATTGGGTTTAGTTTGTTGTGGTAAGGGTTAGTTGGTGATGATTTAGAGTAGCCGAAGTAATTTAGGTGAATCTGGCATAGTTTGTTAAGATTTGTACACCTTTTTTTGTAATTTTAAGATGATATGGTTTGGTTTGTTGTGGTAAGGGATAGTTGGGGGGGATTTCCGGTAGCCGAAGTAATTTAGGTGATTCTGGTATAGTTTGTTATGATTTTTAGCTTGTTTTTGTAATTTGAAAGTGATTGGGCTTAGTTTGTTGCTGTAAAGTGTAGTTGGGGGTGATTTTTGATAGCCGAAGTAATTTAGGTGAGTTTGGCATAGTTTGCTATGGTTAGTAGCATTTTTTAGTAATTTAAAAGTGATTGGGTTTAGTTTGTTGTGGTAAAGGTTAGTTGGTGATGATTTAGAGTAGCCGAAGTAATTTAGGTGTGTCTGGCATAGTTTGTTATGATTTGTACACCTTTTTTGTAATTTTAAGATGATATGGTTTGGTTTGTTGTGGAAAGGGATAGTTGGGGGTGATTTACGGTAGCCAAAGTAATTTAGGTGATTCTGGTATAGTTTGTTATGATTTTTAGCATTTTTTTGTAATTTTAAAGTGATTGGGTTTAGTTTGTTGTGGTAAGGGTTATTTGGTGATGATTTAGAGTAGCCAAAGTAATTTAGGTGAGTCTGGCATAGTTTGTTATAATTTGTACACCTTTTTTTGTAATTTTAAGATGATATGGTTTGGTTTGTTGTGGTAAGGGATAGTTGGGGGTGATTTACGGTAGCCGAAGTAATTTAGGTGATTCTGGTATAGTTTGTTATGATTTTTAACATTTTTTTGTAATTTTAAAGTGATTGGGCTTAGTTTGTTGCTGTAAAGTGTTGTTGGGGGTGATTTTCGATAGCCGAAGTAATTTAGGTGAGTTTGGCATAGTTTGCTATGGTTAGTAGCATTTTTTTGTAATTTAAAAGTGATTGGGTTTAGTTTGTTGTGGTAAGGGTTAGTTGGTGATGATTTAGAGTAGCCGAAGTAATTTAGGTGAGTCTGGCATAGTTTGTTATGATTTGTACACCTTTTTTTGTAATTTTAAAATGATATGGTTTGGTTTGTTGTGGTAAGGGATAGTTGGGGGTGATTTACGGTAGCCGAAGTAATTTAGGTGTTTCTGGTATAGTTTGTTATGATTTTTAGCATTTTTTTGTAATTTTAAAATGATTGGACTTAGTTTGTTGCTGTAAAGTGTAGTTGGGGGTGATTTTTGATAGCCGAAGTAATTTAGGTGTGATTGGCATAGTTTGCTATTGTTAGTAGCATTTTTTAGTAATTTAAAAGTGATTGGGTTTAGTTTGTTGTGGTAAGGGTTAGTTGGTAATGATTTAGAGTAGCCGAAGTAATTTAGGTGAGTCTGGCATAGTTTGTTATGATTTGTACACCTTTTTTTGTAATTTTAAGATGATATGGTTTGGTTTGTTGTGGTAAGGGATAGTTGGGGGTGATTTACGGTAGCCGAAGTAATTTAGGTGATTCTGGTATAGTTTGTTATGATTTTTAGCATTTTTTTGTAATTTTAAAGTGATTGGGCTTAGTTTGTTGCTGTAAAGTGTAGTTGGGGGTGATTTTTGATAGCCGAAGTAATTTAGGTGTGTTTGGCATAGTTTGCTATGGTTAGTAGCATTTTTTAGTAATTTAAAAGTGATTGGGTTTAGTTTGTTGTGGTAAGGGTTAGTTGGTGATGATTTAGAGTAGCCGAAGTAACTTAGGTGTGTCTGGCATAGTTTGTTATGATTTGTACACCTTTTTTTGTAATTTTAAGATGATATGGTTTGGTTTGTTGTGGAAAGGGATAGTTGGGGGTGATTTACGGTAGCCAAAGTAATTTAGGTGATTCTGGTATAGTTTGTTATGGTTTTTAGCATTTTTTTGTAATTTTAAAGTGATTGGGTTTAGTTTGTTGTGGTAAGGGTTAGTTGGTGATGATTTAGAGTAGCCGAAGTAATTTAGGTGAATCTGGCATAGTTTGTTAAGATTTGTACACCTTTTTTTGTAATTTTAAGATGATATGGTTTGGTTTGTTGTGGTAAGGGATAGTTGGGGGGGATTTCCGGTAGCCGAAGTAATTTAGGTGATTCTGGTATAGTTTGTTATGATTTTTAGCTTGTTTTTGTAATTTGAAAGTGATTGGGCTTAGTTTGTTGCTGTAAAGTGTAGTTGGGGGTGATTTTTGATAGCCGAAGTAATTTAGGTGAGTTTGGCATAGTTTGCTATGGTTAGTAGCATTTTTTAGTAATTTAAAAGTGATTGGGTTTAGTTTGTTGTGGTAAAGGTTAGTTGGTGATGATTTAGAGTAGCCGAAGTAATTTAGGTGTGTCTGGCATAGTTTGTTATGATTTGTACACCTTTTTTGTAATTTTAAGATGATATGGTTTGGTTTGTTGTGGAAAGGGATAGTTGGGGGTGATTTACGGTAGCCAAAGTAATTTAGGTGATTCTGGTATAGTTTGTTATGATTTTTAGCATTTTTTTGTAATTTTAAAGTGATTGGGTTTAGTTTGTTGTGGTAAGGGTTATTTGGTGATGATTTAGAGTAGCCAAAGTAATTTAGGTGAGTCTGGCATAGTTTGTTATAATTTGTACACCTTTTTTTGTAATTTTAAGATGATATGGTTTGGTTTGTTGTGGTAAGGGATAGTTGGGGGTGATTTACGGTAGCCGAAGTAATTTAGGTGATTCTGGTATAGTTTGTTATGATTTTTAACATTTTTTTGTAATTTTAAAGTGATTGGGCTTAGTTTGTTGCTGTAAAGTGTTGTTGGGGGTGATTTTCGATAGCCGAAGTAATTTAGGTGAGTTTGGCATAGTTTGCTATGGTTAGTAGCATTTTTTTGTAATTTAAAAGTGATTGGGTTTAGTTTGTTGTGGTAAGGGTTAGTTGGTGATGATTTAGAGTAGCCGAAGTAATTTAGGTGAGTCTGGCATAGTTTGTTATGATTTGTACACCTTTTTTTGTAATTTTAAAATGATATGGTTTGGTTTGTTGTGGTAAGGGATAGTTGGGGGTGATTTACGGTAGCCGAAGTAATTTAGGTGTTTCTGGTATAGTTTGTTATGATTTTTAGCATTTTTTTGTAATTTTAAAATGATTGGACTTAGTTTGTTGCTGTAAAGTGTAGTTGGGGGTGATTTTTGATAGCCGAAGTAATTTAGGTGTGATTGGCATAGTTTGCTATTGTTAGTAGCATTTTTTAGTAATTTAAAAGTGATTGGGTTTAGTTTGTTGTGGTAAGGGTTAGTTGGTAATGATTTAGAGTAGCCGAAGTAATTTAGGTGAGTCTGGCATAGTTTGTTATGATTTGTACACCTTTTTTTGTAATTTTAAGATGATATGGTTTGGTTTGTTGTGGTAAGGGATAGTTGGGGGTGATTTACGGTAGCCGAAGTAATTTAGGTGATTCTGGTATAGTTTGTTATGATTTTTAGCTTTTTTTTGTCATTTGAAAGTGATTGGGCTTAGTTTGTTGCTGTAAAGTGTAGTTGGGGGTGATTTTCGATAGCCGAAGTAATTTAGGTGAGTTTGGCATAGTTTGCCATGGTTAGTAGCATTTTTTTGTAATTTAAAAGTGATTGGGTTTAGTTTGTTGTGGTAAGGGTTAGTTGGTGATGATTTAGAGTAGCCGAAGTAATTTAGGTGAGTCTGGCATAGTTTGTTATGATTTGTACACCTTTTTTTGTAATTTTAAAATGATATGGTTTGGTTTGTTGTGGTAAGGGATAGTTGGGGGTGATTTACGGTAGCCGAAGTAATTTAGGTGTTTCTGGTATAGTTTGTTTTGATTTTTAGCATTTTTTTGTAATTTTAAAATGATTGGACTTAGTTTGTTGCTGTAAAGTGTAGTTGGGGGTGATTTTTGATAGCCGAAGTAATTTAGGTGTGATTGGCATAGTTTGCTATGGTTAGTAGCATTTTTTAGTAATTTAAAAGTGATTGGGTTTAGTTTGTTGTGGTAAGGGTTAGTTGGTGATGATTTAGAGTAGCCGAAGTAATTTAGGGGAGTCTGGCATAGTTTGTTATGATTTGTACACCTTTTTTTGTAATTTTAAGATGATATGGTTTGGTTTGTTGTGGTAAGGGATAGTTGGGGGTGATTTACGGTAGCCGAAGTAATTTAGGTGATTCTGGTATAGTTTGTTATGATTTTTAGCTTTTTTTTGTCATTTGAAAGTGATTGGGCTTAGTTTGTTGCTGTAAAGTGTAGTTGGGGGTGATTTTTGATAGCCGAAGTAATTTAGGTGAGTTTGGCATAGTTTGCTATGGTTAGTAGCATTTTTTTGTAATTTAAAAGTAATTGGGTTTAGTTTGTTGTGGTAAGGGTTAGTTGGTGATGATTTAGAATAGCCGAAGTAATTTAGGTGAGTCTGGCATAGTTTGTTATGATTTGTACACCTTTTTTTGTAATTTTAAGATGATATGGTTTGGTTTGTTGTGGTAAGGGATAGTTGGGGGTGATTTACGGTAGCCGAAGAAATTTAGGTGATTCTGGTATAGTTTGTTATGATTTTTTGCATTTTTTTGTAATTTGAAAGTAATTGGGCTTAGTTTGTTGCTGTAAAGTGTAGTTGGGGGTGATTTTTGATAGCCGAAGTAATTTAGGTGAGTTTGGCATAGTTTGCTATGGTTAGTAGCATTTTTTTGTAATTTAAAAGTGATTGGGTTTAGTTTGTTGTTGTAAGGGTTAGTTGGTGATGATTTAAAGTAGCCGAAGTAATTTAGGTGAGTCTGGCATAGTTTGTTATGATTTGAACAACTTTTTTTGTAATTTTAAGATGATATGGTTTGGTTTGTTGTGGTAAGGGATAGTTGGGGGTGATTTACGGTAGCCGAAGTAATTTAGGCGATTCTGGTATAGTTTGTTATGATTTTTAGCATTTTTTTGTAATTTTAAAGTGATTGGTATTATTTTGTTGCTGTAAAGTGTAGTTGAGAATGATTTTTGATAGCCGAAGTAACTTAGGTGAGTTTGGCATAGTTTGCTATGGTTAGTAGCATTTTTTTGTAATTTAAAAGTGATTGGGTTTAGCTTGTTGTGGTAAGGGTTAGTTGGTGATGATAAGTAATTTAGGTGAGTGTGGCATAGTTTGTTATGATTTGTTCACCTTTTTTGTAATTTTAAGATGATATAGTTTGGTTTGTTGTGGTAAGGGATAGTTGGGGGTGATTTACGGTAGCCGAAGTAATTTAGGTGATTCTGGTATACTTTGTTATGATTTTTAGCATTTTTTTGTAATTTTAAAGTGATTGGGCTTAGTTTGTTGCTGTAAAGTGTAGTTGGGGGTGATTTTTGATAGCCGAAGTAAATTAGGTGAGTTTGGCATAGTTTGCTATGGTTAGTAACATGTTTTTGTAATTTAAAAGTGATTGGGTTTAGTTTGTTGTGGTAAGGGTTAGTTGGTGATGATTTAGAGTAGCCGAAGTAATTTAGGTGAGTCTGGCATAGTTTGTTATGATTTGTACACCTTTTTTTGTAATTTTAAGATGATATGGTTTGGTTTGTTGTGGTAAGAGATAGTTGGGGGTGATTTACGGTAGCCGAAGTAATTTAGGTGATTCTGGTATAGTTTATTATGACTTTTAGCATTTTTTTGTAATTTTAAAGTGATTGGGCTTAGTTTGTTGCTGTAAAGTGTAGTTGGGGGTGATTTTTGATAGCCGAAGTAATTTAGGTGAGTTTGGCATAGTTTGCTATGGTTAGTAGCATTTTTTTGTAATTTAAAAGTGATTGGGTTTAGTTTGTTGTGGTAAGGGTTAGTTGGTGATGATTTAGAGTAGCCGAAGTAATTTAGGTGAGTCTGGCATAGTTTGTTATGATTTGTACACCTTTTTTTGTAATTTTAAAATGATATGGTTTGGTTTGTTGTGGTAAGGGATAGTTGGGGGTGATTTACGGTAGCCGAAGTAATTTAGGTGTTTCTGGTATAGTTTGTTATGATTTTTAGCATTTTTTTGTAATTTTAAAATGATTGGACTTAGTTTGTTGCTGTAAAGTGTAGTTGGGGGTGATTTTTGATAGCCGAAGTAATTTAGGTGTGATTGGCATAGTTTGCTATTGTTAGTAGCATTTTTTAGTAATTTAAAAGTGATTGGGTTTAGTTTGTTGTGGTAAGGGTTAGTTGGTAATGATTTAGAGTAGCCGAAGTAATTTAGGTGAGTCTGGCATAGTTTGTTATGATTTGTACACCTTTTTTTGTAATTTTAAGATGATATGGTTTGGTTTGTTGTGGTAAGGGATAGTTGGGGGTGATTTACGGTAGCCGAAGTAATTTAGGTGATTCTGGTATAGTTTGTTATGATTTTTAGCTTTTTTTTGTCATTTGAAAGTGATTGGGCTTAGTTTGTTGCTGTAAAGTGTAGTTGGGGGTGATTTTCGATAGCCGAAGTAATTTAGGTGAGTTTGGCATAGTTTGCCATGGTTAGTAGCATTTTTTTGTAATTTAAAAGTGATTGGGTTTAGTTTGTTGTGGTAAGGGTTAGTTGGTGATGATTTAGAGTAGCCGAAGTAATTTAGGTGAGTCTGGCATAGTTTGTTATGATTTGTACACCTTTTTTTGTAATTTTAAAATGATATGGTTTGGTTTGTTGTGGTAAGGGATAGTTGGGGGTGATTTACGGTAGCCGAAGTAATTTAGGTGTTTCTGGTATAGTTTGTTTTGATTTTTAGCATTTTTTTGTAATTTTAAAATGATTGGACTTAGTTTGTTGCTGTAAAGTGTAGTTGGGGGTGATTTTTGATAGCCGAAGTAATTTAGGTGTGATTGGCATAGTTTGCTATGGTTAGTAGCATTTTTTAGTAATTTAAAAGTGATTGGGTTTAGTTTGTTGTGGTAAGGGTTAGTTGGTGATGATTTAGAGTAGCCGAAGTAATTTAGGGGAGTCTGGCATAGTTTGTTATGATTTGTACACCTTTTTTTGTAATTTTAAGATGATATGGTTTGGTTTGTTGTGGTAAGGGATAGTTGGGGGTGATTTACGGTAGCCGAAGTAATTTAGGTGATTCTGGTATAGTTTGTTATGATTTTTAGCTTTTTTTTGTCATTTGAAAGTGATTGGGCTTAGTTTGTTGCTGTAAAGTGTAGTTGGGGGTGATTTTTGATAGCCGAAGTAATTTAGGTGAGTTTGGCATAGTTTGCTATGGTTAGTAGCATTTTTTTGTAATTTAAAAGTAATTGGGTTTAGTTTGTTGTGGTAAGGGTTAGTTGGTGATGATTTAGAATAGCCGAAGTAATTTAGGTGAGTCTGGCATAGTTTGTTATGATTTGTACACCTTTTTTTGTAATTTTAAGATGATATGGTTTGGTTTGTTGTGGTAAGGGATAGTTGGGGGTGATTTACGGTAGCCGAAGAAATTTAGGTGATTCTGGTATAGTTTGTTATGATTTTTTGCATTTTTTTGTAATTTGAAAGTAATTGGGCTTAGTTTGTTGCTGTAAAGTGTAGTTGGGGGTGATTTTTGATAGCCGAAGTAATTTAGGTGAGTTTGGCATAGTTTGCTATGGTTAGTAGCATTTTTTTGTAATTTAAAAGTGATTGGGTTTAGTTTGTTGTTGTAAGGGTTAGTTGGTGATGATTTAAAGTAGCCGAAGTAATTTAGGTGAGTCTGGCATAGTTTGTTATGATTTGAACAACTTTTTTTGTAATTTTAAGATGATATGGTTTGGTTTGTTGTGGTAAGGGATAGTTGGGGGTGATTTACGGTAGCCGAAGTAATTTAGGCGATTCTGGTATAGTTTGTTATGATTTTTAGCATTTTTTTGTAATTTTAAAGTGATTGGTATTATTTTGTTGCTGTAAAGTGTAGTTGAGAATGATTTTTGATAGCCGAAGTAACTTAGGTGAGTTTGGCATAGTTTGCTATGGTTAGTAGCATTTTTTTGTAATTTAAAAGTGATTGGGTTTAGCTTGTTGTGGTAAGGGTTAGTTGGTGATGATAAGTAATTTAGGTGAGTGTGGCATAGTTTGTTATGATTTGTTCACCTTTTTTGTAATTTTAAGATGATATAGTTTGGTTTGTTGTGGTAAGGGATAGTTGGGGGTGATTTACGGTAGCCGAAGTAATTTAGGTGATTCTGGTATACTTTGTTATGATTTTTAGCATTTTTTTGTAATTTTAAAGTGATTGGGCTTAGTTTGTTGCTGTAAAGTGTAGTTGGGGGTGATTTTTGATAGCCGAAGTAAATTAGGTGAGTTTGGCATAGTTTGCTATGGTTAGTAACATGTTTTTGTAATTTAAAAGTGATTGGGTTTAGTTTGTTGTGGTAAGGGTTAGTTGGTGATGATTTAGAGTAGCCGAAGTAATTTAGGTGAGTCTGGCATAGTTTGTTATGATTTGTACACCTTTTTTTGTAATTTTAAGATGATATGGTTTGGTTTGTTGTGGTAAGAGATAGTTGGGGGTGATTTACGGTAGCCGAAGTAATTTAGGTGATTCTGGTATAGTTTATTATGACTTTTAGCATTTTTTTGTAATTTTAAAGTGATTGGGCTTAGTTTGTTGCTGTAAAGTGTAGTTGGGGGTGATTTTTGATAGCCGAAGTAATTTAGGTGAGTTTGGCATAGTTTGCTATGGTTAGTAGCATTTTTTTGTAATTTAAAAGTGATTGGGTTTAGTTTGTTGTGGTAAGGGTTAGTTGGTGATGATTTAGAGTAGCCGAAGTAATTTAGGTGAGTCTGGCATAGTTTGTTATGATTTGTACACCTTTTTTTGTAATTTTAAGATGATATGGTTTGGTTTGTTGTGGTAAGGGATAGTTGCGGGTGATTTACGGTAGCCGAAGTAATTTAGGTGATTCTGGTATAGTTTGTTATGATTTTTAGCATTTTTTGGAAATTTTAAAATGATTGGGCTTAGTTTGTTGCTGTAAAGTGTAGTTGGGGGTGATTTTTGATAGCCGAAGTGATTTAGGTGAGTTTGGCATAGTTTGCTATGGTTAGTAGCATTTTTTTGTAATTTAAAAGTGATTGGGTTTAGTTTGTTGTGGTAAGGGTTAGTTGGTGATGATTTAGAGTAGCCGAAGTAATTTAGGTGAGTCTGGCATAGTTTGTTATGATTTGTACACCTTTTTTTGTAATTTTAAGATGATATGGTTTGGTTTGTTGTGGTAAGGGATAGTTGGGGGTGATTTACGGTAGCCGAAGTAATTTAGGTGTTTCTGGTATAGTTTGTTATGATTTTTAGCATTTTTTTGTAATTTTAAAGTGATTGGGCTTAGTTTGTTGCTGTAAAGTGTAGTTGGGGGTGATTTTTGATAGCCGAAGTAATTTAGGTGAGTTTGGCATAGTTTGCTATCGTTAGTAGCATTTTTTAGTAATTTAAAAGTGATTGGGTTTAGTTTGTTGTGGTAAGGGTTAGTTGGTGATGATTTAGAGTAGCCGAAGTAATTTAGGTGTGTCTGGCATAGTTTGTTATAATTTGTACACCTTTTTTTGTAATTTTAAGATGATATGGTTTGGTTTGTTGTGGTAAGGGATAGTTGGGGGTGATTTACGGTAGCCAAAGTAATTTAGGTGATTCTGGTATAGTTTGTTATGATTTTTAGCATTTTTTTGTAATTTTAAAGTGATTGGGTTTAGTTTGTTGTGGTAAGGGTTATTTGGTGATGATTTAGAGTAGCCGAAGTAATTTAGGTGAGTCTGGCATAGTTTGTTATGATTTGTACACCTTTTTTTGTAATTTTAAGATGATATGGTTTGGTTTGTTGTGGTAAGGGATAGTTGGGGGTGATTTACGGTAGCCGAAGTAATTTAGGTGATTCTGGTATAGTTTGTTATGATTTTTAGCATTTTTTTGTAATTTTAAAGTGATTGGGCTTAGTTTGTTGCTGTAAAGTGTAGTTGGGGGTGATTTTCGATAGCCGAAGTAATTTAGGTGAGTTTGGCATAGTTTGCTATGGTTAGTAGCATTTTTTTGTAATTTAAAAGTGATTGGGTTTAGTTTGTTGTGGTAAGGGTTAGTTAGTGATGATTTAGAGTAGCCGAAGTAATTTAGGTGAGTCTGGCATTGTTTGTTATGATTTGTACACCTTTTTTTGTAATTTTAAGATGATATGGTTTGGTTTGTTGTGGTAAGGGATAGTTGCGGGTGATTTACGGTAGCCGAAGTAATTTAGGTGATTCTGGTATAGTTTGTTATGATTTTTAGCATTTTTTGGAAATTTTAAAGTGATTGTGCTTAGTTTGTTGCTGTAAAGTGTAGTTGGGGGTGATTTTTGATTGCCGAAGTAATTTAGGTGAGTTTGGCATAGTTTGCTATGGTTAGTAGCATTTTTTTGTAATTTAAAAGTGATTGGGTTTAGTTTGTTGTGGTAAGGGTTAGTTGGTGATGATTTAGAGTAGCCGAAGTAATTTAGGTGAGTCTGGCATAGTTTGTCATGATTTGTACACCCTTTTGTAATTTTAAGATGATATGGTTTGGTGTGTTGTGGTGAGGGATAGTTGGGGGTGACTTACGGTAGCCGAAGTAATTTAGGTGATTCGGGTATAGTTTGTTATGATTTTTAGCATTTTTTTGTAATTTTAAAGTGATTGGGCTTAGTTTGTTGCTGTAAAGTGTAGTTGGGGGTGATTTTTGATAGCCGAAGTAATTTAGGTTAGTTTGGCATAGTTGCTATGGTTAGTAGCATTTTTTTGTAATTTAAAAGTGATTGGGTTTAGTTTGTTGTGGTAAGGGTTAGTTGGTGATGATTTAGAGTAGCCGAAGTAATTTAGGTGAGTCTGGCATAGTTTGTTATGATTTGTACACCTTTTTTTGTAATTTTAAAATGATATGGTTTGGTTTGTTGTGGTAAGGGATAGTTGGGGGTGATTTACGGTAGCCGAAGTAATTTAGGTGTTTCTGGTATAGTTTGTTATGATTTTTAGCATTTTTTTGTAATTTTAAAATGATTGGACTTAGTTTGTTGCTGTAAAGTGTAGTTGGGGGTGATTTTTGATAGCCGAAGTAATTTAGGTGTGATTGGCATAGTTTGCTATTGTTAGTAGCATTTTTTAGTAATTTAAAAGTGATTGGGTTTAGTTTGTTGTGGTAAGGGTTAGTTGGTAATGATTTAGAGTAGCCGAAGTAATTTAGGTGAGTCTGGCATAGTTTGTTATGATTTGTACACCTTTTTTTGTAATTTTAAGATGATATGGTTTGGTTTGTTGTGGTAAGGGATAGTTGGGGGTGATTTACGGTAGCCGAAGTAATTTAGGTGATTCTGGTATAGTTTGTTATGATTTTTAGCTTTTTTTTGTCATTTGAAAGTGATTGGGCTTAGTTTGTTGCTGTAAAGTGTAGTTGGGGGTGATTTTCGATAGCCGAAGTAATTTAGGTGAGTTTGGCATAGTTTGCCATGGTTAGTAGCATTTTTTTGTAATTTAAAAGTGATTGGGTTTAGTTTGTTGTGGTAAGGGTTAGTTGGTGATGATTTAGAGTAGCCGAAGTAATTTAGGTGAGTCTGGCATAGTTTGTTATGATTTGTACACCTTTTTTTGTAATTTTAAAATGATATGGTTTGGTTTGTTGTGGTAAGGGATAGTTGGGGGTGATTTACGGTAGCCGAAGTAATTTAGGTGATTCTGGTATAGTTTGTTATGATTTTTAGCTTTTTTTTGTCATTTGAAAGTGATTGGGCTTAGTTTGTTGCTGTAAAGTGTAGTTGGGGGTGATTTTTGATAGCCGAAGTAATTTAGGTGAGTTTGGCATAGTTTGCTATGGTTAGTAGCATTTTTTTGTAATTTAAAAGTAATTGGGTTTAGTTTGTTGTGGTAAGGGTTAGTTGGTGATGATTTAGAATAGCCGAAGTAATTTAGGTGAGTCTGGCATAGTTTGTTATGATTTGTACACCTTTTTTTGTAATTTTAAGATGATATGGTTTGGTTTGTTGTGGTAAGGGATAGTTGGGGGTGATTTACGGTAGCCGAAGAAATTTAGGTGATTCTGGTATAGTTTGTTATGATTTTTTGCATTTTTTTGTAATTTGAAAGTAATTGGGCTTAGTTTGTTGCTGTAAAGTGTAGTTGGGGGTGATTTTTGATAGCCGAAGTAATTTAGGTGAGTTTGGCATAGTTTGCTATGGTTAGTAGCATTTTTTTGTAATTTAAAAGTGATTGGGTTTAGTTTGTTGTTGTAAGGGTTAGTTGGTGATGATTTAAAGTAGCCGAAGTAATTTAGGTGAGTCTGGCATAGTTTGTTATGATTTGAACAACTTTTTTTGTAATTTTAAGATGATATGGTTTGGTTTGTTGTGGTAAGGGATAGTTGGGGGTGATTTACGGTAGCCGAAGTAATTTAGGCGATTCTGGTATAGTTTGTTATGATTTTTAGCATTTTTTTGTAATTTTAAAGTGATTGGTATTATTTTGTTGCTGTAAAGTGTAGTTGAGAATGATTTTTGATAGCCGAAGTAACTTAGGTGAGTTTGGCATAGTTTGCTATGGTTAGTAGCATTTTTTTGTAATTTAAAAGTGATTGGGTTTAGCTTGTTGTGGTAAGGGTTAGTTGGTGATGATAAGTAATTTAGGTGAGTGTGGCATAGTTTGTTATGATTTGTTCACCTTTTTTGTAATTTTAAGATGATATAGTTTGGTTTGTTGTGGTAAGGGATAGTTGGGGGTGATTTACGGTAGCCGAAGTAATTTAGGTGATTCTGGTATACTTTGTTATGATTTTTAGCATTTTTTTGTAATTTTAAAGTGATTGGGCTTAGTTTGTTGCTGTAAAGTGTAGTTGGGGGTGATTTTTGATAGCCGAAGTAAATTAGGTGAGTTTGGCATAGTTTGCTATGGTTAGTAACATTTTTTTGTAATTTAAAAGTGATTGGGTTTAGTTTGTTGTGGTAAGGGTTAGTTGGTGATGATTTAGAGTAGCCGAAGTAATTTAGGTGAGTCTGGCATAGTTTGTTATGATTTGTACACCTTTTTTTGTAATTTTAAGATGATATGGTTTGGTTTGTTGTGGTAAGAGATAGTTGGGGGTGATTTACGGTAGCCGAAGTAATTTAGGTGATTCTGGTATAGTTTATTATGACTTTTAGCATTTTTTTGTAATTTTAAAGTGATTGGGCTTAGTTTGTTGCTGTAAAGTGTAGTTGGGGGTGATTTTTGATAGCCGAAGTAATTTAGGTGAGTTTGGCATAGTTTGCTATGGTTAGTAGCATTTTTTTGTAATTTAAAAGTGATTGGGTTTAGTTTGTTGTGGTAAGGGTTAGTTGGTGATGATTTAGAGTAGCCGAAGTAATTTAGGTGAGTCTGGCATAGTTTGTTATGATTTGTACACCTTTTTTTGTAATTTTAAGATAATATGGTTTGGTTTGTTGTGGTAAGGGATAGTTGCGGGTGATTTACGGTAGCCGAAGTAATTTAGGTGATTCTGGTATAGTTTGTTATGATTTTTAGCATTTTTTGGAAATTTTAAAATGATTGGGCTTAGTTTGTTGCTGTAAAGTGTAGTTGGGGGTGATTTTTGATAGCCGAAGTAATTTAGGTGAGTTTGGCATAGTTTGCTATGGTTAGTAGCATTTTTTTGTAATTTAAAAGTGATTGGGTTTAGTTTGTTGTGGTAAGGGTTAGTTGGTGATGATTTAGAGTAGCCGAAGTAATTTAGGTGAGTCTGGCATAGTTTGTTATGATTTGTACACCTTTTTTTGTAATTTTAAGATGATATGGTTTGGTTTGTTGTGGTAAGGGATAGTTGGGGGTGATTTACGGTAGCCGAAGTAATTTAGGTGTTTCTGGTATAGTTTGTTATGATTTTTAGCATTTTTTTGTAATTTTAAAGTGATTGGGCTTAGTTTGTTGCTGTAAAGTGTAGTTGGGGGTGATTTTTGATAGCCGAAGTAATTTAGGTGAGTTTGGCATAGTTTGCTATCGTTAGTAGCATTTTTTAGTAATTTAAAAGTGATTGGGTTTAGTTTGTTGTGGTAAGGGTTAGTTGGTGATGATTTAGAGTAGCCGAAGTAATTTAGGTGTGTCTGGCATAGTTTGTTATAATTTGTACACCTTTTTTTGTAATTTTAAGATGATATGGTTTGGTTTGTTGTGGTAAGGGATAGTTGGGGGTGATTTACGGTAGCCAAAGTAATTTAGGTGATTCTGGTATAGTTTGTTATGATTTTTAGCATTTTTTTGTAATTTTAAAGTGATTGGGTTTAGTTTGTTGTGGTAAGGGTTATTTGGTGATGATTTAGAGTAGCCGAAGTAATTTAGGTGAGTCTGGCATAGTTTGTTATGATTTGTACACCTTTTTTTGTAATTTTAAGATGATATGGTTTGGTTTGTTGTGGTAAGGGATAGTTGGGGGTGATTTACGGTAGCCGAAGTAATTTAGGTGATTCTGGTATAGTTTGTTATGATTTTTAGCATTTTTTTGTAATTTTAAAGTGATTGGGCTTAGTTTGTTGCTGTAAAGTGTAGTTGGGGGTGATTTTCGATAGCCGAAGTAATTTAGGTGAGTTTGGCATAGTTTGCTATGGTTAGTAGCATTTTTTTGTAATTTAAAAGTGATTGGGTTTAGTTTGTTGTGGTAAAGGTTAGTTAGTGATGATTTAGAGTAGCCGAAGTAATTTAGGTGAGTCTGGCATTGTTTGTTATGATTTGTACACCTTTTTTTGTAATTTTAAGATGATATGGTTTGGTTTGTTGTGGTAAGGGATAGTTGCGGGTGATTTACGGTAGCCGAAGTAATTTAGGTGATTCTGGTATAGTTTGTTATGATTTTTAGCATTTTTTGGAAATTTTAAAGTGATTGGGCTTAGTTTGTTGCTGTAAAGTGTAGTTGGGGGTGATTTTTGATTGCCGAAGTAATTTAGGTGAGTTTGGCATAGTTTGCTATGGTTAGTAGCATTTTTTTGTAATTTAAAAGTGATTGGGTTTAGTTTGTTGTGGTAAGGGTTAGTTGGTGATGATTTAGAGTAGCCGAAGTAATTTAGGTGAGTCTGGCATAGTTTGTCATGATTTGTACACCCTTTTGTAATTTTAAGATGATATGGTTTGGTGTGTTGTGGTGAGGGATAGTTGGGGGTGACTTACGGTAGCCGAAGTAATTTAGGTGATTACGGTAGGTAATTTTAAAGTGATTGGGCTTAGTTTGTTGCTCTAAAGTGTAGTTGGGGGTGATTTTTGATAGCCGAAGTAATTTAGGTGAGTTTGGCATAGTTTGCTATGGTTAGTAGCATTTTTTTGTAATTTAAAAGTGATTGGGTTTAGTTTGTTGTGGTAAGGGTTAGTTGGTGATGATTTAGAGTAGCCGAAGTAATTTAGGTGAGTCTGGCATAGTTTGTTATGATTTGTACACCTTTTTTTGTAATTTTAAAATGATATGGTTTGGTTTGTTGTGGTAAGGGATAGTTGGGGGTGATTTACGGTAGCCGAAGTAATTTAGGTGTTTCTGGTATAGTTTGTTATGATTTTTAGCATTTTTTTGGAATTTTAAAGTGATTGTACTTAGTTTGTTGCTGTAAAGTGTAGTTGGGGGTGATTTTTGATAGCCGAAGTAATTTAGGTGTGTTTGGCATAGTTTGCTATGGTTAGTAGCATTTTTTAGTAATTTAAAAGTGATTGGGTTTAGTTTGTTGTGGTAAGGGTTAGTTGGTGATGATTTAGAGTAGCCGAAGTAATTTAGGTGAGTCTGGCATAGTTTGTTATGATTTGTACACCTTTTTTTGTAATTTTAAGATGATATGGTTTGGTTTGTTGTGGTAAGGGATAGTTGGGGGTGATTTACGGTAGCCAAAGTAATTTAGGTGATTCTGGTATAGTTTGTTATGATTTTTAGCATTTTTTTGTAATTTTAAAGTGATTGGGTTTAGTTTGTTGTGGTAAGGGTTAGTTGGTGATGATTTAGAGTAGCCGAAGTAATTTAGGTGAGTCTGGCATAGTTTGTTATGATTTGTACACCTTTTTTTGTAATTTTAAGATGATATGGTTTGGTTTGTTGTGGTAAGGGATAGTTGGGGGTGATTTACGGTAGCCGAAGTAATTTAGGTGATTCTGGTATAGTTTGTTATGATTTTTAGCTTTATTTCGTAATTTGAAAGTGATTGGGCTTAGTTTGTTGCTGTAAAGTGTAGTTGGGGGTGATTTTTGATAGCCAAAGTAATTTAGGTGAGTTTGGCATAGTTTGCTATGGTTAGTAGCATTTTTTTGTAATTTAAAAGTGATTGGGTTTAGTTTGTTGTGGTAAGGGTTAGTTGGTGATGATTTAGAATAGCCGAAGTAATTAAGGTGAGTCTGGCATAGTTTGTTATGATTTGTACACCTTTTTTGTAATTTTAAGATGATATGGTTTGGTTTGTTGTGGTAAGGGATAGTTGGGGGTGATTTACGGTAGCCGAAGTAATTTAGGTGTTTCTGGTATAGTTTGTTATGATTTTTAGCATTTTTTTGGAATTTTAAAGTGATTGTACTTAGTTTGTTGCTGTAAAGTGTAGTTGGGGGTGATTTTTGATAGCCGAAGTAATTTAGGTGTGTTTGGCATAGTTTGCTATGGTTAGTAGCATTTTTTAGTAATTTAAAAGTGATTGGGTTTAGTTTGTTGTGGTAAGGGTTAGTTGGTGATGATTTAGAGTAGCCGAAGTAATTTAGGTGAGTCTGGCATAGTTTGTTATGATTTGTACACCTTTTTTTGTAATTTTAAGATGATATGGTTTGGTTTGTTGTGGTAAGGGATAGTTGGGGGTGATTTACGGTAGCCAAAGTAATTTAGGTGATTCTGGTATAGTTTGTTATGATTTTTAGCATTTTTTTGTAATTTTAAAGTGATTGGGCTTAGTTTGTTGCTGTAAAGTGTAGTTGGGGGTGATTTTTGATAGCCGAAGTAATTTAGGTTAGTTTGGCATAGTTGCTATGGTTAGTAGCATTTTTTTGTAATTTAAAAGTGATTGGGTTTAGTTTGTTGTGGTAAGGGTTAGTTGGTGATAATTTAGAGTAGCCGAAGTAATTTAGGTGAGTCTGGCATAGTTTGTTATGATTTGTACACCTTTTTTTGTAATTTTAAGATGATATGGTTTGGTTTGTTGTGGTAAGGGATAGTTGGCGGTGATTTACGGTAGCCGAAGTAATTTAGGTGATTCTGGTATAGTTTGTTATGATTTTTAGCATTTTTTTGTAATTTTAAAGTGATTGGGTTTAGTTTGTTTCTGTAAAGTGTAGTTGGGGGTGATTTTTGATAGCCGAAGTAAATTAGGTGAGTTTGGCATAGTTTGCTATGGTTAGTAACATTTTTTTGTAATTTAAAAGTGATTGGGTTTAGTTTGTTGTGGTAAGGGTTAGTTGGTGATGATTTAGAGTAGCCGAAGTAATTTAGGTGAGTCTGGCATAGTTTGTTATGATTTGAACAACTTTTTTTGTAATTTTAAGATGATATGGCTTGGTTTGTTGTGGTAAGAGATAGTTGGGGGTGATTTACGGTAGCCGAAGTAATTTAGGTGATTCTGGTATAGTTTGTTATGACTTTTAGCATTTTTTTGTAATTTTAAAGTGATTGGGTTTAGTTTGTTGCTGTAAAGTGTAGTTGGGGGTGATTTTTGATAGCCGAAATAATTTAGGTGAGTTTGGCATAGTTTGCTATGGTTAGTAGCATTTTTTTGTAATTTAAAAGTGATTGGGTTTAGTTTGTTGTGGTAAGGGTTAGTTAGTGATGATTTAGAGTAGCCGAAGTAATTTAGGTGAGTCTGGCATAGTTTGTTATGATTTGTACACCTTTTTTTGTAATTTTAAGATGATATGGTTTGGTGTGTTGTGGTAAGGGATAGTTGGGGGTGATTTACGGTAGCCGAAGTAATTTAGGTGTTTCTGGTATTGTTTGTTATAATTTTTAGCATTTTTTTGTAATTTTAAAGTGATTGGGCTTAGTTTGTTGCTGTAAAGTGTAGTTGGGGGTGATTTTTGATAGCCGAAGTAATTTAGGTGAGTTTGGCATAGTTTGCTATGGTTAGTAGCATTTTTTAGTAATTTAAAAGTGATTGGGTTTAGTTTGTTGTGGTAAGGGTTAGTTGGTGATGATTTAGAGAAGCCGAAGTAATTTAGGTGTGTCTGGCATAGTTTGTTATGATTTGTACACCTTTTTTTGTAATTTTAAGATGATATGGTTTGGTTTGTTGTGGTAAGGGATAGTTGCGAGTGATTTACGGTAGCCGAAGTAATTTAGGTGATTCTGGTATAGTTTGTTATGATTTTTAGCATTTTTTGGAAATTTTAAAGTGATTGAGCTTAGTTTGTTGCTGTAAAGTGTAGTTGGGGGTGATTTTTGATAGCCGAAGTAATTTAGGTGAGTTTGGCATAGTTTGCTATGGTTAGTAGCATTTTTTTGTAATTTAAAAGTGATTGGGTTTAGTTTGTTGTGGTAAGGGTTAGTTGGTGATGATTTAGAGTAGCCGAAGAAATTTAGGTGAGTCTGGCATAGTTTGTTATGATTTGTACACCTTTTTTTGTAATTTTAAGATGATATGGATTGGTTTGTTGTGGTAAGGGATAATTGGGGGTGATTTATGGTAGCCAAAGTAATTTAGGTGTTTCTGGTATAGTTTGTTATGATTTTTAGCATTTTTTTGTAATTTTAAAGTGATTGGGCTTAGTTTGTTGCTGTAAAGTGTAGTTGGGAGTGATTTTCGATAGCCGAAGTAATTTAGGTGAGTTTGGCATAGTTTGCTATGGTTAGTAGCATTTTTTTGTAATTTAAAAGTGATTGGGTTTAGTTTGTTGTGGTAAGGGTTAGTTGCTGATGATTTAGAGTAGCCGAAGTAATTTAGGTGAGTCTGGCATAGTTTGTTATGATTTGTACACCATTTTTTGTAATTTTAAGATGATATGGTTTGGTTTGTTGTGGTAAGGGATAGTTGGGGGTGATTTACGGTAGCCGAAGTAATTTAGGTAATTCTGGTATAGTTTGTTATGATTTTTAGCATTTTTTTGTAATTTTAAAGTCATTGGGCTTAGTTTGTTGCTGTAAAGTGTAGTTGGGGGTGATTTTTGATAGCCGAAGTAATTTAGGTGAGTTTGGCATATTTTGCTATGGTTAGTAGCATTTTTTTGTAATTTAAAAGTGATTGGGTTTAGTTTGTTGTGGTAAGGGTTAGTTGGTGATGATTTAGAGTAGCTGAAGTAATTTAGGTGAGTCTGGCAGATTTTGTTATAATTTGTACACCTTTTTTTGTAATTTTAACATGATATGGTTTGGTTTGTTGTGGTAAGGGATAGTTGGTGGTGATTTACGGTAGCCGAAGTAATTTAGGTGATTCTGGTATAGTTTGTTATGATTTTTAGCATTTTTTTGTAATTTTAAAGTGATTGGGCTTAGTTTGTTGCTGTAAAGTGTAGTTGGAGGTGATTTTTGATAGCCGAAGTAATTTAGGTGAGTTTGGCATAGTTTGCTATGGTTAGTAGCATTTTTTTGTAATTTAAAATTGATTGGGTTTAGTTTGTTGTGGTAAGGGTTAGTTGGTGATGATTTAGAGTAGCCGAAGTAATTTAGGTGAGTCTGGCATAGTTTGCTATAATTTGTACACCTTTTTTTGTAATTTTAAGATGATATGGTTTGGTTTGTTGTGGTAAGGAATAGTTGGGGGTGATTTACGGTAGCCGAAGTAATTTAGGTGATTCTGGTATAGTTTGTTATGATTTTTAGCATTTTTTTGTAATTTTAAAGTGATTGGGCTTAGTTTGTTGCTGTAAAGTGTAGTTGGGGGTGATTTTTGATAGCCGAAGTAATTTAGGTGAGTTTGGCATAGTTTGCTATGGTTAGTAGCATTTTTTTGTAATTTAAAAGTGATTGGGTTTAGTTTGTTGTGGTAAGGGTTAGTTGGTGATGATTTAGAGTAGCCGAAGTAATTTAGGTGAGTCTGGCATAGTTTGTTATGATTTGTACACCTTTTTTTGTAATTTTAAGATGATATGGTTTGGTTTGTTGTGGTAAGGGATAGTTGGGGGTGATTTACGGTAGCCGAAGTAATTTAGGTGATTCTGGTATAGTTTGTAATGATTTTTAGCATTTTTTTTGTAATTTTAAAGTGATTGGGCTTAGTTTGTTGCTGTAAAGTGTAGTTGGGTGTGATTTTTGATAGCCGAAGTAATTTAGGTGAGTTTGGCATAGTTTGCTATAATTTGTACACCTTTTTTGTAATTTTAAGATGATATGGTTTGGTTTGTTGTGGTAAGGGATAGTTGGGGGTGATTTACGGTAGCCGAAGTAATTTAGGTGATTCTGGTATAGTTTGTTATGATTTTTAGCTTTATTTCGTAATTTGAAAGTGATTGGGCTTAGTTTGTTGCTGTAAAGTGTAGTTGGGGGTGATTTTTGATAGCCAAAGTAATTTAGGTGAGTTTGGCATAGTTTGCTATGGTTAGTAGCATTTTTTTGTAATTTAAAAGTGATTGGGTTTAGTTTGTTGTGGTAAGGGTTAGTTGGTGATGATTTAGAATAGCCGAAGTAATTTAGGTGAGTCTGGCATAGTTTGTTATGATTTGTACACCTTTTTTGTAATTTTAAGATGATATGGTTTGGTTTGTTGTGGTAAGGGATAGTTGGGGGTGATTTACGGTAGCCGAAGAAATTTAGGTGATTCTGGTATAGTTTGTTATGATTTTTAGCATTTTTTTGTAATTTGAAAGTAATTGGGCTTAGTTTGTTGCTGTAAAGTGTAGTTGGGAATGATTTTTGATAGCCGAAGTAATTTAGGTGAGTTTGGCATAGTTTGCTATGGTTAGTAGCATTTTTTTGTAATTTAAAAGTGATTGGGTTTAGTTTGTTGTGGTAAGGGTTAGTTGGTGATGATTTAAAGTAGCCGAAGTAATTTAGGTGAGTCTGGCATAGTTTGTTATGATTTGAACACCTTTTTTTGTAATTTTAAGATGATATGGTTTGGTTTGTTGTGGTAAGGGATAGTTGGGGGTGATTTACGGTAGCCGAAGTAATTTAGGCGATTCTGGTATAGTTTGTTACGATTTTTAGCATTTTTTTGTAATTTTAAGGTGATTGGTATTAGTTTGTTGCTGTAAAGTGTAGTTGGGAATGATTTTTGATAGCCGAAGTAATTTAGGTGAGTTTGGCATAGTTTGCTATGGTTAGTAGCATTTTTTTGTAATTTAAAAGTGATTGGGTTTAGCTTGTTGTGGTAAGGGTTAGTTGGTGATGATTTAGAGTAGCCGAAGTAATTTAGGTGAGTGTGGCATAGTTTGTTATGATTTGTTCACCTTTTTTGTAATTTTAAGATGATATGGTTTGGTTTGTTGTGGTAAGGGATAGTTGGGGGTGATTTACGGTAGCCGAAGTAATTTAGGTGATTCTGGTATACTTTGTTATGATTTTTAGCATTTTTTTGTAATTTTAAAGTGATTGGGTTTAGTTTGTTTCTGTAAAGTGTAGTTGGGGGTGATTTTTGATAGCCGAAGTAAATTAGGTGAGTTTGGCATAGTTTGCTATGGTTAGTAACATTTTTTTGTAATTTAAAAGTGATTGGGTTTAGTTTGTTGTGGTAAGGGTTAGTTGGTGATGATTTAGAGTAGCCGAAGTAATTTAGGTGAGTCTGGCATAGTTTGTTATGATTTGAACAACTTTTTTTGTAATTTTAAGATGATATGGCTTGGTTTGTTGTGGTAAGAGATAGTTGGGGGTGATTTACGGTAGCCGAAGTAATTTAGGTGATTCTGGTATAGTTTGTTATGACTTTTAGCATTTTTTTGTAATTTTAAAGTGATTGGGTTTAGTTTGTTGCTGTAAAGTGTAGTTGGGGGTGATTTTTGATAGCCGAAATAATTTAGGTGAGTTTGGCATAGTTTGCTATGGTTAGTAGCATTTTTTTGTAATTTAAAAGTGATTGGGTTTAGTTTGTTGTGGTAAGGGTTAGTTAGTGATGATTTAGAGTAGCCGAAGTAATTTAGGTGAGTCTGGCATAGTTTGTTATGATTTGACACCTTTTTTTGTAATTTTAAGATGATATGGTTTGGTGTGTTGTGGTAAGGGATAGTTGGGGGTGATTTACGGTAGCCGAAGTAATTTAGGTGTTTCTGGTATTGTTTGTTATAATTTTTAGCATTTTTTTGTAATTTTAAAGTGATTGGGCTTAGTTTGTTGCTGTAAAGTGTAGTTGGGGGTGATTTTTGATAGCCGAAGTAATTTAGGTGAGTTTGGCATAGTTTGCTATGGTTAGTAGCATTTTTTAGTAATTTAAAAGTGATTGGGTTTAGTTTGTTGTGGTAAGGGTTAGTTGGTGATGATTTAGAGAAGCCGAAGTAATTTAGGTGTGTCTGGCATAGTTTGTTATGATTTGTACACCTTTTTTTGTAATTTTAAGATGATATGGTTTGGTTTGTTGTGGTAAGGGATAGTTGCGAGTGATTTACGGTAGCCGAAGTAATTTAGGTGATTCTGGTATAGTTTGTTATGATTTTTAGCATTTTTTGGAAATTTTAAAGTGATTGAGCTTAGTTTGTTGCTGTAAAGTGTAGTTGGGGGTGATTTTTGATAGCCGAAGTAATTTAGGTGAGTTTGGCATAGTTTGCTATGGTTAGTAGCATTTTTTTGTAATTTAAAAGTGATTGGGTTTAGTTTGTTGTGGTAAGGGTTAGTTGGTGATGATTTAGAGTAGCCGAAGAAATTTAGGTGAGTCTGGCATAGTTTGTTATGATTTGTACACCTTTTTTTGTAATTTTAAGATGATATGGATTGGTTTGTTGTGGTAAGGGATAATTGGGGGTGATTTATGGTAGCCAAAGTAATTTAGGTGTTTCTGGTATAGTTTGTTATGATTTTTAGCATTTTTTTGTAATTTTAAAGTGATTGGGCTTAGTTTGTTGCTGTAAAGTGTAGTTGGGAGTGATTTTCGATAGCCGAAGTAATTTAGGTGAGTTTGGCATAGTTTGCTATGGTTAGTAGCATTTTTTTGTAATTTAAAAGTGATTGGGTTTAGTTTGTTGTGGTAAGGGTTAGTTGCTGATGATTTAGAGTAGCCGAAGTAATTTAGGTGAGTCTGGCATAGTTTGTTATGATTTGTCAACCATTTTTTGTAATTTTAAGATGATATGGTTTGGTTTGTTGTGGTAAGGGATAGTTGGGGGTGATTTACGGTAGCCGAAGTAATTTAGGTAATTCTGGTATAGTTTGTTATGATTTTTAGCATTTTTTTGTAATTTTAAAGTCATTGGGCTTAGTTTGTTGCTGTAAAGTGTAGTTGGGGGTGATTTTTGATAGCCGAAGTAATTTAGGTGAGTTTGGCATATTTTGCTATGGTTAGTAGCATTTTTTTGTAACTTAAAATGATTGGGTTTAGTTTGTTGTGGTAAGGGTTAGTT
>CAXIEJ010000154.1:0-30950 GCA_964023215.1 Eledona agricola
GTTGTTGGAGGCGGCGGGAGGGAAGGGCTGGTAGAGCGACATGGATGCGGCGAAGGCGTCGCCGATTGGGCGGTCGTAAGAGGGAGAATACTGGTTGGGGTTGGGAGCATCGAGGTGAGAATAGGGATGAGGAGAGAGGTGCGAGTTGAAATGCGAAGGATACTCGGTTTGCCATGGTTGTTGTTGCTGATGCGCATTGAGGTTGGTATGGGCGCGAGACTGGTTGCCGTAGGATGGAGCTTTGGCGTCGGCGGTGTAGAAGGGAGTATCGGCAGAGGCAGAGATGCGAGGTGGATGGTACTCATTGGGCATGAAGAAATAAGGACGTTTGATTTGAGGCAATTTGAACGTGGTTGGTTTCAAATTTTCCAGGGATCCCTCGACAAGTAAGTCGTTTTCGGCGTAGTGCCAGAGCAAGTTGTTCCAGAGAGCTTGCTTGCATAGAACGCGCGGGTTTCCGATCAAGACGAGGCCGAATCTGGCGCGCGTGAGTGCCACGTTAAGGCGTCGAGGGTCATTTAGGAATCCGATGCTCGGATAGTTACCGCCGCCGCCGCCGCCGTGATGGGACGATGACGATGATGGGAAGGCTGCGGGGTTGGAGGCGCCGAACGCGATCGACTCGTTGGACCGGACGCAGCTGAAGATGATAAAGTCCTTTTCCCGACCTTGGAAAGAGTCAACGGAGGCGACTTCGATGTATTCGACCGTGTCGATTGGCAAGACGCGTTTGAAGCTGTTGGACCAAGTAAGCACGTTGTCCCTCGTATGGTGTGATGACGCCGATCTGCTGGGGTTTTGACGCCAGCCTTCAAGAAGATTGTGAGCAGTCGTTCGCAAATGTTGGCTTCGCTGCGATTCAAAAATGACGTGCCGGAAGCGGAAATTTCCTCTTGTCCGAAGCTGGCGTAGAAGAATTTGGTTTGGTTCTTGTTGAGCCATGGGAACTTGGCCAGTCTGAGCGTGCGTTGCTTCACAGTCACACCGTTCTGCAGAGATCCTTCGTAGAACGTGTTGCTGGGCCAGGCACTCAGACAAGGATGCATACGATATTGAATGTTCAGACGAATTGGTTTGTTTCCCAATCGCACCAAACGCTCAAACAGCGATTGGGATAGACCGGCGCGCGCCCGACTGACGACACATGATCACCGGACCCAGCTGGCAATGGTCGCCGACCAGGACCAATTGCCGCGCACCAGACACGATCGGGATCAAACATTCTGGTTCCGTGCTTTGAGTCGATTCATCAATCAACACTTGAGCGAATTTGAACTTTTTCAAGCGCAAGTCGCCTGCGCCCACACACGTCGTGCAAATTACCTGCGCGGCACGCAAAATGCACGCCTCAACGTCGCGCTTCAACTGCTTGTATCGGTGCTCATCGTGAGCCGACAGCTCTCCGAGTTCGTCTCTCAGCGTCTGCAATCGCGCCAATTCAACCCGATCGGCGTCATAGTGAGGCGTCACAGACGACGACGATTGTCTGGATTTTTTGGCATTCAATGGCGCAGTTTCCGAACCACCACTGCGCGACGCACTACTGCTACCTGTTTTTGAGCTACTTACCGACTCGCCGTCTTCGTCGGGTCGATCGCCCTGATCCGACGGCAACGTCCGCACTCGAATCTCATCCAACAACTGCCGAACTTGATTGTGAAGCGTCAGGTGGTCCACCGGGGAGGAAACCGCCTCTCGCGACTTCGCAGCCAATCGAACCGCTCTCAATCCAGTCAGATGAATTCGTTCTGTCAGGTGATCGACAGCCACGTTCGACGGGGAGCAGACCAACACTTGTCCCACGCCTTGCTTCACCAAATGGTAGACGACCGCCGCCGACGTGACCGTCTTGCCTGTTCCGGGCGGTCCCTGAATCAGCGACAGTGGCGAAGAAACAACCGCCTTAACGGCCTCCAATTGACTCGGATTCAACAGTGGCAAGTTGGGAATTTTCACTTCCTCGACTCGCTTTGAATCGCAATGGCGCAACGGCTCCACTTCCACCTCCTGACCCAACAACTTCTTGTACAAATAGTTGGACACCACGTTGTCTTGAGATTTGAGCGTGTGCATCGCCGCCTGCATGCGATCGAACGACGTGCTCTTCCAAACAAACTCGACGCAAAACCCATGAGACATGCTCACGGGAGGCGATTGGTCGTCGCTGTTCTGCGCGCAGGCTGCCGCGTCGGACGAAGAAGATTTGAAGAATGGTTTGGGCGTCGAATGCAATTTGATACCGATTTCGTCCCCGACCACCTTGATGACGTGTCCCTGAGCCTCCCACGTCTTCCTGCCGCCCGGCGCATTATCGCCCGGTAATTTCAGGCGCAGCTCGTCGCCGGGAACCAGCCGGAGACCTGCGTCTGCCCGAGGGAAACTAAACCAGGCAATATGACGTTGATTCATCGCCACCTCCCATCGAACGGTGATGCTCTCTTGTCCTTGCGATTCTTTCATCTTCTTGTCGTAGTCAGCTTCCAACTTCACCAACGGCCCGAAGATGCTCTGGTATTGATAGGCGTCGTCATATTGCATCATCACGCTGTTCGGTTCGGCGCCGATCCCGACCGGCGCGGCGGCCAAAAGCGTGTCCAAATCAGCGTCGGGGTCTTGTTTCCAGAGTTCCTCCAGTCGAACGGTCTGTTGGACGTTGATCTTCAACGCGCTCGCCACTTCGGCTTCAGTCGGCACTTTGACGAGCCAAGATAAGAACGCCCGGTTATCGATCAGAGGCTGCCAAAGTGACATGTCCCATTCTGTCGTAGTCGTCGAGCAGTCAGCGGAGGCGGCGGCAGCGGTGGCTGAAGAGGAGGGCGAATCGAGCGCCACGAAGCCGCCGCCTCCCTTTGAGTCGGTCGTCGTCGTCGTCGATTGCGCGCATCGGTCACGACACAAAATCACCACGAAACTTTCGGTTTTGGCCGGCGTATAGCCGAGTACAAAAACATTGCGACAACCGCATTGGTAGCATTCCAACTGAGCTTGTCCCAGTGGCGAATCCCGGTGAAGTTGGACCGTCTTGTGTTTGTTTCGAACCATGTGCGTGATGATGTGACTGGCCGTGTTCGTGCCTGCTTTGCTGTTGCAAAACCACTTCTTACATGTTGGAAAATTGCACTTGACAACGCACGCGGCCGAATGAATGCCACAATAAGAGCAAGCGTGTGCAGGCAGCAAATCCCGGGCCATCCGAGACTCGGTCTTTCTCTCAGCATCCACCAATGCAGTAGTCGCGCCACCAATCTCGCCGTTGTTGCCGCGATCGCCATTTTCATCCCCTCCTTCGCATAGCAGCTTCTTGTCGTCGAGCGCGCCGTCTCGGTAACCTATCGTCGAATCCAGATAGGCCGAAAGCGACAACGAATCGTACGACGGCTCCCCGAACATCAGGTGGCTGTTGTTGATGTCGGTCGAAGGCGAAGGAGGTCGGGCCAAGGACGCGTCAGAGGCGACCGTTGTAGCGACGTAGGGCGCCCTCACGCGGTGTAAGTCACTGCTCATTGACTCGGGCACACGTCCGATGAGTCGGGAAGATGATGTGAATCACTCGGAGTTGCGCCAACCTAAGGAACAGATTCAACTGACCTCAATAGATACAAATGAGAAAGTGACTCACTTTGTGAAAAGAAACGTCTCGAATTTGAGCAGAACGTGTCTGTTATTTTCCGAACGAGGCTGTGCCTCACTCCGATGACGTGCGGCCACCGCTCGTCCGCATCTCTACCTCTTCTGTGCCAACGGAACGTACTCTTTCTAACTTCTTCGCGTCGCCCCGCTCTCAATGCCGCGTCATCCGCTCCACGCTATTCGTGTGCGCGCGCGCGCTCGCGTCTATCACCCCTCACGCGCACGTCTCGGAACCAACCCGATTCACCGCGGCCTACTTCACTTTTGGCTCGGCTTCGGAAGACGCAGCAAGGGAACTCTGACTCGGTGCGGTACAACTTGCGGTACAACAGAAAATTGTACCCAGAGAGAGAGACTCTCTCTCTCCCCCCGTCGTGCCGCACCCCCTCTCTCTCAGCAATCGTCCATTCACATTCGACCACCGGCGGTGTCTCGGATAAAGCCTCAGTGCGGTCGATCCCGCGCGTACAACTCTCTGACACCGCGCTCTCTCCGCGCACCGCGCCGCACTCACCCCATCGTCCTTCTCTTTTGCGTCCGCACCGAACTCTTCTTCTTCTTACCCCGGAGCTGTTCATCGTCTCGCTCGGCCAACATGGCGCACTTTCGCGCGTGTGTGTTGTACGCGGACAAGCAGAGGAAAAAAAAAAAAAAAAATCACACGCAACGTGTGTGTGGCCGTCCCACCGCGCGTCGTTGTTGTACCCGGACTCCACATAGCATAATAACAAGAGGCGACTCTCTCGCCGGGGCCAACCACCGTAACTCTCTCTCCTATCATCTCAGTTCCTTTTTCTGAAATTGTACCCATACACACACACACACACACACACACACATATCCGCGCCAATGTGCAAAACTTAC
Organism: Eledona agricola; assembly: GCA_964023215.1. NCBI lineage: Eukaryota > Metazoa > Arthropoda > Insecta > Coleoptera > Tenebrionidae > Eledona > Eledona agricola. The sequence goes on from CAXIEJ010000154.1 coordinate 4,495, forward strand.
ACTTTTATTTCATTATTTCTCCCTGACGCCTCTCAATCATATCCATACGTTCCCCTCTGCCAGGTACTGAAAACAACCAACAACATCGAACTGTCGTCAGAGACACCGCCAGTCGCGCGCGCTGTCCTTGTCATGTGCTTTCGCGAAATCAATTTCGTCGGCCGTTGCTGCTCTCAACTGCTCCCAACCAGAGACTCGGCGAGCAACGATCACAACCCCACACTGACTCTTCTTCTCCGAGGGCACGGCAAGTGCGCACGCATGAGAGAGAGAATCACACACACCACACAAACAATGAACCTAATTATGTGTGTGCCATGTTTCTACGTCAGAGAAAAATGGCTCTGACGCATTGAGGACGGCCACACACAAAATAATAACGTCTTTTTCTCAAATTCTCTGCTCTGACACGCTTTTTCACAGCTAATCATCTCTCACATAATTGCCTCTCTTTTTTTTTTCTGCTGCTGCTGTTCCTGTATATTATGGCCAACGCGCGGTTGGGATATGTCGATGACAAACGATATCGCGCGGCGCACCGTGTCGAAATAACGCGCGCAAACAACCGAATCGCCCATGAACTCTCTCTTTTTTGCCGCCATAAACAACCACCTCCGTTATATGGATGATGATGTACAACAGTTTTTTTTTTCTCCCATCGCTTCACCTATAAAAAAAAAAAAAAAAACGTCATTACCTTCTTTTTTTTTTGCTCTCTGCTCGGTAAAGTCAAACACCAACACGCGCGCGGTCTCATGAAGTCTTCTGACTTTGGGGCCCCCGAAAGCCAAAAACCAGGCTCCGGCACGTCATTCTTTGACTCAAAGCAAACTGGGTTCAAGCTGGGCGAAAACCAACAAGGGTCTACTTTCAAATCGGCTGCTTTTCAAGCACCAAATTCCGGCTTCAGTTCAATGCCTTCACTCTCGAAAGAACAACAACCAAACACCACGCCTTCCTTTTCATTCTCAGCCAAACCGTCCTCGGAACAACCACCGTCTTTTTCGTTCCCACCCAAACCATCAACGACAGAACAACCACCGTCTTTTTCATCTGCCGCCAAAACACCAGCTCAACCTTCGTCATCGAATGCCGCTCCATCTCCTTCCTTCTCCATCAAACCAACGACGCAGCAACAACAACAACAAGCACCACCAGCCAACACCCCTTTATCCTCACAAACAAAACCGCCCTCCACTAACTTTGCGATGCAAGAGACGTCTTCCACCGAAAAAAATCCATCTTCATCTGCTCCCGAAAAATTCGAACCATCTGCTAAGCCATCGTTCACCTTCAACGCGCCACCACCAAACACGTTCATGCATGCCGGCACAGACACCAAACAAGCCAATCTGCAACCGACGACATCAAACGCGGCCGCTCCACCCTCCTCATCGACCGAAAATTCATTTCAGAACAGCTGGCAAATGCCATCATCTTCCAAACCACCACCTTTGAACGCTTCCAAAGACACGCCACTGTCCGCCCCGACAGCGACTCCCCAGGCAGTATCCACAACGGACTTGCTCGCCTCGGTCAAAAACAAACCCCTCAAGGACCACATCAACGACTGGACGAGCCAAATCGAGCAAGACAAGGACAACTTCATCAAACAAGCCCTTCTTGTCTCTGGATGGGACAAAAAAGTGAACGAAAACGGACAAAAAATACTGCTTTTGAAACAAAACGTCGACTTGGTCTACGCCGCTCAAAGCGAACTTGACCAAAATTTGGAACTGATTCACTCACAACAGCGAGAACTGAATAGCATGCTATCAACACTGGAGAGCCAAGTCGAGCAATGGTCATCGGTACAGGACCTATCTCCTCAGGACCGAGAACGAGAAAAGGGATACAAATTGGCCGAAGACATCAACATCCAACTCGATCGCATGTCTGTCAAATTGAAAGAACTTGTCAACAAGCTCAACTCGGCGCAAGAAAGAGACTTGGAAAGCGACCATCCTATCGCCCAAATCGTCCAAATACTAAATTCACACCTGAACTCTCTCCAGTGTATCGACCAGGTTTCCGCCGCTTTGAACGTGAAACTGTTGTCTCTCAGCAAACCGTCTTAAATCACATCATCTCACTTCAAAATTACTGATTAAAAAAAAAAAACAACTCTGTGTGAATCGAGGACACAGACTACGCGTCTCGCGCCTCTAAACACCCAACGAACAGAGAATGCCGCATGCGATCTCTCAGACCTCGATGAGCGGTGGGAGGCCGTGCACCTCTACCAAAACAAACTGGAAATGACTAAAATGAAAAAAAAAAAAAAAAAAACCAAACGACTTGACGCAAAAACAACCCGCTGTTACACACACACACACACACACACAATCCGTGCGCCGTTCGAAGCGAAGACAGACAGAGCGCCAACCAGCGCATGAAACATAATAACGCAGATCACCATCTGCCAAATTGGTGCACCCACACACCGTGTCATCTCTCTGCACACAGCACGTGCGCACTCACAATCTGTCAAAAACTTTTCTGTCCTTAACAAAAATAATAATTTACACACTTCCACTCTATATTCTTGTTGTCCTCGAATCGCGTGTAACACACACTCCAGAACCTCTGAACAGCAACGACGACTCATACTAAAAGGAGCCTCGCTAGCTATTTGGGGAAAGTGGTTCGCTTTCCCCAAATAGACACGGAATACACTGTCTGGCAAATCGTATACTTGTGCATAGAACCGCAAAAAGTATACAACATCGCCAGATATCACAAACGTATGTGTGAGACACCCCTCGCATACGGAGACGTGTGCTTCTCTGAATAGAGAAGAAGCATAGTATAGTCCACGCTCCTGTGTTGTTCGCAAACCTTACACACACACACACACGCACACGATCAGTCAAACCAATTCTCTAAAATCTCCATCACCATCTTTTTCTCCCACTCTCTACTCTTTCGCCGCAATCCTGAAGAAACCAAAAATCGGTGGGCTCGCGACGACCCCGGACTCGTCGTCTCCTTATTCATCCTTCTCATTCTCTCCTCCTCTGCTTGGAGTTTGTGCTTTCACAACTCATTTGACACCGCTATCAGTCTATCCATCTGGACCTGTCTTGTCGACTTTCTTTTACTGTCCGGAATCGTTTCCACTCTCACTTGGATCTTCTGCAACCACTTCCTCTTGCAATTTCCCGTGTTTTCAAATCATCGACCTTCTCAGCTCCTCTCCCTTCCGAACTCATCTGGCACCACCGCGGTCAAGCATCAAGTCGAGTGGCTCTACGCATTTGACGTGCACTGCAATTCCTTCTTTATTCTGTTCTTACTGCTTCATGTACTTCAGTTCTTTCTACTCCCGATCATCCTGAATACTGGACCAATACTCTCTATTTTCGTATCTAACACGCTGTATCTAACGGCATTTTCATACTATGTCTACATCACTTTTTTGGGATTCACCGGTACGCGCTCTCAATTCCTTCAAAACAAAAAAAAAAATAATTCTCTCAGCAAAACCGAGAGCATGACTGCTGCTGCTGCTGCTGCTGATCACACTACTAACAACTCTACCCCAAAAGCCCTTCCATTTCTGAGTAATACGCAATGGTTTTTGTCGTCTATAGGCATCCTCGTACTGCTCTACATCGCGTCACTTGCAATGAACTTTAATTGTACCATCAATTCGCTGAACTTTTACTTCAAAGCATAAGCCAGAACACCACTCTCTCGAAGATGCGCATCTGGCACAGAGCGCAAACTCTGCTATTCTTGCTACTCTCTCCCCTCTTTTGGTAAATTTCGACTCATCTCATCGATACACGTGAACCTGGATGATTTTTTTTTTTTAAATCGCGCGTATTGTACCAATTCCGTTATATTTTTTATATGTGTACGATGCGCGCGAAATTCATCAACTTGTGTCGCCGTCGAGTACAGGCCGCTGCTGTCTTTTTTTCTGCATTCATTTCGAATGGGAACGACGTAAGAAAAAAACACTTTCCCGGTGGGGGACGCCGTGATATGCAAGACGCTGCCAATTTCACGTAACCTCAACTCCACAAACTCTTCTGTTTTCAATCTCAATTGAGACTCGTGCGTCTCGGTCACACACTTTTCGGAGCGCGTCTACCGGAGGTGCATTTTGATTAGAATCGCTGCTCGAGGTGGTTTAGATAGTTTGAATATGCGCGGATGCGAGAGGGCAACCCTTCCATTTCGATGCGTGTCTGTGTCTCTATCTTGCATGCTCCGAGTTGAGCATGTAAGGTTTCCGGCTCAGTGAATCAAATCTCGAACAAATTGAATGACAGGGAGTGGGGAGGGGAGAAAAACTGTTGCGGTTACACAATAATCGTGTGCACAGTTGTAGATAATGCGAGCCAACGGTGTGTACACACACACTAATGACAAGTATGACGACACAGTATGTTGAAAAAAGAAGACCGCCAATTGAGAGAGCAGGACCGCCCCATCTTGAATTGACAACTTTAGAATAGTAGGTGAAGCTGTTAAGAATCTCATGTTCACACGGTACTGGATGCAATCCCGTTTTTTCCGATTTTACGGTCGCTCAATCAATTTTGGCAATTCTCTCAGGCTCGGTGCGTCACACCTTGCTAACGGGACGAAGGAGCTGATACCGAGATGCCAGAATTGCGTCCTTAGCAGTGAATCCGCGTGCATGCACCGCCCGCGCGAACAGGGAGGGGTTTGCACGCGATTGCGCGCATCTATCTTTTGCAATGTGTGTCTAAACAAAGTTCATGTGAATCGTGACTGCCACGCGATATACGCGCGATATACCGACATGCGCATATAAGCGTTAGGTTGAATGATCACCAGGGTAAATTTCACTATAGTTGGAGTGACATAATATTATTAAAGAAAACGTAAATTGGCACACGAGTCGCGTTAATTAACAAAGATGGCCCCAATTGAAAGCCGGCAAGGCTTCACGTGGGTTTACGACGAAGAGCCACATGCGTCTCGACGAAAGGAAATACTGGAGAGACACCCAGAAATACGCAAGTTATTCGGTGCAGAAACTTGGTCTAAATATTGGATTGCGACGACGGTCGCCCTACAAGTGCTCATGGCTGCACTCATCAAGAATCAATCATGGATATTTTTACTGGCGGTAGCCTACATCTGGGGGGGTACTCTGAATCATTCCTTATCCATGGGCATTCACGAAATATCGCATAATTTGATGTTTGACAAACCCATTCATAACACTATCCTTGGGTTTTTCGCCAACTTGCCCATCGCCGTACCCTACTCAGTGTACGTGATGTATCTATGGACGTGACATGTCCTCTAGCGGCATGCATGATCCAATTCTCACGTGCGAGCAAAGTCAATATCTCTCTCTCTAACACAATTTCACACGCGCGCGCGAACCCAAAACGCTGCTACAGCACATTTCAAAAGTACCATATCATTCATCATCAGCGTCAGGTATGACCCGTTCACATTGCTCGTCGGCTCGCGCCTTGACGATGCGCGAGATCAATTGCCTCTTTTTCAGTGCCCCAATCAATACCAGACACGTTTTTTCCGTTGGCATTTCTCTCGAACCTGCCGCGAACAAATGCAAGTACCGATGCTCCTCGGCAACACGCCTATTCTCCATTTAGACCCACACTTCCGCATGTGTAGAAATCACCATTCAGTGTGGCGTATATCCACGCTATGTCAATAAATCATAGCTACATTCGAGAAGCGCGCGCTCACTACACTTGACACACACACACACGTTGCGTCATTTTACGGTACAACCACGCATTTTTAAGGTACAACGACGATGTTGCCACGCATGCGCACCACATTGCCCCTGCTATGATATAGCCTCTCTCTCTGCCGTTCAGTTCCCTCACCAAAACTCGGTTTGCCCTCTCTCTCTCTCTCTGGACCATCCGACCGCCGCGTGCGTTCAATCTCTCAAATTCTTCAGGGACAGTACAACGTCGACCCTGACCTTCCGAAAAGCTGGGAAGGCTACCTTTTCAACACAGTCACCAAGAAAATACTCTTCTTGTTCGCTCAGCCGCTGATCTATACACTGGTCCCCCTGACGAGTCAGTACATGCCGTTCACATCCCTAGAACTCATCCAACTCATCGTCCAAGTTATTTTTGATTATTTTGTCATCCGTTTCTTCAGTGCCCGAGCATTGATATATTTGTTGTGCTCCACCTTCTTCGGCTCGTCGCTGCATCCCATGGCTGGTCATTTCGTATCGGAGCACTACGAATGGGTCAAGGGACAAGAAACATATTCATACTACGGTCCGTTAAACAAACTTACCTACAACGTCGGCTACCACTACGAACACCACGATTTTCCTCGCGTGCCGGGCTCGAGGTTGCCTGACCTCAGGGCCATCGCGCCCGAGTACTACAACCACTTGTTCAGCCACACGAGCTGGGTGGCGACCATGACTCGCTTCATCTTAGATTCTAATATGTCACCCTTTTCACGAATCATAAGACCAAGTAAACGCAAGACCATTTGATGCTCCCCCCGCCCATCCATGTACAGATGCAGGCGAGACGCACCGGGCATTGCGATCCTTGTACATGTCCTATATAAAATGCATTCGCTTTCGCACCCGTATAGAAAAGGGCGCGCGTTGTACCGTGTGTGTGACACACACACACACATGATGAAAATATATCGCGATTGTTTCAACAAAAGAAGAGACAGCGCATGCCCAACCATATCGTCGTCATCCCGCGTGGTCTGATTTTTGCCTTTTGGATGAGCTATGAGCATCATCTCGAAGACTACTTTCCGCATTGACGCAGGGATTAGACGCCGCAGGTTCGTCGAGGTGATGATTCTCTATCAACGATTGGTTGCCACTGCTTTCGATGTTGGCAGAAGGCGGTCGCTGCTCGTCGGTCGAATCACCGACATGACTTTGTTGCTGTAACGTCCTCTTCTTGACGTTCAATTGGTCACCCAACCCGACTTTTTTCCTCTGCTCGTTCGTCTTGATGCCGCCGTGAACTGCCTGATTCTTCTCGTCGTTGGTGGCTCCCGCGCATCCCTGATCCAGGGGAGGGATCAGTGCTATGACTTGGTCAAATTCTGCTTGGCATTGTGGACACTGGTCTGCCAACGTGTTTTTGAGGGCGCGCTCTGAAAAAACATGACCGCATGGTTTAAGAGCGACAAACTTGATGTTTCCAGTAGACTCGAGGCCAGAAATCGGGCAAAGAAATGGACCAGTGAGACCCGATTCGACGTTGCTGGAATTCACTTTCGAAAGCGACTCTTCATATCTGGGATTAACAATCATGTTCAACTTCAGGATATTCTACACACACACACAACGGAAAATCTGGTCAGACTCGAGAAAAAAAAAAATCTTCGTGCAAACCTGCGCTGGGTGGCATGCATGGCACGCAGTCTCATCGTGTGAACCAACTCCGTATGGAGAGAACCGCTCTTTCCGTTGGCTTCCATGTGGTGAGCGTCCGAGAGGTGGAGTGGGAAGAATGTACACGGCATTAGCTACACACGCTACCTTTTTGGACTTGATTCCATGCCGCTTCTTCAAAACCTTGGACTTGTTCAATAACGCCTCCAGTACGGCTTCCAAGTTGAGCAGGTTGCCGAAAGGGTCGCAGCATATCGGTGGAGAAAGTGGGAGGGAAGACAACGCGCAAGTGGACCAGCGGATTCGGAGGCTCTCGGTTGGGTCAAGAACGACCGCATGCTTCTTGACCTTGACTTGATCGGAGCGAGTGGGAACACTCCCTCCGTCTGCACCCATGAAGAGAGGAGAGAAGAAAGGGCACAAAAGAAGACTATAGACGAAATTAAAAAAAAAATCGTTTCTAATCTGTCCTCTAGATCTGAGAAACAACCGAGCTGCTTAGAACGCGCATCCATTACTCGAACACCTCAAAGCTTCGCTATCATGTCATCAAATTATTCCATCAAGATCGCGTGCGCACGCTGCGCATCCCCACCTCTTACACACACACACACACTTGAAAAATAGTGTATTGTGTGCGCGTAATCGTCTTTCGTCGCCGAGACTCTACCTCTCTCTGCCCTACGGTCTCAATTTTATTTTCGGATGTTTGTGCACATTGGCGCACATGCCATTGCAATGAAGAAGATGAAAAGAGTGTCATCATCGCCAGCTCTACTAGGGGATCGGAATAGATTCGAAGTTTCTGAATTACGCGCACAGTTCTCCATGATTATGTGTGTATGTGCACGAATCCACGTGTTATCATTGAAAAGCCAAACATTTCTTTCCGCGTTTTTTCTCGGAAAAGAAAGGCACTCGTAATAATTACCGGTTGTGTAGATATCCCATTTGTAACTCTACTATAGTGTAATAGCAGTATTGGTGACGTCAATATGGAGTGCCACTCATCTGTTATTCTAGGCATAGTCGGCGGTGGCCAACTTGCCCTGATGATGGTCCAAGCCGCACATCGACTGGGCATACAAACATATGTCCTGAGCACAGACAGAGGCTGTCCCTGCAAGTTTTTAGACATAGTTGATTACTGTAAAGCATACAACGAGTTCGGTGCCATTTCCAATTTTGTAAAAGCTCGGTATGTGAGAGAAATAATGTGCCCCATGCCTTTGTTATCATCTTAACAGATAATCGCGTAGCTAACTTATAGACGTGCTGTTCTCAGAAACATCGGAGTCCTTACATTCGACATGGATGGTATAGATCCAGCCTATCTGAGTTGTCCTAATACGCTCATCTGCCCGTCGGTTGAAGCCATTAAAATTATTAGAAACAAGTTTGCACAAAATGACTTCTTTGCAAATAACAAGATTCCTACTGCACCGTATTATGATTTCGATTATAATAGAGCAAGCCTCGTCTATCCCGTCTATGTGAAACATAAATTTCATAGCTACGATGGTCATGGCGTGGCTGTCGCTCATAACCAACAGGAATTGGATAGGTTAATCAGCAAAGGTACTTCGAACATGTACATTGAACAAGCTGTAAAATTCGATGCAGAGCTCTCCGTAATCGTCATCAGACGGCGCCATTTTGTAAAAGGGTCAGACTCATATTCCATAAAATGGAACTTACTCTCCAGTCCTTCTAGTAGAGTGTCGGATTGCCATATCCATCACTACCCAGTCGTTGAATCAATCCACTTCGAAGGTGTTTTGCGGGTTTTGAAAGCACCCGCCAACATACGGGCGGATATCAGAATGGCAGCCGAGGAACTTGCTTGTAGAACAATCGCAGCGTTACCCGTCTCCTTGGGGAAGGACAATGCAGACACGACGGCAGGCGTATTCGGTGTTGAACTCTTTTTGGTTTACAAAGGGCAAGTGACATCAGATAAATGTAATCAAGAGCCGGATTTTGAACTTTTGGTCAATGAGATTTGTTGTCGTCCTCACAACACAGGCCACTACACACAGGATGCTTGCTTCACGTCTCAGTTCGAGAACCACATACGGGCCATCATGTCTCTCCCGTTGAAGAGCACCGTGATGAGGGAAAATCGGGCCATCATGGTCAACGTCATAGCGCGTCCGGAGTTGGACATTGCCTCGTTGTTGAAGTTTCTGCAACTGTCGCATGGCGGTGATTACCATCCCTACTGGTACAACAAATCATCGCACGTAGGGCGAAAGTTGGGCCACGTCAACATAGTGGGACCTACTTCGTCGTCATTGAAAACCGCCTGGAATTATCTGCTGGATCACGAACTGATCGAATCTGAATATGTAGATAGTATCAAGGATGAAGTGCTTGATTGGAGTAACCTTCAAGACCCACCTCAAGAAACCAACACGCCATGTGGTAGCGATAATCCTCTCGTCGGCATCATTATGGGATCCATGTCAGATTTGCCCGTTATGACGGACGCCGCCAATTTCCTCTCCGATACTATGAATATTCCCTGTGAAATGACCATCGTCTCCGCTCACCGCACGCCCCAAAGGCTGTACGAGTACGCATCGACTGCCGCGGGCAGAGGCATTCAGGTCATTATCGCAGGTGCAGGGGGCGCTGCTCATCTCCCTGGCATGGTCGCCTCTTTGACGTCCCTTCCAGTGATCGGTGTGCCTATTGCAACAAAGCACTTTCGCGGATTCGACTCACTGCTCAGCATCGTTCAAATGCCCTCGGGCATCCCAGTTGCCACCGTGGCCATCAACGGCGCGAAAAATGGTGCGATTCTCGCCGCTAGAATTCTGAGTCTAAACTACGCCACCATCGCCACCAAACTGAAAAATTTCGAAGAAAACACTAAGGATTCAGTGTTCAAAACCATCGACACACTGGAAAAAAAAATACTCACTGAGGCCACCTCTGAATAATTTTCGAATGTGTGTCTGGATCTCCTCCTCCGTGCATCTCCCTGATCGGCCTTTCACTCATAAATCAATCGTTAAGAAAATGTGTTTTTTTTTTTCTTTTTTTGGGATAGAGCAACGGACTTGTTGTTTTGAACACAAAATCTAGCCTTTCGACTCTGCGACGTGCGCTGTTCGAACTGCGGGCATGTCAGCAGATATCTCGGCTCTCTCTCTCTCTCTCTCTCTCGAGCAGCAGCAGCAGCATGTGCTTCTCGAGCACCTGTCAAAGAAAAAGACGCCATTTTGCATTTTGTGTACAGATCTCCCGTCGCGTGACGTGCTCTCATTTTTAGCCGAAGGCGGCACGTATGAGAGAGGTTGACACGGCACGTAGGCTCCTCACAGCACGCAGCTCATATCTTGCGCATGAGGAAATATATCATAGAATCCAACTGTATCTTTGACAGGTCCAATTGTGCACCTTTCAACGTCATCAAAAGTCCACCGTAGCTAACGAACACAGTACTGAGAACAGCGTCAATGTTAGTAGACGCAGTGGTACGCGAATAGGCTATGAAGTGATGGAAAACAGCCCAGCGAGACTGTCTCAAGCCGGACACAACAGAGATGTACCGATTTGTCGGTTAAAAAAGCGGCGTTTGTGTATTGCGTACATCTTTCCTCCTGATTCTTCTTTCATTCTGAAAATTTTTCCGTGCATGACGTATTCGAACTTGTCCATCAAGCTCGGTGCTTTGATTTGGTTGTAATAGCCCGTATCGGGCGTGTCATCCAGATGTAACGTGGATGCCAACAACAGAGTAAATTTGTCCCCTACCTTGACCGGATAAATCTCGGTGTTGATATCGACGACCAACTCGGTTTCATAGGTTTCACTGTGGCTGTCCAACCGGGAGACTGGCCATTTGTAGATGAGTAGCGTGCGTATGACAAATGCGTTAAAAAGCCCGCCTGTACCGCGAGAAGAAACGCTCCGCTCGAAAGGTGAGGCGCCAGGGCTGGTGGAAGTCGCAACGTTGCGCAGTGAAGACGTGCCTTTGTCAAAGTAGACGCCTCCATGATTGATGTGTTTGATTTCAAATTGATCGGTAAACAGAGTAGACGTCGACATGTGTGATACAAAAACCCGAATATGTGTACCAAATTCAGAGTTAATTTTTTTCTGCCACAATAATGAGAACGTCTATCCCTTGGCATTTCGTCCCTCCCTTCTCTCTGTAAAATGATGTAAGTTGTATTGGAACAGAGTGACAGACAAGCGGATTGCTTCTATTGCACGTTCAGTGAATCCCGTGTCCACGCATGAAGCCAGAGCGTCAGACGAGACAGATTCGTCATCGCCATCGAGAGAAAAAGGCGCTAAAAATTTTTTTTTAAGGCTCTGATTTTTTAATTTTTGTTTTTTCAGTACTACGTCAACTCTGCCTTGCTCGTTTGCTTCTTAAGGCGTGAACTCTTAAAATGCAATTTACCCGTTTTCTATCTTGGGGTATTCTCCTTCTCTTCCTGTCAACCTTGGCCATATCGGCATCCTGCTCAGCAGAGAGCGACGTTGTGGTGTCAACCGCCAAAGACTTTGACCAGATCGTGCGAAAAAGCAAAGTACTGGTCCTTGTCGATTTTTATGCACCTTGGTGTGGTCACTGTATGTCCGGTGTACCATTTATTTTTTTTACTTGGTAAAAGCGTGTCGGATAAAGAAAACGCTTGAACGCGAAGAGAGAGCTTATATAAAGCAAAATGAATCATTGTTTGAGAACGTCCTAACCATTGCGTTTGTTTGAAACGAACATAAGGTCGATCACTCGAACCTATCTATGAAAAAGTTGCTTCAAACTTGAAGGGAATTGCTCTGGTCGTCAAAGTGGATGCGACAGTTGAGACCTCACTGGCATCTCAATTTGGCATTCGTGGGTATCCGACGGTCAAACTTTTCTCCCCTTCGTCCTCATCGCCCATTGACTACCGTGGTCAGCGTACGGTAGCCTCTATGGTCAACTTTGTGACCAACTCAATAGAAAATTATGTCAGAATTTTGACAACTGCCGACGCGTCAAAGCAACTGATGGCACTCAATGTACCAGAATACACCTCGGCTGCCGTCGTCTTGTTCAGCGACAGGGATGGTGCATCCATGCTCTACAAATCACTCGCGATGCGCTTCAGAGAGACCGCTGATTTCTATCAAACTTCGTGCGACGACAATTTGTGTGATGCTTACAACGTCACATCATCACCAACACTGTTGGTGCGACCACCTGGATTGAACCAAAAATTTGTCGTCTACGATGGAGAGTTCTCGACAATGCCTCTGATCGAGTTCATAGGAAAGACCATTTCCACCGAGCACCCTCGAGATGATCTCTGAGCTGCTCTGCTCCTTTGTGTCAAACCACCTTCGATAGCCGTTTATAACGGTCAAATGCGAGACTTTTTAGAAGTTTCCTCTGCACAATTTAACATGTCAATCGAAGGTGCACTCTGGATTGAACTTTGTACGGCGATGACGTAGAATAGAGAAAATTGGATGAAAGAAAATATATAGTTCATATGTTGTGATAGGAGGAGATATATGCAAAAACACCCTCTCTGCGGCGTGTGTTATTCTGCCGTTTACCTCTCTCTATTTTACTAGATGAGTAAACTTCGTTCTTCGGGTATCGCGCGTACACGTTTGTTCTATAAACTCTCTTATCGAATTTTTCGCGTCTCGCGGTAGTAGTCTCTCCTGCGAGCGAATGCATTAGATCGTTTGCAATATGCAGCGTATCCAGTTCAGAACAATCTGAGCGTCACCTCCAAATGAGGTCGAGTTGTCGCTGAAGAAGAAGTTTGGCGTTACGATACAAAAAAAAATCAACATTCACACACAATTAAAAAATATTGTTTTTTGTAAAAAAAAAAAAAAAATGAATTTGTGGCGGCAATCGCATCGAGATTGACAGACCGTCTCCAGGCACATGGTCGAGTTGTTGTTTCACCAAGCGATGTCCTCCAAGTTTTTGCTTTCGAAGCATGATGTATGTATCTATTCTGGTTGAATAAATAATCAGCGATTTGATGCCAGCATAGCGAGTGTGAGAGAGACGGCTGTATGATTGCTCATAGCGTCATCATGCCTTGTTGCAAAGCACAGCGTTTGAATTGATTATTCGAACTTGTAAAATTTTCGGTTTTTTTTTTTTTTTGCCGAGTTGCGCGAATTCAAAATGGCACAGAACACGCGTTGTTGCTGGGCCGGAAGGTGGTGGCGGCCTCCTTTCCTTCCCTTTTGGGCATGACCTGCTGACCGCCAATTCCAGACAGCGTGTTTTTGCCGTTGTATATAGAGAGAGAGGGAAAAAAAAGGGCGAGAGAACTTCGCCTTGTCTCGGTGAACCTACAGCGTGATCGTAGTGCCGTGTTGCTTCAAAGGCGTGTGCGGCTTGGAGACGGTATCAGCCAAGCCGCGGAAGAGAAGACACAGCAAGGAAAATCTAGTACAAAAAAAATGATTGCCTTTTTTGCGGTTCTTTTTTTTTTTTTAAGAAGATAAGAGACGCATAGAGTCGGAGCAGCGATCGAGGATGGAAGCTCACGACTGGGCATCTCGGACGGTGGCGGCCATGTACGTGTGTTAAATTGGTCCATTGTTTGGAGGCCTGTGAGAGGGGGTGACGACGATAAGAGAGGTTACGCGCACAAAGAGAAGATATATTATTTATGAGCCGCGCGTGAGAGAGAGTTTGAAGACAGAGGATAAAATGAGTGGCTTTTTTTTTTCGACGCTAACCTTATATGTGTGATGCACGTTGTCATATTATTATTATTCTCCGTCTTTCTTTTGAAATTCGGATTTTTTTTTTTCTTTTTAAAAAAAAAACACGTAGAGCGTGTTGTGTGTGTGGAGTTCGGGTATGTGTGTGGCGTGGGGCCTTTTGAGCGTGGCTGGACGGGAGAGCGTCCGATGCTGACATGATAGGATAGCGGTGCGGGTCGATGCTGGAGAGGGGGAAAGGCTGATATCTGACGAGCGTGAGGATTAAATAGGTATCACCGCCGAATGCGGCAAATATGTGTGTGAATTGTTTACGTGTGGAGGTGGACATTGCCGAAGAGATTCCAAAGCAATTGAGCGTTCAGTGGTGTCGAGGTTGTGGTCGGTATCATGATCCGCCTAACCGTTGGTTACGGTGCACATTGGAGAGCAAAGAATTGTTGACGTTTTGCCTTCGCCGCATCAAGAATTTAAACACGGTGAGATTGATCGACGCGACGTTTGTATACACGGAGCCTCATTCGAGGCGCCTCAAGGTGAAACTGCAATGTCAGAAGCAGGTGTATCAATCGATGATATTGGAACAAACGTTCGTGGTTGAGTATCTGATCACGAACTTGTTTTGTCCGGATTGTCACAAATTCGAAGCAGGTGGAGATAAAAACATGTGGGTGGCCGTGGTTCAGGCTCGTCAACGCGTGGAACACAAGAGGACATTTCTCTGGTTGGAGCAGGTGATTTTGAGACACTTCGCACGTTCGCACATCTCATCTGTCAAAGTCGTTCGTGATGGATTGGATTTTTATTTTTCATCATTGACGCATGCGACGCACTTCTCAGACTTTCTCCATGCATTCTTTCCGGCACGCTCCAGTCTAAACAAGAAGCTCGTGACGCACGATTGCAAAAGCAACACATACCAGTACAAATGGAGCATGTCAATTGAATTGGTTCCAATTTGTAAAGATGATTTGGTGTTTTTGTCCTCCAAACAAAGTCGTTCGCTCGGTGGTGCAAGTCCTTGGCAACTGGTGACCAAAGTGTCCAATATGGTCCACTTGTTAGACTTATCGACCATGAAGAATCGAGAATTGCTTCCGAATCAATTTTGGGCCCTTCCATTTCGCGCCTTCGCGACCAAAGCTCAGATGACCACTTTCTTTGTGTTAGATGTCGAACTGACATGTCCATCTGGCGATCGGCAGTCGTGTTACGTCACCGTTGCGCGGCAATCTGATTTGGGTCGAAACGACGTGCAATTTCAAATTCGGTCGCATTTGGGAAAGTGGATCCAATCTGGGCAGCGGGTACTCGGATACGATCTCGAGACGATCAACGGTGCTGTTCAGGCATCGGACGAGCGACGGGGTGATAAACGTGCCCGACAAGAAGACTCGCCTCAAATCGTGCTGGTGAAGCGGTGTCGATCGGCACGTCGCAGGGCCAGGAATTGGAAGTTGAAATCGCTCGTCAAGGACATGGAAGATGAGCGACGATCGAATGCCAGTGATCACGAACGAGAAGCAGAAGATTACGAGCAATTTTTGAAGGAATTGGAGGAAGATGCGGATGCGCGAAAGAATGTCAATTTGTACAAACAGCCTGTCAAGGAAGTACCGAATAATGATCTTGAAATGAACTTGGAAAGCTCAGAAGATGAAGCGTGGCCAGAAATTGGTGCAGAAGAGTTGTTGGACGAATTGATGATTTGAATGATTCGAATTTGAAAAAAAAAAAAGGTGTGATTTTTGAACGAGAAAGTATATATAATATATATATATATATAATTTTTTTACTTGTTATATAAGAAGTATATAAACAAACTTATTGTTCGCAATGCGCGGAGAGAAAAAGTATATATATATATATTATATATATATAATTTTTTTACTTATATATATATATAAGAAGTATATAAACAAACTTACTGCTCGCAGTGCGCGGAGAGAAAAAGTATATATATATATATATTATATATATATAATTTTTTTACTTGTTATATAAACCTACTGCTCGCAGTGCGCGCGGACTACACACACATGTGTATGCATTATTTATTTTTGAGTGACGCAATTTATTCGGATTTCCAATGGTTGTCAATGGTCGCAAAAACCAGTCCCACCTGGGCCAAATTGTCAAGAATTGTCCCCAATTCTCCTAAACTCAGATTGGGACACGCTTCGCTGAGATGCTTGATGCTGATACCTTGCTGAGGTGAATTTTTACAAAGTTCGATGATCTTTTTTCCTATTTCTCCGCAATGTTCGGCATCATCTGATCGAGAACTGGGCTTGTTTGACATCTGGTAAGGGTTCGCATACTGTGCGTACGCATCCTTGCGAGACCCGGTAGTCGGTTCGGGATGAGCTGCACCGACGCTGAGGGATCCAGATGCCTTTTTGGTGTTGTAAAGATGAACATAAACGACTTCGATAAAATGATGCGCGATTTCGTTGTAATCTGTTATTGTCTTCATGCGCAACGCCACGATCGACCTCTTATTGGCATTCAGCTTCACAGACCCATAAACGACCACGTAAACGCCCTCGCGCCATTCGTGCTTCTTGCTGGCGTGATAGTCCATCACGCCATCAGAATCTTCGTGGAGCCACACACGAACATCAATTTTGGCGGTTCCGTCGTCAATAATGTAGGTGTGCGTCAGGTTCGAGCTCGCGAATGGCACGCTCAATATCTGACCAATCACGCGCACCTGACTCACATTTTGCATGTCAATCAGAAAATAATCCTCTGTGTCGGTCTGAGCTAGCTGAATCTGACGGATCGTGACAGGCATCATCGATGTGTGCTGCTGACGACCCCCTGAGTACGCATTCGTAGACGACGCATACTCCGTCGTGTTGTTTACCAAAAAACCGGAATCCTGCACTCAAAATTCGAAAAAGGTGTTAAAAAAAAAAATTCGCTGGACTTTTTCCGCCTCTATCTTCAAGCACGCACACCCTCTTGATATTCGTCGTGCATGTTTCACGAAGACCGCCAGGAAACGCCAATTCGGCGACGCAGTCGCGCATACCCCCAAAAATAAACATAACAACTTCAGCTCGAAGACGCTCGCGTCAATCATGGCACCGCCTCAAGCAGCCGTACCATAACATTCAATCATGGTTCGCGAGGCGGAAAAAGGAGATGCGCTACAGCGGGGCACACGCGCGAACAATGTGGAAACAAGTGGAAAAAAAAACGACGGACAAAATTTGCGTTTTGCATATTTTTTATTTTTTATTTTAAAAAAAAAATCAGGGAGAATTGAATGAATGTGTGTGTGTGGTATCGGTCTTGGAAGAGGCAATGATGCACGTGCAGCGCATGCCTCCCCAGATGCATTCCCCCGTCAAACGCATCGCACAACACATCTCCAAATAAGCTCTTTTTTTTTTTTTTTTTCTGACATGTAAAACAAAACTTCGCCCAAAAATAACCAACCGAGTATTGTTCGTCACGTCGACCTTCTCGTCGCAAGCCAAATCATTCTCAAATGGTACGCTCACCCGGAAACGGAAATCCGAGCGGCCCAGCGGCAACTCGTGACCGGGAAAAACCACCTCTTTTTTTTTTTTGTTGTACCGCATCGACGCAAATATGATTGAACTTGCGCCGCCGTGCGGCTCGACATCCTCTTCTCTGGCCGCCGAAGGGGAATAATACTCCGCGAACGTACAACTGACAAACACCTCGGGACCGGGTGGCGGACGCTTCCCTTGCGCGAGAACGTCAAAGACAAAAGGCAAAAAATGGATCGATCCCAAGTATGTGGTGAGATATGAATTGGTGGACGTGCCAGACGAAGAAATCGGACCAGAGGACAATGCGCCGAAGAAGATGCTGAAATTGGTCAGAGACCAGCGATCTAAGAAATTAAGAAAAAAAAGCACGCTAAATGTATGTGTGTGATTAATTGGGACGCGCGCGAGAAGGCGACAAAATTCATACACATCAATATTTTGTATGGCGTATATCGCGCTCGATCGCGGGAGACATACACATACGTCGCAGTGTGTGGCTGATGCTTAAAATTTGCGTTTTTTTATTATTACTATTATTCTTCCAGGACGTGTTGCTCCGGCCGAACGAGTCCTCGAAACCGACATCCAACACCACCCATGAGAAAGATCTGCGCTTCATCGGAGAGGATGGGTACGACTACGGACAACATCTGGCTGAAATTGGGAAGAATCCGAATGCCACCTTCATGTCAAAAGACGGTGTCATATCGAGAGTTGGTGATATCGAGGGCTACCGATTGCCCGCCAGTGGTGGTACCTCAGACTTGTTTGGTGGGGAGGCGGTGGATCCGGACGTGCTCCGATTACTGGAAGATGACGACAGTGAAGACGAACAAGTCGAGAAGGAGATCACTACGCTCGACGGAAGCCATACCATAACCATTCAAATGGTCTACGAGGGATTGGATGATGACTTTGTTCAACAAGCGAACCACATTGAAGATGATTCAAACCTCGATTCAAATCTCGATTCAAATCTCGAATTCGAAAACAATTTTGCTCCGACACATCCATTTTCAAGTACAGCAGCATTTGACAGCCATCTGGATGATATCGACGACGAAGACCAACACTCATCAGAAAACGAGTGCGACGATGATGCAGGCAATCATCGATACGCCATGACGGAATTCGAACAACTCATTCGAAAACAGAAAGAACCTCTACCCACTTTTAATAATAGTGTACCATCTTCTCCATCAATCCACTCCAACATCCCTCCCTCGTGTGTTGACAACGCGCTTTCGCTCGAGCAGCAGATCGCCCATGCCCGCTTTCACTCTACTCTCGCAGAGTACGACCTCTCGCCTCACTCTGCTGCGAACGGTGTCGCCAATCAACAAGACATTTCCACCTACGAACACGAGCTGGACAGCTTTTTGGAGGAGGTCGAGACCTTGGGCATCAAGCCCGCGTCTCTCGGACGGTCGAACGTGTCGCGGGGACCAGCGGACGCCAAAAATCAACAAACTCTGCTAAAAGATCGAAAAATACAAAATTCAAACGATAAATCAACCGACTGCAACGACCATGTCAGCATCGACCATGTCAGCATCGACCATGTCAGCATTGATGACGACCACGACGTGACGTTGCCGTGCAACCACGCCACAGATGCGTGCAATGTCAACGGCCTCGACAATCATCGCGCCACCACCACTTCAAGACACACCAATTCAGACGTCGATAGTCGCGATGACCATCTCTCGGAAAGCAGCGATGAGGATGACCATCATCTCTCAGAAAACGACGATGATGATGACTGCGACGACCATCCCCTCGGCCAGTCCGGCGAACCAGTCTGCCGAATTCCACACATGATCGACGTGACACAGTTTCTATCTCAGAAACTCCGTCTCGGCCGCCAGGGAATCCCAGTGCACGTCTTGGAACACGAACAAAAAAAAAAGCGATTGCTTCAAAAAGAACAACTGCGACGGCAGATGAACTCGGCACTCGACGCCACCAACCACGATGGCGTCAATCTGGGGACCGCCCGTGTCAAAGGTGAGGACCCAAACAACCGAAAATTGAGGAAACAAACCTGTAGGTCAGAACGGCGCAAACGGAGAGAAGACAAGAAAAAATTAAAAGAATCCTACAAAACAGAAGAACTCAGACTAAAAAAAGTCCATCAACACGCTCAAACCGGTGTCACTGTCATCAATTTGTAAAAAATCAAACCATGTATAAACGTGTCCTGCCCTTCTCACGCGTGCGTCAACTCCGCACCATTCCTATTATAATATATCACACTATGTGTAACAACACTATGTGTAACGCGGTGGGAAAAAAAAAAAGCATCCAGTACAAAAAAAAACGAACACGTTCATATATGGCGCCGCTCGCGGACTCGAACACGCCCTTCTTCTATGCAAAACCTCACCCTTTTATTTTCTTGACTCTATACATATATAACCTCAACGACGCCATGCCGCGCGCGCGCCGAGGACAAAATGAATGATTGTTTTACAAAACAACCAATATAGCGGTTGAATTCGAGAAAGAAACACACAAAAGTGCTGCGCTATTTTCAGATCTTCTCTGCACACAAAGGTCAAACGCAGCTTTGACAGGTCGTGCGCGTACGTATTTAACCGGATTCTCGCGGTTCATATTTCAGTGACAAATCATAAAGATCTCTTTCAGACGGGAATTCTACACTGAATTCTTCTTCCAATAGCGACATAATGTCCTTCTTGTGCTCGATCTTGTAGTCCTCCAACTGGTAGAGCACAATGTCATCAATGACTCTGGCGAGCAGCTTCATTTTTGTAAAATTGACAAGTACGTTGCCGCAGTGCTCGATAGTCTCAGGATTGCCATCCTCGATAAACGTCAAATCGCCCAAGTAAACGCCAATGTAGGGTATCATGGGCACGGTCTCGGTCTTCATCAGAAGGCGCAGCTTCTTGAAGCTGCCTTCGGAACTGACCATCTGCTTGAGAGTTTGCAGGTGCTTCAGACTCGAAGCTTCGACGGCCGACCACGTTTTCTTCAGACGAGAGATGGGCGCCGACTCGCACGCCGCGACGATGGCGAAGAGTGAGTGGTAGTTGTGCAATTTTTGAAGGTGGACCCCGAGCTTGATGACCCAGGCGAGTGCGATGGCGCGCTGATCGACAGAGGGGATCGAAGTGACCAAGCTGATCGTCCAAGTCGACAAAATGTTGAACAGGTCGATGCATCGAAGGATGTGCAAGGCGTGGTATCTCGCATTGTCATGCATCCACGCCTGGTTGATGCATTCGCTGGGCGTGATTCCCTTGTACACGGCGTGGTTGATCAGCGTCAGTTGTTCGGCAAACGACCGCGGAGACACGACAGTCAACTCTTGCGGAGACATGGTGAACATGCGCTTATCGGACGTGATGGCCTGAGGTATTACGGGCGCCGTGCTGCCAATCGATTGACGTTGATCGGCAGCAGCAGTAACGGTCGATGGTCGATCACCGCCGCTTGGACTCGAACTGGCTGCTGCTGCAGCAGCAGTCTTGTTCACCGACAGCACAATCTTCATCGATGCTCGATTGTTGGAAGAAAATGATGTGGCAGGCCCCCTGGTAGTAACCGTGGGCGACAAGGTCACCTGCTGACTGTTCCTCAACTTAACGTCTAGTTCTTGGTTGTTCGTTGTTAAGGGCGGCTTGTTGCCGATCGGCTCGACGCGCGACTGCATGGTGCTGCCCTTCCGACTGTTGTTGATGCTGCTCTTCCGATTGCTGATGCTGTTCATGGTCATCGAGGCGTGCACAGCGTCCGTGCTCTGGCGAAGCATGCGGTTGGTGATGGAGGCGCTGTGCTCGTTGGAAACACCCTTCTTGCTGAATGCCTTCAACGCTTCAAAGACCGTGTCCGACTCCCGGTACTTGCTGTCGTGCTTCCACTCGTTGAACTTGGAGTCGATTTTCTCCATCATATAGTTCTTCGCACTGTCCGAATACCTATCGGCCGGAATGGACGCGACGAACTGGCGCAAGCGGCAAAACATGTCCGCGTCAAAATCTTGCGTGTGCATCAACACCCACGTTCGCAACACGTTGACCGTCCTCAAGCGATAAGCCTGCAACGTGTTCGCGTCGCTCAACTTGCTCGCGCTGGTCTCCCACGCTCGGCAAATCAAACTCAACAGCTCCGGCGGCGTGCACGTAGAACGATACGTGTAGAGAAATGCCTTGATGTCCTGCGTCCGGAAAAACGGTAACAGTTGAATCAACGTGTCCAGCGTCGCGGCATGAACCTGCTGCGGCCCAAATTCATCCGGGTTGGCTAGAATGTACGTGTCCCGGCCAATCGACATCAACAACTGCGCGACTTGTTCGTCCGACTGCGGCACAACACTCTTCGACGACGCAGGACTGCCGTTTTTTGACAATTTGGGAGAGGAGGAGGCGATGGTGGTAGTGGTGGTTTCCAGCGGATGCTTGGGACTACCACCGTCCGCATCGCTCTCCTTGGCTCGCGATAACTTCGGAGTCAGATGATGTAGAATCAACTTGACGGAATCCTTCGACTTATGATGCGACTTGATTCGGCGCTTTCCCGTCGCCTTGTCTGAATCGATGATGCCCAGATCGTCCTCTCCCGCGCCATTGTTCGAGATGCCACCGCTGCTACCATCCTCCACCTCCTCCGGCGCTTTCGCGTCCTTGCTTTGTGTTGTTGTAATTTGCACGGCATCGTTATCTGTTGTTGCCTTATGAGGCATATTTTGATTTCAACGCGACGGTTTTTTTCTCCTTCGCGAAAAACAGAGAGAGAGAGAGAGATTGTGTGCACAATTCGGATCCTCAAATACCGCGCGCGCGTGTACAGAAGAGAGTTCAAGACTCTCTCTCACAACGCCGTGTCGATCTCGCTCCGTGGAGACAGTGTGTAGCTACGAGGTGCCCACGCGGTTCATCAATCAGTGGATCTGATTCGCGTCTGTCGATGAAGTGGGCCGGTGAAAAACCAAACGCTGCGCGCGTATGGAGGAGAAAATCAAAGGGGTTAACAAGAGATGGAGAGAAAAAATATCAAAAAAAAAAAAAAACAAATCGCGCGCGAAAACTTTTTCCCACACACACACACAACAGAGAAATGAGCACAGCACAATAGTGTACGCGTGCGCTCATCCAGTCAGCACGGATGCGATGCACACCCGATCGATCTATCGGAATGGACGCTTTACGAGATGATGCAGCAGTGTACCCCGCACCAATCATCTCACAAGCATATGTGTGCGTGCGCACGCACGCGCGCGATTCTCTCTCTCGACGGAGAGAGAAAACCTAGTCGCGCGCTCAACTCGTATTTCTCTCTCCCCGCTCCACACAATGAGCGCAGGCGATGCCACTCTGCCCGCGGGCAAGGGGTGACGAGAGCACACACGCGCGCGCGAACCATCACCATGCTCCAGACTAGATGATCACCACCAACCTTCACAATACTGGTCTCTTTTTTCGAAGATTGTACGCGCGCTGTAACAGATAAAATCTCCACAAAAGCGCACTTTTTGTGCAACACGTCAACTTTTCTGTGCTTTGTTCTGCACGTGAGATGGCGTTCAAACTATGGGCGAATCACCGCCCAATGTGCTCAAGAGAACACGTCACGGGCCAGGACCGTTAGAGTGCAATCTCTCTCTCGCGCGCGCGCAGGACGAAAATTCACACGCGTACAAGGTCGTTGCAGCAGATGATTTGCTCTATCAAGGGAAGCACATACTGTTTCCACACATCAATCACACACGCATCACGCACACCAGGCACAGCAGCAGTATTCAAGTGCTGACACTCGATGATGATATAGCTCTCGAAAGAGACAACATGATTGCATACCTTGGAAATGCGCGCTAGACAGGACCTGTCTTGGCTTCTGCTCTGTCGCACCTCGGCTACTCACGCGATATGATAGTAGTAGTGATCAGTAAAGACGACTCAAATG
This sequence comes from Eledona agricola, assembly GCA_964023215.1. Classification (NCBI taxonomy): domain Eukaryota; kingdom Metazoa; phylum Arthropoda; class Insecta; order Coleoptera; family Tenebrionidae; genus Eledona; species Eledona agricola. The sequence continues at coordinate 28,006 of CAXIEJ010000154.1, forward strand.
CGAAAATAAACACTGTATCACTTGCCAAAAAAGTCAATAACACTTTTTTTTTTCTGCAATTATTCTCTCCTTATTTTGTGTATTCGAATGTTGAATGAACGCATACTCTCTCACACACAACACTCGGTCTCTCTCGCTCGCACCACCTTTGGTCTGGATGAATTGTTGCCTATCCCATGTAAACGTCGCCGCGACGGGTCGCCGCGTGGCGCATCGCACTATCGGCAGAAGCCGAAACGTGGGTCATCGCAGGGTTCATACAGAGAACCTGGGAAAAGGCTTAGACAAGCTGAACGAAAAAGAAAAAGCGCTAGAAAATCAAGCGGTGAAAGAGCATGAGGAGCGAGTCCGAAAGAGAATGCAGCTAGAACAGGTACGAGCGTGCGCGAAAGTCCTATGTGCTGCTCGCCAGCACAGGCGGATGCATCGAGACTTCTTAAAATAAAAAGGAGACTGAGATGATATATTGTTATATATATACCGAGCGCAGCTTCAAAAAATGCACAAAGAAGAGGAAAAATTGAAGGGATCTCTCGTTCGAGCACGCAAATTGGAATTGACAAGGAATATGCGCGAAGAAGATTTGGAAAAACTCCAAACGCACATCGACCGCTTGCAAGCACAGTTGGACGAATTGAAGTGATTTTCTCATCACATCACGAGCGCGCCGGCCCGAAGAAAAAAAAAAAAAAGCCGAAAAGAGGCTGGAAAGAAGAAAGCGTGTACTACACACGACATGATTTGTACGATGCATAGACGTGTATGATAAAGTGTGTGTGTCGGAGGGGGTTTTAAAAATTTTTTTTTTGTTTGGAGAGAGAGAGAGATGGTACAAACATACATACCCCCGTACAGAGTGAGGCTGGATGCGGCGGTGCGCAGGTAGAGCACCACAGTTCATGCGCGCGCCAGAACAGCTTGCCGTCGAATTTTCTCCCCTATGACAAAGATGACGACATATATCAAAGCGTGCGTGCAGAAGAGAGAGAGAGACATCGGATACAGCGGATGGTGGGACTTTGAGCATTCCCTGCGTCGCGCTCTATGACTGCGAGACAGAGAGAGTGTACTCGCGCGCGTGTCTATGCAATAAGATGGATTGCAGAATTTATCTCTTTTTTTTTTTTTAGTTAAAAACAGTCGTCGTGTTCGCTACATTTTCCAGTGCTCTTTGGTACAACAGATTGCACGGGGTGCTGTTGTCGTCCGGGCAGAGTTCTTCGTCGTCGCTACTTTCCGGTGCACTTCGATTTAGATTTCTTGGGATGTTGTTCGAGTAGGGACATTCTTCTTCGTCATCACCTTCCGACACTTCTCCTCTTCGACTCGATGAGTCACTGCCGCCGTCCTCTTGATTGATTTTCGCGTTGCGTTGAGCGGATGGTGGCACTTCTCCGGCACGCCATGCGTCTGGCCATCTACCCTGGCTTTTCAAAGCTTTTATAGAATCCGGGTACAAAATATGAATCAAAGCTCCAGTGACTTTTTGGTTTGAGGAAATGGGAGAATCGCACTCGGAAAAAGACTCGATAATCACGAAGTCGCCTGAACACAGAAATTGAAAGTTAGCAGTGTCTCCCTCTTGGCAAAGGTGCGCTTTCCATTCGCGCTGACTCGAAGAAGAGAAGAGATAGACAAGACCTCCGCGCGTACCTCTTCTAATCCATATTTTTTTTTTGTACAAGTTAGGGATTTCGCACAAAACACACTCCTTGTTGGGCGTTTCCACGTCGATTAGATTGCCTCCCCTTATCTTGATCACCTTGGCGACTATTTGGTTTTCATTCGGACCAAAACAGCAAACCAGCTGTCGTTGCCGAACCTGTTTCTTAGACGGCATAATCGGAGTGGTAATAGAACACAAATTGTGTGTGTGCGGCTATAGAGCTGTTTTAGCCGCACCATTTTCTAAATTCGAAAAAAATACGTTTGTGCCTGTATGTTTTTTCTCAGAGGATCTCATTCGCATTTAACAAAGACACGATCGGGCCAGGCGTTCTTCTGTCGGATGATTACGCCACGCTTCGATATCACGCAAACAGATGGCAAAGTTTTTGTCACAATGAAGCTAAAATGTATCAAAGTACGAGAGAGAGAGACGCCAATTTACTCGTCTATTTCTTAGCCAGCGTGTGCGTGTGCGTGTGTGTGTGGTGTGACGCGCGATCCAACGCTCATCAATTGATTCTCTTTTTTTTTAAGGTCTCCGAGTGCGAATTTTATATCGGAGAAAACCTGTTCAAATTCTACTGTAGGCCTTATTTTTTGAGGTAAGTAGTTTCTGACTCGCGGTACGTTTTCCCATGCAGCGCGCGCAAAGAATCTCAAGATCACCCCGAAATTCATCCACTTGCGTCGCGCTCGGAACAACGCGCTCTCTCTCTAACAAGGGTGAGGCCGGTGACAATGCATTCTAGGATTGAGTTTCCCTGCCCTGTCACAGAAGACGGAACCGAAAAGGCACACTACGACGTAGAAAAAGGTGAGCTAAAGGTCGAATTTTCAAAAAAAAATTACGGACAATATTTCGAAAATTTGAGCGTACTGTCCAACTTATTGTCACCCTACAGTCGCCTGAGACCTCTGGACACGGAAATCAGCGAGAAGACAGACCGAAGAGAGGACATTGGCGCGCGCACCGATGACAGTATACGCACAGACGATAGCCATGCTGCCGAACACAACAACTGTACTACCAACAATAATAATGAAGATGATGATGACCATCGCCGCCACGCGAAGAAACAGCCAGATGAGAAGATGATTGGCGTGAGTTCTAATAACAATAATCAGCCTCGCTCACTTTTTTCTAAATCTCTCCTCCGCCATCTGCCTCCCTCTATCGAAGTAGTCTCTTCTCATGATGAGCCTGCACCAGCCGCCGCACACGCCTCGGCACCTTCCCCTTGCGAATTCTTCTCTTTCGATTGCCACGCGATGGAAAA
>CAXIEJ010000154.1:31150-53394 GCA_964023215.1 Eledona agricola
GGTCGATATATGGGCATTGAGGATTGACAAATCAACTAAAATTCTCTCTGATGCGATGAGAACGTGACAAAAATTCGCAAGCAGGGAAGGAGACGTCTGTGCAGATATGTGAACGTTACACACACTAGTGCCGCCGTTTTTGAATTTTTCGAAGTCCTCGAAAAATGTCATAGATTTTGCTCTCTCTGTCTGAAAAAGAGAAAATATATCATCTTCACTCGTAATATTGATGATAGTGTTCGCCACTTTGGTTGTCGCTGTATTGCGAGACGAAATCATCTGGCACGTTGTCTTCTTGTTCTCCATCATCCAGAATCTCTTGTTTGGCTTTTTTAGTCTGGGCCAAAGCTTCAAAATTTCTAATCATCGTGACTGCATCTTGAAAATCCTCTTTGAGCCGGCGTCGTTTGCCCAGGTTCGAAGAAGGTCCCTTTGGCAGCAGCACTCCCCCCTTTGAAGCTGCACCCAGGGCGGGATTGTCTGACTTACCTCTTGCCTTGGCCAGGCGGTAGAGGTATTTATCACAAAGGTTGCGGTCGACTTCAGTAATTTCTTTCAAATAGTCGTCCTCTTTGTCAAAGGAGGGGTCAAAGGACAGCTCACTTTGAAGTGGAGGGCCGCGCTTGTCGGTGATGGTTGATGCGGGTTCTGGCGGACCGGGTGGCAAAGAACTCGGAGCAAGAGCGGAATCTGGTGCTGTTTGCAAGGTGAGGTCACTATCAGAATCATCTAGCAAGGACGTGGCGGTGGGCGTATCAATGGGAATAGACGAAAACGAATTCTTGAAAGAAGGGCTGCTGAAGGCATCTTGACAGTGATTGGAAGATTGCTCGGATTCAATAGTCAGGCGGAGTTTCTTCCTGTTTTTCAAAAGACGCATGTCGGACTCCATCGTCAACGGAGAGCTTGTCGCCTTGGCCACCTTAGCAGGCGCTGTCAAAAGATGGGGTTGATCTACCCCTTCATCGTCTAAGGCAAGTTTGACTTCTTTGACGTGCATCAGTCGTTGGCGAATGTCAGCCGCGCTCTTCCCAGTGACGAATTTGGCTAGGTCCTGATAGTAAGAAACGGACATGGGATTAGCCAAATTACAGGCCTTGCTGAGCTGTTCGATTTGTTCGTTAGACCAATCCGCCGCCGCCGCCGCCGCAGAAGGGCGGTGCAGGGGTTTTTGGGTAACTGAGGCATGCTGAGATGACTCAGAAGGATATATCAAGGTTTTTTGGGTGACTGAAGGACGCTGCTGGGACGGAGCAGAGGAGGCGGACGGGAGCGTGTTATTTTTGATGGCTGAAGAAGAATGGCGGGCGGTAGAAATTTCAGATAGCGACGGCTGATGTACGGGAAGGGCGGCCATCGAGCTCTCCTGGTCAGCTAAAAGTTTGAATTTACCACAAGAGGGCAGACGATCGGTGGACAGGGTTTGCCGTCAACCGCAACTGCCTTGAAAGGTATGAGAGCGGGGAGTCTGGTGATTGTTGACGGGCATAAGGGACCTGCGGCAACCGCACCCCTTTTCCCTGGCAAAGGCAATTTATCTCTATTAAGCACCGTGGTGTTGTCGTTGTAGACAGGAGGTCGGATCTGAACGCTGGGTTGCCGAATACGTCTCTTTTTGGTGACCAGTTCAGTCTCTCTTTTGATCGAGTCGGGCGACGGTCGCCACCGTTTGTTGTGCGAAGAAGGTCGTTTGAAATAAGACAGAGACTTTGCATCGGACGCGCTTTCATCATCCGAAGTAAACTCGATAAAGTCGTCAATGCTGTTGTTCACATAATGCAATTTCGATTCGGGACTCATTTCGTCCAACAAAGTTTCTTTTTCTAACTCAATATTGTAAAGGTCTGGATCGTCGGTTGTTGCTTCGTCTTCTTCCATCGCGTGCTCTTCTTCCCATGCTTCAATATCGGAGATGTCGGGCTGACCTGTGCGCTCATCACGGTGAGAAACGCCAGACTTCCGACAGCCTGCATCATCGCTGTTAGACGACTCTTCAGAAAAGTCATCGCTTGTCTCCTGGCGGCCACCCCTTCCCAAACTGGACCGCCTCGAGCGATTGTGCGCAGTCGTATAGAGGCGATGGTTGTATTTTTGGTCCATATCGTCATCAGTAGCATCATCATCATCTAGATAGTCGTCCAGATGGTCATTATTACTTGAACGCTTCTCAATGTCGCTGTCTTCCGTATCGCTGTTCCCGTTGCCATCGTCGACATATTCTTCATCAAAGATGTCGTCATCTTCAGAAGAAACATCAACATCATCGCATTCTACGTAAACAACTTTGACAGGGCGACCCTTTGCTGCAGACGACATTTTGCGATTTTTACGGCTATTGGTGGTCGCCGACGAGTGTTGTCGAGCAACGATGGACTTGGGATTTTTGGCCATGTCGGCTTTGACCGTAGTAGGCTCATATTTAGGAACAACATTTTTTTGGTCTATCTCAGCAAGGTTGTCATCAAGAGGCAAATCTATCAGGTTTACATCGAGGTTGCATCTGGTTGTCCGTAGCGGAGAAACAGGCGACTGGTTCGAAACTTTGGAGGCACCTTCATCTTTGAGTGGGCACAAGTTGACCACAGGCCCTTCATTGCCATCTGTTGTCATCGCAAACAAAGGTCCCTTGAAAACGGATGGTTTTTTGAATTGATTGTTCCATTCTTTGTCTCTACTTTCCATCGTGTGATTGTATCCCTCGTCTGGTAAAGGGTGGTGACCCAGGAACAATTCAGTTCTGGGTCTCTTCCTGGTGACAAATTCCGGCACTTCTGAATTTCCCAAGCGAGGGTTCGCATCATATCGCGGTGGCGTGGAATTCTCAGATTGCGAGGCCGTAGGCGGCTGTTTTTTTTGGTCATCACGAGAAAATAAAGAATATGCCGTGCGGCGGTGTCCTTCAAAATGAGCGGTTTTTTTTTCAGTAAAATCTGTTTCTTTGCCGGACAGCTGTTCTTCTTCCTGATGAGTAGTAGCTCCTCCTCGGCTTTCATGTTCCTTAGTATGTTGGTTTCTCGAATAAATCTGCTCGCCTTTCTCATGCTGGTCATGCTTGCGGCTTTCCGCCAGCTCAAATTCGCACCAAGCTTTCCAGTCTTCAGGAAATCCGTTGCAAAAAACCTCAGTCACTTTTGGTGACAAGCTTACGCCATATTGCCGCCAATATTCAAAATCAATCGATTCAACCAGCAGATAGAGACGCCCGCTTTTGGTGCGTACCAGATTAGGAAAAAGACGCTCGGCGATGGCCGTGGTGGTCCACAAGATGTGCGTGCTGTTCGGCTGCTCTTTGAGTCCGACGACGTAGACATGAGGTGGTCGTCCGCTGTTCGGTGTGGGAACCACCTTGATGCACCATCTTTTGAGTCTGGTCGCATTCGATGAGTTTTCGATTGTAGGGTTTGGATTAAGATTCTGGGTGTAGTCTGGGTCTGGAAGATTGTAGAGAGGCGGTCGAAGGTGAGCGGAAGTCTGCCATGGCTGCTGCTCTGAAGCCAAAGTGGACGTACTTGGTGCAATTTCTTCTTTGCACCATTGTTGTTGCGATAGTTCAGAGCGACATAGAGATGTTGGAGGGGTGTTTGCGGCGTTGGCAAGGTCACCCTGACCGGGAGAGGGGGTCGATTCAAGCTTGTCAGCAGGTGCGGGAAACAACTCAGTGCCAGGTGATTCAGGCGATGGGAGATGAGCTACGGCGAGCGAGGGTTGCTGCGTTGTGTGCGAGGACAAAGGAAGAATGGTGTCGGGGGCAGGATGAAATGGTGGAATCGAGCCGGTGGGAACCAAAGCAGAGAGAGAAGAGGGGATGGGAATTTTTCTTCGCAACTGATCAAGTCGAGAAATAGGAAGGTCCAACTTGGAAGACAAGCCAGATTCCAAAAGGATGTCAAAGGCATGCGGTTGTTTTCTGAGAATGAAAGAAAATAAGTCGCTACACTCTACACAAAAAGGCTGGTCTGATTTTTGTGTAATGGTACCTGCCATATGGAGATGATTCGATAATATGATGAGGGCATGCCGAGATGCTGGGTTGGCTTTTTTTGGTGGGGAACGACGATACAGAGGCGATAAAAGTAGAGAGAATCGAGAGGGTTAGAAGATAACGACGTTAGACGTGACAATTCTAAATATAGAGGTGATAGGAAAACAACATGAATATGACGCGAGAGGACTTAAAAAGAAGAGAGATTGTGTCCTTACTCTGTAGTGTGAGTGCGGGTTTGTGTAGCCGCTTCTCGAGACATCAAAGAACCCCGTTTCTGAGAGAAAGAAAAAGCGTAGGGAATAGCTCAATTCAAGAGTGGGGCATCGACATAAAAAAAATAAAAAAATAAAGAAATAACTGTTGTGCTTGTGCTTGTATTTTAGACCCTAAAATGAATTATTTTGTGCTTTACGATTATATACCAGCTGGAATTTTCGAGGCACTTAGCGTTTCATACTACTGTGAATCACGGAAAGGATGAAATGGCTTGTTCTGTACTGCATTCTCATATTTATTACCACTGAATGTGTATTAACACGGGAGTTGAAAGAGCACCGATGCATACACGAACAGATTAAAATTGGACGCCGGCAAACGTATAATCCCCATAAAGGCGTAGTGTATGATGCCCAACTATCGGACATGATGAGAAAGGGCGAGCCGGAGGAGCAACGTCCATGGAAAAATTTTGAAATATTGACACTCTCTACATTTGCGCCGAAGGGTTTTCCAAGCATCTCCACGTTACCGAGACAAGACGGAAGCGAGCTTAGTGATATTCTCAAGATGAACATAACTAAAAGCGTAATAGAGCCCGTGGTTTCATACGTATCCGACATGTTTGAGGTCAAGAAGAACGCGAACAATAGCTCAATTTTTATTGATAAGAATTTGGAATACCTCTTAGAAGATGAAATTACTTTTAAGCTCAGTAAAGAAACGGTGGAAAAGATGAAATCAAGCGACTTTACATTATTTATCACGGCAATACCGATCGAATTGGATTACGTGGAAGCCTATACGGTAATTCTTGGCACCAGCACTGCGGGCGAGAGGCCAGATTTGGCATGGGTGAATTTGAACCCAATAGACTTGGTCGATACTTCGCAACATGAGCAAATGCGTATAACTTTTTTGCACGAATTGACGCACGCGTTGGGCTTCACGAATGATGTCTTCCAGGCGAAGGGCATGCTTGGATCTATCATTGTGCACGATGGGCAACAGAATGCCGGAGGAGCATCGTCCTCTATAAAGTTCTATATTAAATCAGAAAGAGTGAAACAGTTTGCAAGGCAGCATTTCAACTGCCCGACACTCTTAGGTGCCTATATGGAGGACTTGGCGCAGGAAGGAACATATGCCAACCACTGGGAAAGGTCTATGTTTTTGAATGAGTACATGACAGGTTCATCATCCCAAGACAGTATCATAACCATGCTGACCATCTCGGCGCTCGAGGACACGGAATGGTACAGGTACAACACGGGCAAAGGACGTGTGGAAAAGTTGCGCTGGGGATCTGCGGCAGGATGTGGCATGGCATCGACATGGGGATGCAGTGCGTGGCCGGAGGGCTATTCTTGCGACAATCAGATAGAATACGGACTGGAGTGTTCGAAGAGCATGATGGGATACGGATGGTGCATCCACGACAGTAGGCCCTATCTGATCGGAGAAGAGTGCACATATCGTTCTTCAATGATACTTTGCCCGAAACAAGAGGTTTTCGGCGACAATTCGGAGCAGATCGAATCGTCGATCTGCATCAATGCAGAAGTGCGCAAAGGTGACACGGCCCTGCGCCTGCCGGGATGCTACACGGCCACCTGCCACAAAAACCGCAGTGATATCTCTGTGACGTCCAACAATTCCAGCGATTCTTTCAAACTTTATTCGTGTCGAGAAGAAACTGCGGATAATAGTCAACCCGAGACCGGAGGCAAGATCCTTGATTGCCTGCAGGAGCCAAAGCAAGAATTCTGCCGCGCTGCCGATATATTCGAGTGGCCAAGTCTCAAATCAATCGACCCTAATAGGGCAAATCCAGGCACCGAGGTCGTCATCACGGGCAATAATCTCTCGCCCAACGCTATGGTGTATATTGGCGGACCCTGCCTCTATGTCAAGTCGATAAGCCCAACCCAATTCGTCTACAAGTTGCCGTCTTTTCACTCCATTCAGTTTAATACCGGGAGCGGCCACTTGCTCGACGTAGTCTATACCGACGCGCAGAAAAGAAGCGACGTTCTCTTATTAGGGTTCGAGCCAGAATTTACCGAGACCTTCGGTCAGAGACTCGGATGGTTGGTAAAAGAGAATCTTCCTTTAATCGCCAGTTTCACAGTCATCCTCTTGCTCTGCATCATATCGCTGATCCTCGTGTCCCACTATTCTTGAAAAAAAAAACAACGAGGAAAAATCATTTGTAACTTTTTTCTTTCTACGCCTCGCACTCTTTTTTTTCTTTGCCTCTCCTCCTCCGCACTCGAGCGAGGCGCGCAAGGAAAGTACGCGCATCAAATGCAACCCCACGCCCAGATCGATCCTGGGGAAGAAAAACGTGAGCGTGTATTTCTATACGAAGCAAGAGTTTTGTATCAGCGAGTGTTATTTTTTTTTTCTATTCTCCGCCGAAGAGAGAGAGAATTCACGGAAACTAGTTTTTCTTTTGTCACTGGAGAAGGATTTCAGTATAGACGGCACCAATTTCAGTAAAAATATCCAGAGCACGATCATGAGCGGCCAATTTTCCCTCTATGACATCCCGAGTGTCCTTCACGTCGGTGCACTTGCCGACTCGGTAGAGAGCCATGCCTTGGTCGTAGAGCATGCCGTACCGACAGGCAATCTCTAAACTCATTTCCCAGAGTTTGAGGGCACTGCCGGAGTTATTCGCGAGTGACTCAGCCATTCCCTCCCAGAGCAGTGAGCGAGGTTCCGCGAAGGTGAACGTCTTGGCAAATGACCTCAAATACTTCAGAGACTTGACAAGTTTGGGGAGCAAGGTTGCCGAGCCGGGCGCCTCCTTCCGGTAGAGACCATCGACCTTGCCCAACTCTAGCAATGTCAACGAGTAAACTTGGGGAACGGTTGTATAGCCAATGAAGGTGAAAAAACGTGGTCGATTCGGCGCCTTCTACAAGTTGCATGATACGGTCCGCCATGTCGCACGCTGATTGGAAATCCTTCCTGGATAGTGCCGCCAATGACGTGAGCGCTGAAAAGTTAATCTCGCACGACAAATCAAGATCGTTGCCGTGCTGACTGAAAATTTTCTGAATCCTGTCCAGCGCCAAAACGGCCCTGTCTGTCTGACCCAGCGCCAGCATGTTCAGCGTCTGCGACGTGTAGGCCATCACTTGAAACTGTAGATCGCCACGGTGCTTCGAGGACGTCACCGCACTCTCAGTAAGACACTGCGCCTCACGGATCTTGCCTTGCAAAAAATAGGTAAAAGAAAGAAAAAGCGTACTTTCTTCGAAACGACGCACATTGCCAAGCGCGTGAGCAATGTCAATGACCTTCTTGTACGCTTCCTCGGCTTCTGACCAGCGATGAATGCCAGAATAGTACATGCCAATCGCCTGCGTGAGACTCAGCTGCGCCTCACTCGCATCTTTGAACCACACATGCAAAATTCGACTGTTCACAATGTAGGCATTAGCAAGATCGTGTCTCTGACAAATACCAAAATTCAAAATCGCGTTTCCTAACGCGTTGCAAAGCTCTTCGGAAAGACTCATCTCCTGCGCCTTCTTGAGTGCCTTCAAATTACAGTACGTCATCGCGCGCAAATTGCAGCCATAGTAATACACCTGACTCAGAGTCAGCAAAATCAAGATGTGCTCGCGAGAATAAATCGCTTCAGAAGGCAAAGTACTCTTGTTTGAACGACCACTTTTCGGTAATAAACTATCTGATTTTCTTCCACTCGTAAAATCAAAGTCACTCGAATACCGATGGTTCAAATTGGGCGCGTGATCCTTCGCACTCACGCACCCTAAGTCGGACAAACACAAAACATTCGCGTGCTTCATCTTGAAGCGACTCAGCAACTCTGATGCCGTCTTGGCACGCACGGGCTCATTGATCGACGCGAGAGCTTCCTCGAGAACTTGACGGACACGGTGCAAATTCCCCAAGTTGTAGAGTGCCTGTCCCAACTTCCGCTTCCAAGACAAAACGTTCCAAGCCGGATAGGCGGAAAATCCAGGCGCGCTATTCACAGACGACAAAGAATGCAATTCAAGCGCATTCGTCAAGGAAACAACTGCCTCACGGTTCGCGTAGGTCGCCATCGCACACTCACCAGATTTGTAGTAGTACAGAATGGCCTTGTCGATCAACTCTGCCTTTCGATAATGATAGGCCAGCAAGCTATATTGGAATGCTCCTCAGTCTGATTCAACTCGTACCATTCCGCAATCTTTTCATGCAACTCTCGACGCTGCGCGAACAACATCAAGTCGTAGACAACATCTTGGATCATTGTGTGCTCGAAAGCGTACGCAAGGGGCGTGTCCGCGTGCACGTCAATAAACTTTAGAGATTTGAGTTGATCTAAATCGCTCATATTCACTTCAATATGAAAGATTGACGTCAAAAGTTCGTTGAGCAGTTCAAACTCAAATACAGTCCCAACAACCGAAGCCAGTTTTAAAATCAACTGTTGCGTCGGGGACAGACGATCAAGCTTGCCAATAATCAGACCACGTAGGGTGTTCGGAATGCCAACAATCGACAATTTCCTCGTAAATTCAACTGCGGTTTGACATTCGCCATCAACGACTTGCACCTGTCCAGACGCCAACAAGGCATCAATGAGTTCCATCGATATGAGCGGATTGCCCCCCCCTCGACCAGCTATAAATTCAGTCAACTCCGGTGGAATGTGCGCCACACGCAACACATGCTTGATCAAAAGTGACGTTTCATCATGACTAAGAGGATCCAATTTCAAGTAGAGAGAATGGCGCGTGGCGAGCAGCTTTTCGAGTTCAGCCGGGGGTGGGGTTGGCATAGTACGGCCACTGATGATCAACAAAACGCCCTTAAGAGATCGAACCAATTCAAGCGCGAATCGCCACGAGGCAAAATCAAGCCATTGAGCGTTGTCCAGAATAATGAGAGAAACTTTAGAGATTTCGACGAATCTCAACAGCATATTTTCCAGTTTTTTTGCGCGAGACTGAGTCGACAGGCTTTTAGAAGCATCAGTTTCTGGTACTGAAAAGGGTAGAATGACGTTGAAGAGCGACATGTAGTCCAAAAGTTCAGGTGCATTGCGTTTGATCGTATTCCGAATGTTTTCTAACTTGACCGTACTGCCGCCCATGCTTGACGGTTTGGAGCAAATTGTGTTCAAGACCGCCTCCCTCCAAGCAAAATAGGGCGCCGTTGACTCAATCGTGAAGGCAGATCCCGTCAGACTCTTCAGATGCTTATCTTTGATGCTAGACAAGAAGTAGGACAGCAAAAAGGTCTTTCCAATGCCAGCGTCGCCCTCGACGTAAATGAAGCGCGACAATTCGTTCGCCGATTCAGAACTCGCCAACCAGTCCGACGCAGAAATCAACTTCGAAAGCGGCTCTTCTCGACCGAAAATGCCCTGCTGCGATACATCGCAATCATATTTGAACTTGTGGGATGATGCTATCGATGGCGCCGCTCCAGCGCCGCTGCTGTCAATCGAAAGAAGATAACTGTGTCGCTCTCTATGCGGCGAGTAGACCTCGATCGGCGCCGATTTCCCTTTCAAACTAATCGGTGGCAATGCCTTGAACATGATCAGAAAGTCGGATGCGTGATATGTCGCACTGTCACACAAAATGGAACCATCCGCCTTGGACATCAGTCGAGATGACAAATTGACCACATCGCCCACCATGGCGTATTCTCTTCTCTCTTCGGAACCAACTGCACCGCAGAACGCCTTTCCTGTCGTGATGCCAATGCTTGCTTTAACATTCAAGTCCTTAATCAAGTTCCGGAACATGAACGCAGATTTGACCGCTCGACATGAGTCATCTTCGTGTGATTGCGGCGGTAATCCAAAGACAGCAATGAGTTGACATCCCTTATCATCAGCGATGAACTGGCGAATGCTCCCCTCGTAGTGGTAAACCGAACGCAACATGGACACGGCGCATAATTGCAACAACTCTAAATTTCCTTTCAGATATTCGATGTTAAGACTGGCGAAGATCACGGAAACCTCTCGAAACTCAGCCAAGAAATGATCCGGAGAGTTGAAATTGAGATGGTTCAAGACTGTAGGTTGTATATAGGCTCCGATGCTTTTTTTCAGTGAAGGATAATAAGGTGGATGAATCACCTCAGGAAGCAAAATGGGCTTGACGATCCTGACCAAGCAACAAACAGCGGGCCAACTGGCGGAAAGTCGACCGCCAACGTCATTGATCTTTTTCTTGTATCCCCTTTTGACCGGTGCAATGTAGGAGACTTCAATATACTCCTTGATCAAGCTGGCCGCTTCGAGAGAAATATAAACCTCTCCGGATTTTGCGGCCATTTCACACACGTTTACCTGGTTCACCGGGTCACCATCAATGAGAAATTCCATCTGATACTCTTCATCCCCAACCACAATGCCCGACACTTCACCAGCACCTATGCCAACGTGCAACTTGAAATAATTTTTGCTGAAATAATCCGTGTTCAACTTCTCTTGCATCATCAGCGCGCACTGCGAACAAAGAAGCGTACTGTAAGGCAGACCTTGGGCATCAGAGGTGGGAAAGATTGCGAGCAAAGCATCTCCGGCGAACTTGACAATATCGCCGCCATGTGTCAAAATCAAATTGATCATCTTTCCAAAGTATTCATTCAGGTTAGACGTGAGAATTTCGACGCCACGAGACCCCTGCTGTGTCACCATCTCACACAAATTCGTAAATCCGGAAATGTCTGCGAATAGAACACTAGAGTAGAAATTTTGCGAATAAGGCGCCTTCACACCGTCATTCGAGTCATGAATGAATTTCAACAACACTTTTGAAACGTAACTCGATATAGATTTCATAAAGACAACTTCTTTCGCATTCGTGACCTCTTGCGTCGAATCGCCACCACTATTTGAAGTAAAAGATGACCAGAATTGATCGTAATATTTTTTTCGTTCTTCAATGCAAATTGCTGGTGAGACAGGCGTACTACTACTACTACTCACCTTCGAAAGAGGTAATCCATCCTCGACACTTGCAAACGATTTGACAGCAAACAAATCCTCGGAGAAGCGAAAAAACAGGTCCTTGTCGTCTTCAAAACCACGCTTCCAAAGCTTCAAAACGGGAATGATAAATCCTTCTCGCTGCAATGCACGACCGATTTCAATAGCCTTATCCCTGGTGACCTTCAAGTTGCTCATCAACCAATTGATCGCATCTGTCGCGACAAAGCAGGCATCATAAATACGCAGAAAATGACGTTTGGTCCGGATCATGACACCTTTTTCTGCATCGCTCATTATCTTGGCAACATCGAGCAATTTCAACCTATCGTCGACTTTCATGTGTTCTGATGTATCGGAATCACTCCCTGACAACACATCTTTCCTAGACAATGACAACTCCGAATCTTCACTTGGATCCCCAGAAAATCCACTTTGGGACAAACTATCGAAAGACGCTTCACCTTGTAACGTCCCCCCCACAGGAACACCACCCTCAGTTTCTATGCCAGACAGAAGGAGATTGGAGTCTGATACATTTTGAGGCGAAGTACTGCTAGATCTGTCATTGCTGTGCGTGGGGGGCCGATTAAAAACGCGCATCAACGATTTTGGATAACTTGACGTCGGAGCAGAAGTTGATGATGATTCATGGTCATATTCCATCTTCGTTGCACCATCCCTACCCCCGTAAAAAAAGACTCTATCTTTATCGGGTACTAATTCGTAAACACATCACGTGAAATACATAACGCACAGATGAGACAAAAAAACAGTTAGAAAAATGAGAGGCTACAATCTGCACACTGTTATTGTTCTAAGTTGTTTGACCTTCACACACAGTCAGTTTCAACAGGAACGTAAATGTAACAATGATAACGCACCATCCAAATTTCTCGGATTAGCGAGGTAATCCTGGGAAGCAGTATCTAGGGTCCGCTGTACCCTCGGCTTCACGGCTTCACTTCCACATCGGGCCCTTGTTGACCTCTTGGTGGTGGCCGTATTCAAGAGATCGTACATATCCGTATGAGACAGATTGAAGCCTCGCTGGATCCCACTCAGAGAGTGTTGCCCAGAGTCACGGATAGTTGTATATTGCAAGCCCTTTGATCCTTTTGCCTTACTGCGTCGCAAAACTCGATTGGCATCTTTGAACTTGGTTTCATTAGATTTTGGTTGTACCGGCTCATCTTTTGACATTCCGCATTCGTCGTCGAGAATATACAAATTGCTAGAACTGCCCTTGCTTTTGTCTTCTTCGCCTTCTTGCTTCTCATTGCGAGAGACTGGCAAAAAATTATCGGCCATTACAAATCCACATATAGTACTAATAAAGCCATGCGAGAGTATTGGCATAAAGTAGCCAGAATAGCTTCGTGGTGCCTTTTACATTGAAAAAAAAACTATGTAACGCGCAGTTTGGAAAAAAAAGATTCACGCGAAACATTTTTTTTCTAAAGCTCAGTTTATGCGTGCTATATCCAGTTAAGGTTAAAGCATTTGGTACCACCTGGAGCTGGCTCAGCTGCTTGATCATAGAAGGGACTACTCTTCGTGCGGTTATTTACCGTTTTCCATAACCAACAGGCAATGATAGAAAATTCAGTTGACGTGGTCAAATACACACACAAAATTCTCTTTTATCGAGTATACGATAAGTATGTGGTGTGTGTGTGTGGTGTGTATTCACCGCTTCTTCCTCCCTCGACCGTCTGTGTGTGGTGTAAACGCGCAACGAAAAAAAAATTAGCGGCAGACCTTTTGTTGATATTTCTGGTCGGCGTTCTGGTGCGGTTGCTCATTCCAGAGACTTCTCCCTCTATACTACACAAGAGGGAGGGGAAAGAAGGAGCGATTGAGAGACTATGCTGCCTCCACTCCCCTCTCTCTCTGCCGACGGCGGTATGATGCAACTATTCCTCAAGTGCCCGAAGACACCATCTGAGTGGTTCATCATAGAACTGCAGGGAGAAATTGAGCTGGAGGCCGACAGGATCAAGGAAGGGGGGGCCACCTTAGACAGCATCGTGCTTGGAGACATTTCGGAAATAGATGTGTGTACACGTTTGTATAGAGCAGTCGCCCACGATCATTACACGCTCGATAGCGAGTTTTAACCTCTGGCCATTTTTTCAGGGGTCAGTGGTTTTAAAGCTGGGAAGCCACGAGTTACGTGGGAGTACCGTGGATCTGTCGAAGCCGCTCGCGGTACTCGAGAAGCGCACGGCCGAGGATAAGATGGGATCTGACGAAGAGAGTGACACAAAAGGCACAACGTCATACTGCGTCATCGGTGTTGTGAGAAAGAAATATTTGTTCAAGAGCAGACCGAGGGCCGTTTTGTTTTCCAAGCAGTAGAGAGGTGACAACGCGCGTGCTGCGCGTCTGATAGGATCCGAAGTAAAAAATAAATACGGTACATATACGTATAAGGTGTGTGTGTGTGTGTGTGACTCGGAGGAGCTGAACCGTGCTGCGTTTCTGAGAGAAACGCGAGAGATGCAGAAGGAAGAGAGCCCACACTCGAAAGAACATTCCGTTTCAGGCGGGCGAGCAAGGCATGAGGTGCGCCGAATGCAAAAGTGAGTAGAAAGGAGGATTGCCGCAAGCGAAAAGAAAAGAATGACCCTAAAATTTAGAGATGCGCTTTCACACACACACATACACACACACACACACACACACTCTCTCACCCAGATCAGTAGATAGCGCGGGGCGAGAGAGATAGAGGTGGTTCGCGCTTGGTTTTACGCAAAAAAAAAATCGTTTCTGGAAATTTTTACAAATATATTTTCCGTTTTTTTTTCACAATAACGGATGTCTTTTTTTTTCCTTTGAGGGTGGACCAAAAAGAAGAGACGTTCAAACAAAGAAATCAGAGGTGCACAGCTCCGAATGACGGCCTCAGGTGGGGATGAATGCATCAGGTGCAATGCGCACACATTGTAGGATCGATATAGCGCAAATTTCTCTTTGTTTCTTGCTTTTCTGAGCGTGAAGAAACGCGCGTGATATTGAATAATATTGACACATGCACTTGGAAAGAGAGAAAAGAGAGGGGGGATTTTAATAGTAGCCTGCCTGAATGACGCCCTGCATGAGACAGTCCAAAACGCACTCAGTGGTCGTGCCTGCAGACTGGGCAATTTCATCTTGTTTGGTCCTCTCTAAATAGACAAACTTGAATAACAATTCTCCATCCAAGACAGCGCGGACATGACTGTGAGTCAACCGGTAGGCTGGTCGAGTGAGTCGGAAGGCATACGGATGCAAGCCAGCGACGTGCTCGAGTTGCTCGACGAGTCTGGATTCGATTTTTCGGAGCAAAGAGAACATTTTTTCCGAGATAGGAATCATATAAGCCAAGCTGCCGTCGAGGCCGCCCAGGAGAGTGCCGATGTTCAGGAGATCCGGGTCGGAGCGTTCTCCGGGAAGGGGGTAAACTTGGAAGCGGAGCATGCATTTGACGAGGGAGCCGTAGTGAAAGTCACCCTGACAAATCAGCTTGGTGCCGTTGAGTGATTTGAGGTCTTCTGGGTCGTATACATAGAGATAGATGTTGCCACGATCATCCGAAGTGACGAGCGAGAGTTTTTCTTGCTGTAAGATCATCGTCGTGCCCAGGACGTTAAATTTGTCGTAATCTTTGCCGAGCAGCTGGAGGTTCTTCAGCGGATCTACCCAGCGCAGGAGACGAATACTTCGATGAATATCGCCTAACAGGATGTAGTTCTTGATGACAGAGATGCCAGCGGTCGAAAGTTGGGCATCGAAGAAGGCAATTGGATAGAGGCCTTCATTGGCACGAAGTTGGTACAGATAAATTTGTCGGCCTTCGGAGGCGATTAGAACGCCGTTAACACAGTCAATAGAGGAGACAGGACTGCGGCGTTCTTTGGAAACCTTGAGGTTGAGCTGGGCGCGCCGGGAAGTTGAAGAGGAAGAAAGTTGATTAACCACGTCAAAGACGACAATTCGGCCTTTACAGAGCGTGTCTTCGCCACGAACGATCGCTGTGGCAAGCACCAGAAAGTTCATGCGTTTGGGGCGCCGATCGGCATGCGTATAGTAGTCGAGTGAGAGGATTCGTAAAATACCGCATTCTTCGGGCAAAAGTGCATAAACATCGGTCGTTTCCCAAACCGACGGATTGATCAAATGCAATTCATACTTTTCTTCAAAAATGGGCGGCAGACGATGGTCCAGATGAGCGCCTCCACCCGAGGACTCAGCTCGGCGACGATCTTCTTCCCTCCTGTTTTCATCACCTGATCCAGAATAGTAACGCATCATGTCCACGTACCGCGTAGACAAGATGACCGCGACCGTGCTCTCTTCGGCATCGTAACTGATAGAATAAGGCGTCATGCGTAGAGGGATGCGGAGGACCGACGTACCCTCGCCGGTGCATTCAACGTTCCACATTGGATCCAGGTAGGCGAGTTTGCAGCGTCCGCGCGCCGTCGCGTAAATGAACCCGCCAGGACAGTTAGCGTTGTTGATAGAATCCCACGCAGTGATTGACTGTTCACCAGCCATGCGCTGGACGCGCAAGTAGTCACGCTCGCAAAATATCCATAGAGGGGACTCACCCGTGATAAAAAAACCAGAAAAAGTCGAAGACAGATTGAAAAACGGACGAATGCGAGAATGAACCCATTCGCGTTTCTGCAGCGACAGAATTTTGATCTCGTTTGATTCAGATAGTCGGGATGTGTCGGTCCATTGGTTGGCGACATTGGTGTTGAAAGTGATCATTGGCAAGGGGATGCGCACGAAGCGAATAGGAAGAATAGATTCGTCGACGAGATCTTCATAAGAATAGCAAAGATAGGCCAAAATATTTCCGTCGTCTAAACAGGCGATTAGAAAAGGCAAACTGCTCTTGGTGCCTACGGATGCGATACACAAATCGACCACAATGGGCATGTCCTCTTGCTTCCCGATGACCTCGCTGAAAGTCCAGTAGAGATTCGGGTCATTGTCGTGCTCCAATCGCTGACGACCGTTGTTCAACCCAACGCAGCGATAGACGCATTCGGCGTGGGGAATGCGGTAAAACTCGAGTGTCCCGTTCTCGTAGGTCAGAGCGAGGTAAGTTGGCCGAATGAGATCTGAAGAAGAAAAGATCGCGGATTCCCAACGAAGTCGTTTCGGCATTCCTTTCTTCCGCGTCGAAATGAGCGGCTCCTTGTTGCCGTACAAGACAATCTCGACTGGATCGCTGGACATTTCCGCATGCTCATCGTCGTCCAAAATTTGATCCAGCACTGCCTCGTCCGCTTGTTCCTGCGCTCCCTCCACATCTTCGAACAACTCCGCGAACTTGGATCGCGCCTCCGGCGTAAGCATGTTGAATCCGACTGCATTGTTCCGATCTCGAAACAGCGCCAACATGGTTATTTTCTCGCTAGATGCAGGCGTCGGCCAAGGCTCCCGCTTGAGCAACATTGTCGACGCGTCAAGACTGTAAAGAAGAATGGTTCCGCTGTCTAACAATAAAACGATGTAGGGATCTAAAATGTCGCTCCAAACGACATAACGACCTTCGGGCACCTCCTGGATCTGAATAACCTTCAGATCGTCCAGCAACAACACTGAATAATACTGAATTTGTACGATAAGACGATCGTTCAAAAGGTTTCCAGCGTTTAAAGTTGGTCTTCGAACCGCTTCGGGAACATTCTCAGATACTACAATATCATCACCCGAATCGAGAACGATGGTCGAATTTGACTGTGCAACCATCACATACTTGTGTACTTTCCCAATACGATGGGTACAATCCAATTCGAAGTCCTCCACGCTGTCAGCTGCTTGCCCATCGGGCAAATGACAATCTGCTTCCTCATGGTTGTCCCAACCTCCTTCTTTGTCTGTCTGCGCTTCATCGCAATTCGAATCTAAACAAGCATCACGACGCTCATTAAATTTTTCATCCACGGTGCCATTCGTCTCATGCTCATCGAGGTCGAGACTCTCAGGCGCCTCGAAACCATCTGACGTACATTCGGCATGATCGTCGCGGTTCAGAGAAGAAACTTCAAACTCGTCGGATTTGCTCGCCTCATCGAAATTTCTATCGCCTTCGCAATCGCTCTCGCTAGAGGCATCGACATGCGATACCTCATCGGGGACCACGTCTTTCTCTTGATACAACGTCCAGATAGCGTTGCAATCGATCAACTCCACGGAATTGATCACAACTGGCCTAACACCATGCCTAATGATGCTGAGGGCGCCACTCTTGCCAATTCCAGTGCAACCAATCACATCATATTCCTTGACGTCTAGTTGCTCGTGCAAAGACGGATCTTTTGAAATGGGCTTGTATGTGTAGTCTCCCAATGGCGCAATGCTGATAAGCGATTCGACGACTTGCAATTCCCATTTCGTGTATCGTTGCGTCTGTCGCTGCAAAGTCACCTTGCTCGCCTGCATCAGCTTGATCAGGTCGATGACATCATCGCCAAAGTCCTCTGCATTAATCAAACCGGCGTATTGTTCAAAACTAGAGCCATGATCGGAATTCTGACCAGTCGCCACTGATTCTAACGGAACCGTCGGAAGACGCTTTTTGCTACTAATTTGGCCTGTCGGGTCCACAACCGGCCTGTAGGCGACCAACATCGAGTCTGCCAAATGAGACCCAACAAACAAGTATTGGCTTGAGAGTGTGCAAAGGCAGGAAGCAAGGACAGAACTCCCAGCACAGTACAGATCGATGTGGGTGACAGTTCTGCCGTCGGAAACAATACTCATGATAATGAAGTACCCAGTGGCGATCGACAGTAGAACGGTGTAATCATTCAGAAAAGTGTAGTGCGCATTGTCCAGGGAGAGAGTGAGCGAAGAAATTTCCGAGACAAATTTTCCGATACCTTGATTGTTTTGGTAGGTCCTGTCATCACTGTATTTGTTCAGAGATAGCCGGTACCGAGAGGAGTGATCGAGATACAGAATGGCATCTGGAGATAGAATGCAGGCGCCACCCGGAGACCGAAGGGGACAAATTCGATAGCAATTGTACGGAAGATGACCAACCGACCAGACAAGCATGGACTTTTGTCCGGATATGTTGAGCGTGATGATCGCGACAGAAACTGTATTACTAGAAATGGCGCTGCGACCAATCCAAGTCCCAACGGGCTCGTAAAGGATCATCAAGGCGGGCTCATAATAGCCATACATAAATTTGATATCTTTGACATTTTTAACCCCATAGTCCGGTAAACGAACGACATAAGATGGCGCATAGTAAGTCTTTCGACCGAAACGCCCAGAAACCTTAGGAGCTGACTTGGATCCAGATTCGAGAGTTGCAGATTGCATACTTTTCGAAGCACCGCGCGTGCCCACAAAAGGAATCACCGCCACAAAGTCATCACACACTAGCACGCACGCGCATCGTCTCTCATAGTCGACGATGACTTTAGTGGGCGCCAAATACTGACTCGGGCCTTGCTGTCAATGTGTTTGAAAGAGAGTACGCAGCATTAGTTTTTTTTCAAAAAAAAAAAGTTAGGCGTTCTCAACCGTGTCTGCCCTCCCCCTCTCTCGTGAACGAGGCTTGCCCCATAGCCATACTTTTGAAAAAACCACGGGGTCAAATCGGTGCATTGAAACGATGGCAAGTTCGTGCTTCGAAGCGTCCCATTCCAAAATCGAAACTTTACAATCAACAAAGCACAAAATCAATGCATCGGTGGCGTGCCCGAATAGCCTAACGGTAGCCATGGCTTCGATGTTTCCAAACAGCATTGTCTCATATACCAGCCTCAATTTGGAAGTCTTCACCACCTCATGAAATTGGTCTTCGGGGTCGTCGAGCTAGAAGCGAAATCGGGCGAAAACAGCAGTGTCGGCTACGATTAGAGAGATATACAGCTAAAATGGTGAATGCGAAGCACCAAATCCAATAAGCAAATCGACAGTCGTACTTGCTCGTCATCTGGACGGAGAAGGTAAATTTGAATGAAGCAAGCTTTGGCTACAATGAGATTCGTTTCGCATGGACTAGTGAAGACGGAGCTTACGCAGTGGTTTATGGCACTGGCTAGTGCGACACGCTTGGTAAGTGCATAGCACATCAAGCCTCATACAGAGAGGATCTTGAAGAACGTGTGACAAATCCGACAAGGACAACAATTTAGTTATTTTTGTCAATTTTTTTGGATTTTTCAGATATTATTTATAAAACGGAGTCCAATCCACATTTTATGTTTGTTTTTTTTTTCCTGTTTCTCTCTCCGCATAGCTTATTCTGTGCTGTTGAAAGCTGCGCGCACCTCGAAACATACTTCTTGCACTATGAGTAGTAGTGGAGTTTCCAGATGTAGGGAATCCAGATATAGTATACTATACGGCACGCTCACAGCGTACACGCAAGCTTTTTGCAGTTCGCCAATGCGCTCTTCACAGCAGGTAGACTTCCACTCAAATGGGACCAAACTCATGGATGGTCTGGTCGGAGAAGCAATAACACAGATGGACCACGATAAAGAATCCGTTACACAAAGTATGTTTAACGACTATATGTCGATAAAAGGGGAAAGATGAAACTCATTTTTTATGCGTTTGGTGCGTCTCGGACAACGTACCCTTCGCAAGTCATGTCCAGGTGCAGAACAAGATGAGAACAGAGGCGTACGCACAGGCAGATGTCAAGCTTCAGCCTAACGATGAATCACAAAAAAAATCCGAACCACCGACTGCTCGGATGATCCAAGGCGATGATGTCCTCTCTGGCGCTCCGTCGCATTTGTCCGAACGTGAAGGGGTGTCGCCTATTTTGAGCCAGCTCGACCGATGTGATACGAACAAATATCATCTACTTGGGGACAGTGCGCCTTTCAGTGGCCAGACTCCGCAAAAACAAATCTGTATGGAGGAAAACAGTCTGTGGGAGGAGCCGCCTTCGCTTTCGGCCAGACTGTACAGAGAAAAGGTATGTGCTGTGCGTTTCACACGGGTATGACGGCACCTAGATGCGTCGCTTGACCGCAGACAGAGCCATTCGGCTGCGACACTACGACAAGACATTCTCTTCTGAACGCACCTTTTTTCTCTCCTCTATAAAGAAACGATTTTTTTTTCTGTTTTCAGTGTTTTCGCATCAAAATCGATTTCGGTTGAGCTCTTCCTCGCCTTGCACGCATGCGAATGGAAACAACCTGGATTCGGTTGTAAAAAAAATGCTAACGCCAGGTAATCGAAAGATCCCTTCAAGTATGACGTGGAGATCGACAATGGAGAAGACAGTTTAGAGTCCACCAATGTAGCTAAGACTTTTTCAGGCAGTATAAAGAGAATGCCAACGACAGGTCGGATACCGAGAGATGAGAAAAAAATACAGTATTACTGTGAATTGAACAGGTGCTTGAAGATGGAGAAGATGGAGGCGATGCAAACAATACGTCGACTGGAAAGTCAGTTGATCCTCCAAATTGCGGAGAACGAAAGACGGGCTTTGGACTCGAAAGCACTGAGAATCAAATATCTGTGCGCGGCAGACTCGATGACTCAGATTGAAGAGAAATTCAGAAGGCAGCAGCAGCGGATTGAGGAGCTGGAGGAAGAAACGGAAGCAAGGCGTTTAACAAAAATTTTTTTTTAATCACGTCGCGATGCGCACAATTAGAACAACAGCTTCGTTCAGAGAGCGAAAGGAACGAAAATCAGCAAGAGTCTTTGGACAGGCTCAATCGCATCCTCAAAGAGCTGGAGTACAAACGAAACAAAGAGACTTCTCAGTTTCAGATGACGCAAAGAGAGACAGAGAGAGCTATGAACGAAAAAGTTCAGTTGGAACGTAGTCGCACCCAAGAAGCCATCAATACCATCAAATTCAGAAAAGATGAGATTCGTCAGCGTATAGAGCTGTATGAAGAGGTCAAGAGCTTGAAATGGGCAAGACGGCAAGGCCTCAAGCTGGAAGGGGACTATAGAGAGATGGAGAAGAAGTTAGAACAGCAAGCAACCGAAATGGTGTCGGAGGCGCATCGACTGGAACTCGCACAGTCCCGTGTCGACACCTTAAAAGACCAGGTCACCCAACTGACGGCGAAACTGGCGAGTTGCGAAGTTTGTTGCGATCAAAAACGGCGGGCACTCGACGATGCAAACGCCCGCACCGAGAGACTCAACGACAAGGTTAAACGGCTTCAAATAAACAACTACCCATCCTCTTTTCTCTCTGTGCGCGCTTAGAGATGCGAGGGGAGACGGAAGATAGAGAACGTTGGGCAAACGAAGTCACTACTGAGCACCCACACCGGACGTTTCAGATACTCCAGATAATGCCATGTGCACTGATATTATAATCTACACTGTGCTTACCAAGACGAACGAATAAAGAGCGCTGGTCCACTTGGCGGGGATAGCGCCACAGTTTAGAGAAAAGGCAAATTCTGTTATTTATTCCCGCGATTGGTGGATTTTTTTTGGGAGGATCGCTGCGGCGGACAAAAGAAAGTCGGATGTGTCTATGGTGTTCTGGAGCGTTCAGCGACTTTGTGGAGAGCACAACGCGTTCTATTGGCCACGAGTCATCTGCTTGGCCACGCGGTCTTGCTCATCTTCCCACCAATCAGAGGACTGGTCGTCAGCGAGGAAGAACGTATACGACAGGGTGACGTTTCGAATGCCAGCAAGAATTGGGTCTTTTAGTATGTCTGGATCCAGGTAGAAGTAGACGGGCATATCTACGGTTTCGTGGGAATTGAGGCGCTGCTCATCGAAGCAGAAACACTGAACTTTGTTGAAATAAATACCGACGCCATCGGGGACCACGTGGTAGGTCGCGATGCCCACGAGTGGTTCGTCAGCGTGGTTGGACGCTCGGTAAAAGGCCAACACTTTTTCTCCCGGCAGCACGTCGACGAATGGCTGAACAGGCTCAAAAGACCAGTTGAGTGTGCTGTTGACCTGAGACATGAAGGTGACTCGAATAGGGTGGTCCGGGACGATATCCCGATTAACGGAGGAATCTAGAAAAAAAATCAGTAAAATAAGCGGGAGGAATATTTGGCTCTATGCTGCTGTGTGTGAAGTGCACGCACACAA
>CAXIEJ010000155.1:0-46475 GCA_964023215.1 Eledona agricola
CTCTCTCTTCTCGAGCCCTCCGCACTCCCAACGACGGCGGAAGGCTCATTCGAGCGAGTCGAACTCACTTCGCCCGCCCCTGCTCGACGCGCGTCCCTCTCTTCGAGTCGAGCGCGCGCGCGCGCGCAGGGGAGGAAAACTCTAGTACACACTTTTTTGACGTTTTTGCGCGTGGGCGGCCGAGTCGAGCGAGAGAGGGGCTGGAAGCGCTCGGGGGCGGCGGTGTGAAAGAGAGGGGGGAGGGGGCGCGCGCGCGGAGGTTGTCGGAACCGCGCATGTGAAGAAGCTTTGACAGGTTTTTTTTTGTTTTTCAGCAGTGAGCGAATAATTTGTCAGTTTGTGCGAGAGAGAGAGAACGCATCTAGGCACACAGCTCTGAGCTCGCGTGTGTAGGCGAGAGAGAGATGGATTTGGGCCAGGACGGCAGGGTCTGCCGGTTTTGGCTGAAGGGTACCTGTCGAAGAAATCCCTGTCGGTTTCTCCACGTACAATCGCTCGGCGGGTCGGCCCGTCATCGACAAGAAGAGGAAGAAGAGGGTCAGCAGCAGCAGCAGACGGGGTACGGCCGACAGGCAGGAGCGAGCCGCTACCAGGACCTCTTCGTTCATCCCAAGTCGTCCGGGTCGCGCCAGGGTGCCAAGTCCGTGGTGGTTGCCGACGAGTACCCGAGGGAAGTGACGTGGTCGGGGAGGGAGTTGTTGGAAGGCGCCCGCCCAGATCTGGTGGGGGGGGCGACGCCGAGCCGATAGCTTACGGTCGTGGCGGAGCGCGCGCGAGGGGCCGAGTGTTCGACGCGCACTCAGCCGTCGATCACGGCGGCGGATTCGAGCGGGATTCGTTTGAGAATAATAACAATCATCGGAGACCGTATCAGCAGCAGCGCGGGAAGGCCACCCAGCAGATTGACCACCAGTCGCGGACGGGTTACGCGGTCGAGCGAGAGGCGCAGGGCGGTTTGGTCTGGCAGGCCGCCGGGTCCGCGCCCATTGCGAGAAACGAGTTTGTCAAGCCGAAGATGATGATTTCTCGGACAAGTGGTGACGCGATGGAGACGCGGGGAGACGACTGGCCGAGCAGCGTCTACGATCAACTAGCACAGGACTACGTCATGTCGGAACAAGACCAGCGGGGCCTACCAGCAGCCCCACTTTGGACTCGGGACAGATCCCGGAAACGGCGCCGACCGACGCGTTGACCTAGGCGAAGAAGAGAGAGAGAAAAAAAAAAAAAATTTTGACACCCTGCTGAGCTGAGCTGAGAGCACGCGCGCGAGAGAGAGATGGACTCTCTCTCACCGACTCGGATTGTTGTACTCTGGCCTGCCCGAAGGCCACGACTCGTCTCGAATGGCGTCGAACGATCGCTGAATGTGCCGAGTGACCTCTTCCTCGGCAGACGCGCGAGAAACGATCGTCTCGACGTTCCTCTGGACCTGCGCCGGTGATTGCATGCCGACGAGCGTGCAGGACGTGAATGTTGCTCGCGCGGAGAACTGGAGCGCCAAAGCGGCCAAGTCGACTTGCCGCGACTCGCAGGTTTTCGCCACCTCCGAGCACACGGCCTTGACTCGGTCACTCGCGGGGTGCCAGTCCGGCGGGCCCGACGACGACAGAAGACCCATGGCCAGCGGGGACGCGTTGATGACGCCCGTTGACGTCTTCTCGGCGACGTCGCGCCAGAAATGCGCCAGCGTCGTGTCGAACAGCGTATAGTGGCTGTACGACATCACGTACTCGACGTCCTTTGACTTCTCGATGGCAAGACGAAGCGCCTTCAGCGGCAGCGCCGAGACACCGATGTGGCCGACTTTCCCCTCTCGCTGCAGCATCTTCAGCGCCGGAATGGTCTCGTTGACGATCTGGTCGATCGACGCGTATTCAATGTCATGGCAGGTGCACAGGTCGATGTGGTCGATGCCCAGGCGCGCGAGACTCTCCTCCACGCTCCTCCGGACGCGCGCCGCCGAATGGTCGAACTCCTGGTCGTTGTCGCCGCCATATCGTCCCACCTTGGTCGACACGATGAAGTCTTTCCGCGGCACGCCCCGCAGCGCTTTGCCCAGTGCTGCCTCAGATTTCAGAGTTCCGTAGTACGGACTCGTGTCAAAGTAGTTCACGCCGCACTTCGCGCGCGCGTCGGACGAGAGAATCGTGTCAGCGAAATAATCAATACACACACACACACACACACACACACACTTGGACGAAGAAGAAAACGTACCTGAATGGCGCACCGAACAGCATCAATGCCATCCTGCTCGTCGATCGCTCCGTAGACTCCCCCCAGCGGACTCGCTCCGAACCCCAATGCCGGCAGCAGCACGCCCGTCTGCCCCAAGACTCGATGCTCGGTTAGCCGCGGCGTACTCATCTCTCGTACAACCTTGCAGTGATGTGTGTGTGTGTGTGTGTTTGTGTGGCAGCTGCGCATCCCAAAAAAAAAAAAAATTCCGACTCTCCTCTCTCTCTGCTTATCGGTAGCGATACTCGCCCCACAGCCCGAACCTGGTCGCCTCGGCGAGTAGCACCTCGAATGACCGGTAGCACTGCCTGACCCAATCGGCGTTGTCCAGTACCAGCTCGAGCTTGACGTTACTCGCGAGGTCCTCGTCCAGTTTGCACACAACTGGCCGAATCTTGTCCACCAACGCACGCTGGTAGTGCTGCAGCCGATGGTAGTACTCGGTTCGGACCTGGCACCTTTTGCCCATCGTCATTGACGCGGTTTCAAGCGGCGAGTCGCGCCCGAGCGGCGCCTCGGTCACCTGTCGCCAGTCGCCGGCCCAGAACGCCCGGGAATCGTAGGGACGGCCGCTCAGCGTCACGAGTTGCGACGTCGCGCGCACCTCGTGGCTGCACACTTTGCAGGTGCCGCCCCGTCCCAGCCGGGCCGAGAGCTTTGGATACGACTCCAACGCGTCGATCAAGTCCTGGTGCCAGATCGACGACGAAATCAGGCTGCGCTTGACGCTGAAGATCTCGTCCTTGACTCGGTGGATGGCGGGCGCGAAGTAGTCGTCTCGAGGACTCGACGCGGTGCCGACTAGCTGCGGGAAGCACGGGTCGATCACGCAGGAAGCGAGGTATTGGAAGTAACGCAAAAAGAGCGTCTTCAAGTCCGGCCGGACCAAATACGCCAAAATGCGCTCAGATTGCCGACGCGAACTCGAATCGGGCTCGTCCGCGACGATAAAGTTGCGCATCTCGTCGGTCACGTGCTCCTGATGATCGTCAGACGGACCGGCGGAGTTGACGTACTCGCAGTAGAAGGCGCCCTGCGACGGGACATCCGCCCGCTTCGCAAGACCCTGCGTGCTAGGAGAAATGGTCGTGGTGTTCTCATAGGTGATAAGCGGTGTCAGTGTCAGTTGACGTCGCATCGGGGACGTCTGTTTTGGATGCACGGGCGATCCACCGGTTGGTTTTGCTCAGGCAGATCACCCACGACGTCGCTCAAGTGCTGCGACTCCTTCGCCAGATTGGTCGCTCGCGCAAACGTCAATCGTTGCATTGGTGATGTTTCCCCTACCTTCATCAGGCGCCTCGCACGCGTCGACCTACGCCGGGTTCCGCTCCGGGTTCCGCTCCGGGTTCCGCTCCGGGTTCCACTCCAGATTCCGCTCTGGATTCCGCTCCGGATTCCGCTCCGGATTCCGCTCCGGATTCCACTCAGCGAGTCGATCTGTCCGGACTCGAACCAGTCATCCCGACCTGGCGGCGTCTTGGCGGGGGACGCATCGACCGAGCTGGACGACAACTCATCTCCGTCCAAACTCGAAGAGAGATGATGGTCCATCGAGTGATTATCATCTTCCGACTCGAATTCGTCGTCGTGCGAACAACTTGTCTTGCGCGTCGAGTCCTGATGCTTCCGGAGTCGCCTTCGGGGCATCTCCGACTCGTCCGACTCGTCCAGACAGAATGTCTCCTCCCGGGCGGTCGACTCGTCCGAATCAGCAGTCGTCGTCGCAGCGATCATCATCTCCTCTGGAATGGCTCGACGCAGCGCACTCGGCACGTCGACCGGTCTCCGGCCAACGACGCTCACCCGACCGAACGAAACCGACACCCACTCCGCTCGACTGCAAACGTATACTTCCTCGCGCGGCACCGCCGACCGAACGAGTCGAAATTGCGTCGGTGACGCCAATTCAACGCGACTCGACGCCGCCAAGCTCGACACCAATCTGTCCTCGTAGTGGTTACTCAGCATCAACTCCCTCGCCGCGTGGTGCGGCCGGCGACCACCCTCCGTCTCCTCGGGTCTGTACAGACGCATCAGCTGCACGTGCATGTCAGTGGCGAGATCCGACGCCCGAAAACGCCACAACACATGCACGCTGTAGCAGCAGTCAACTCGGCGCTCCGCCTCACCCGGCAGCGCCAAGCCATCGTCTAGCCTGTGCACTCGGCCGCCGGAACCCCTCGCCACTCGGTAGTATTCCCTCTTGTCATCCTTCCAAATCGCGTCGAATGCTGTTGTCAAAGTCGAACCTTTTTCCCTCTCGCGCGCGCGCATGTCAGTGTGTGTGTCCTGTCACGCGCACGTCAGATCACACACACACACACACGCATTCGGAAAGAAAAAAGCCGCACCTGTCATCTCTCTGGTATAACACAACGCTCCCCGTCGCTCTGCGCCGCCCCGTGGCGCGGCCGAACCCACCCGCGAGAAGAGAACGCTTTGGCTTTCAACTTTTTCGAAAAAGAATGTTTCAGGGCGCAAATCAGAAGAAGCGAAGGCCCCGTGCGCACCTCCCCTCACTCACGCACCTGTCGTGCTGCTGCTGCTGCTGCCTCTCCAGCGATCGCGCGAACACTAAAAAGAAAAAAAAAAACGCGCGAACAGAATCAAGACACTGTTCCGCGACGCCCAAATGCCCCTTCTGCCGCTCGCGCGCATCCCCGGCAAGACTCGGTCTGCGGCCACCACCACCCGCGCGCCGCCGAACCGCAAAGCCTCCTCGGGCAACACCGTACGTGCCAATGCGCGCTCGCACACACACACACACACACACACACACACACTTCCCCCCGCCAAACGCGCTTCTTCCCTCACACACGGCCGCAATTCCGACGCAGACGACGCTCGAACAGGCTTCAAAACCACTGGTGCTCGCACTCTATCGAGAACTCCTCCGACGATCGAAAAACTTTGTGTACACCGACCAACCCTACTTCGCCGCCAGAATTCACCGCGAATTTTCTAAACGACGACGCGTCTCAGACAACAATCTCTACTATATCCGCGGCAAGTGGATGCTGGAAAACAACATGGGCGGACTCCTCTGATACACGCACGTGGTAGTAGAATACACATCCTTTCAACAAAACTCCACGAGCAATAAACCAAGTCTCCGCCTCGTTCTAACGGCTCTTCTTGTTTTTTTGAGAACGTGTGGCACTCGGGGACGCCGACGCACGTGCCGCCCGACTCTCTCTCTCTCCCTCGCCTTCGAGGCGTCCCCTCCCTGACGCGCAGTCGCGCACGCTCTGCACAAATAATTGGTACACCTGTCACCGCGCGCGAGAGAGGGCAAAACGTGTATTTTTTGCCGCTCACTCAGACGAGATGTTTATCCGCGCCGAGGCCGCATCGACGCGCGTCGGCGGCCGCGCGCGGTGCAAATGACGAAAGTGTACGTTACTCTTCGCCGTCGCAGGTGAGGTGCGCACGCACACACACCCCACCTAGGTGTGACTTTTTTGTAGACGACGGCTACATTGCGCCCTCTTCCGTCGAGGCGCCGCCCGGAAAAGGCTCCTTCCTTGCGTTGCGCGCGCGAGACCGGGACGACGGAGTTTCCGCCGTGTCGTCAACCACCTCTGCGCACACATACCTCCTATGATTATTTGAAAAAAAAAAAAAAAAGCGGACGAGGGAGAGAGCAGCGCGCACGCGTGCAGCCGACGCGAACTCGACGTGCGCCGTGTTGGACGCCGAGGTCGTCGCTGCGCGGAACGGCGTGGAAACTCCGCCCAGTTCGCGGCGGACGAGAACGGCGCGTTCCGAGCGACCCTGGCGAACGAATCACGTGCGTGCCCAAGGCAGCGGCGAGACCGGCATGGGCACGCGTCAAGCGCAACGCACGCAACGAGAAGCAGGAAGGGTGCGTACGGAGACAGAGATGCTGGACAGCGTCAATTTCTCTCTATTTGCGGAACTGCAAAGACTTATTTTATTTCGAATTTGGATCCTCTTCGTTGAGCTTGTCGCTGTCTACAGAGCGGTGCCAACAGCGAAACAACACAGCACCGCGCTCACTCGCCAACGCATCATTTCTTTCAGGATGATTGATATAGAGAAGTCGTACGCAGAGCAATATCGATGGAGCGCGTTTTATTTTTTTCGCCATGTTCACACTCTCTAACGCCCTGTGTCCCGCGCCCGACCGCCCCTCGCTGCCCGCATGTGCGAAGAGATGACTGGGAGGCCAGTCTCAAGATACCCCCGTCAGACAGGCGACCCAAGACCAAGGTACTTCCCAATCACACACATACACACACACACATACCTTGAAACGAAAGTTTCTCGTCTCTCGCCCGCGAGGCATCCCGCGCTGATTCCCGCCCGCCCTCTAGGACGTCACCGCGACCAAGGGACACACCTTCAATGACTACTACCTGAAGCGCGAGTTGCTGATGGGCATCTATGAGAAGGGCTTCGAGTACCCGTCGCCCATCCAGGAGGAGTCCATCCCCGTCGCGCTGATCGGGCGCGACATACTGGCGCGCGCCAAGAACGGCACCGGCAAGACGGCCAGCTTCTTGATCCCGGCGCTGGAGAAGGTCAACCTCTCGAAAAAGTGCATACAGGGTATGTTTTTTGATCACACACATGTGTATGTGTGTGTAGTTCAACCGAGAGGGAGAGAATAGTGTGTTGTTGTTACTGACATGCGCCGCCAGTGCTGATCCTGCTGCCAACGCGCGAGTTGGCGTTGCAGACGTCTCAGATTTGCAAGGAGTTGGGGAAGCACTTGCCTGGGTTGCAGGTGATGGTCACGACGGGCGGGACGGTGCTGAAGGACGACATTGTGAGGTTGAAGAAGCCCGTGCACGTGCTGGTGTCGACGCCTGGTCGAGTGCAGGACTTGGTGAAGAAGGGCGAGATCAAGCTGAACAATTGCTTCTACATTGTCGGGGACGAGGCGGACAAGTTGCTGTCGGGGGACATGTTGGGCATCCTCGAGGAGCTGCTCGACCGCCACTGCTCGGCCAAGCGGCAGCTATTGCTGTTCAGCGCGACCTTCCCGATCTCTGTGAAGCCCTTCAAGGAGAAGTACATGCGCAACCCGTACGAGATCAACTTGATGGAAGAGTTGACGCTGAAGGGCGTGACGCAGTACTACGCCTACGTCGAGGAGCGGCATAAAGTGCAGTGCCTGAACACGCTCTTCAAGAAGTTGAACATCTGCCAGTCGATCATCTTCTGCAATTCGATGAATCGCGTCGAATTGCTGGCCAAAACCATCACCGACTTCGGCTATTCCTGCTTCTACATTCACGCCAAAATGCCTCAGGAACACCGCAACCGCGTCTTCCATGACTTCTGCAACTTCGCCTGTCGCAACCTCGTCTCAACCGACCTCTTCACTCGGGGTATCGACATCCAAACGGTCAATGTGGTGATCAATTTTGATTTCCCGAAAAACTCGGAAACCTACTTGCATCGCATCGGTCGTTCCGGTCGCTTCGGTCACTATGGTCTCGCCATCAACTTCATCACGCCCAAGGACAGTCACAACCTCATCACCGTCGAGCGCGAGCTCCAAACCGAGATTCTCCCCATTCCCTCTGAAGTTGACCGCAAGCTGTACGACGCCGAGTACACCGTCGACTGAGAGACACGGCGTCACAGATGGTCGTCTCTCACGTGGTGGTCGCATCATCTCTCTGATTCTCACAAGACGGTGAGATTTTTTGCCCCTCGAGCTTTTTCCAGCCGCCGAACACACACACGGCGGCCGGACCTAGCGCGTCCCCGTCGGCGCCACTTGAACTGTGCGCGCCCTCTCCCGGACGCTGCCGCAGACTGCGAATCTTCCCCTCTCGGCCGCTGTCCTGAGGGAGGAAAAAAAAAAAGCCAATCGTGGATAAAAACTGTTTATTTTTTCTACGCCTCTCTTGCTCGAAGAGAGGAGGAGGAGGTCTCTCTTAGCGTGGGAAAAAAAAAAAAGAAAACGAAGCGCACACGCGCGCGCGCGCTTTCCAAAAACTCTCCCCCTTCAGAAACAAACTTTCGCTGTTTATTGCCGATCGGAAAGGATGTGTGTGATGCCCACCTTTCGATGTCGCCCCACTGTGCGCGGGCGACGCTCAGGAAGCCAATTTACATGCGCGTGCGCCCTCCCTTTCTCTATAGCGCGTCCGCGTCGTGGAGCTTAGCCCTTTTCTGCTTGGGCCTTCCAGGACGTCCGGGTCTGTGGGGTTTCGAGTTCTTCTGCGCCTGCGCTAGGAGCGGGGACGGCCGCCGTCTGGCGTTGATGAACCAGTTGTTCAGCTGGTTCATGGTGATCTTGGCCTTTCGCACGAGCTCGAGCTTGTCCTTCTCGGACGGATAAGGAGAATCTATGTTTGCCTCCAGCCAACGCTGGATTTTTAGAGAGAGAAAAAAAAGAGAGGGTTATTTCTCAGAGACGAGAGACGATTTGCGCATGCGGAAGAGGCCATCTTATCGCGTACCCTCATAGCTTCTCGCGCGTAGCTGGGCAAGTTGGAGCGATGGCGCTTTTGTCTGGGCGACGTCGCGGTCGCCTTGTCGTTGTTTCCACCATCTTTAACCTTTGTCTCCTTGTTACTGCTGGGCAAGTACTCGTGGCTCGCCTCGGGGGCACTCTGCTGCTCGAGCGCGCCCAGATCCGATTGGGTGTAGTAAAGCGCATCGCACTGCATCGCTTCTTCCGAGCCTGCTTCAGAGGACAGAGGATATTTGGAAACTGTTTCCAGAGTTGGCGTGACATAATTTTCCGTCTTTGTGTAAATTTTTTTGACATATTCCGTCTCGAACTTTTCAGCGAGTCCAAACAGGGCGTCGATCTCGTTCACGCCCTTCGACAGCGTGTCAGAGTACTCGGAAAGCCGCTCCACGACCGATTCAGACGGCGACAAGTCCTGCAGAACAAAAAGTGTCAATTGTCCGTTGACACCTCCGACTGTGTGTTTCTATATTTAGCGCCTGTCCGCGCGCGTCGTACCAATATACTCCACATCAACTCCGCGCCCACATCGGCTGCCTTGGCGTTCACGCGTGCGCTCTCCCGCTCCGTCCGATCGGCGCCCTTGAAGAACGACGCGTAGTCCGCCATGAGCTTGTCCGCCAACGCGCCGACGGTCTCATCCCACTTTTGCGCACTCCGGTACGCGCCGTCCACTTCCAGACCGGCATTGATGTCGTATTCGGTGTTCACTTCGGCGTTGATGTCGGTCGACCTGAACGGTTTTCCAGACACTGGAACCAATTCCAGGGAGTAAACTGTGTCCGCGCTGTCGTTCGACGCGGAACTCGCAGCGGCCACGGAATCCCAACTGCACGGTGACAAGTAGTCCCACTGGCCCCCCGTCGACATGATGCCCGAGTCGTAGTGCGGCACCTTGTACTCGTGCACGGACGAATTGCACGACATTATCAGGGCTGATATGGAAAATCTAATGACAGGCGTATGACTTTGGCACTTTGTTGTACGAAAACCAAATGTCCAGCTTGAGTACGCGTAGACACACAGCGTCTCAATCCAGGTCGGTTCAGAACGATGCGTCCTTCGATGGAACGGTCAAGAACCCAATGACCTGATCCAGCGCGACAAGCTCATTTATGTAAGCAGGTGCACTCAAGGCGACTCACATGCTTTACAAGTCGACTTTGTGTAAAAAAACAGCTCATCGGTGTCTCAATATATTTTTTTTGTCTGCAGAATTCAAAAAAAAAAAAAGAAGTAGACTCATGGCGCGTTCGCGACTCGGCTTCGATCGCGCCCACGAATCCACGCGACGTCGCGCGCGGCGCAGAGGGATCCGGAATTCATCTGACAACGCGCGCGCGTGCGCCAGTGCGATGAACCTGTCAAATTTAAATTGTCTTATTTTTGTTTTTTTTTTTTTTTTTGGCACTCCAGAAGTGTCTCAGTCAGAATTGCTCTTTTTGGTGAGCGCGTGCCAAGCACAATTTCTGAGTACCGTGAACGCCTCTTCGCCGCCGCTCGACTGACGACGCTCTGACGTGTCTCTAGAAGACCGGATCGTGCCGTTCCGCCTTGGATGCGCCACGTCGACGCCCTCCTGACCGCGCGCGGAGAACCCAATGAGTCGCCCGCGCTCAAATCAGCACGTTCGAGATGGCGCGACCGCAGAAGAAGGGACTGTCTTGTCCGGAGAATTTATAGGCGCGGCTCGCAAGAGCGAGGGGGAGTTGCTGGCGAACTTGAGCGTACGAATTTGAGTTCGCGAGACGCGCGCGTCGTCTCGAGAAAGTTTTTTCTACCATCTCACCACCGCCACCGAATTTGCATGAGACACGCGTGAGACGAAAAAAAAAAAAAAAAAAAAAATGAGTGCTCACCACCAAGGACGCGCGCGTCCTTCGTTTTCCGCCCCGCCAGACCCTGAGCACGTTTTTGTCGGAGTGCTCGGACGACGAGGACAAGGGCAAGTTCGCGGTCATCTCGGCTGCTCTGGTCCAGGACTCGCTCCTCAAGCACAAGAACGGCGACGTACGACTGATGGTGGCGCTCTGCATAGCCAGCGTCTTGAGGCTGTACGCGCCGGAGGTGCCCTACGTGGAAACGCACCTAAAGGTAGGTGTCGCATGTGTATATATATATACGCGTGTGTGTGTGTGTACTCACGTCGTACCTCTTTGTATTCGCGCACACACACACACAGAAAATATTCAAAGTCTTCCTCGAGCAGCTGGCGGGACTGGAGAACCCCGGGCACTCTTCCTCCGCGCACTTGGCAGTCCTGCTGGAGCGAATCGCGTCGGTCAAAGCCGTCGTCATCTTTTTGGACTACGCGGAACTCATCGTCAGGCTGTTCAGATTGGTGTTCCAGGTGGTTCAGTACGCGCGCATCGCACACATTCAGTTTACGCAGACACCACACACACGCTCACCACCTCGACCTCTTCTTCTCGCGACGTCGGAAAAAACGGGGCAGTTCCGAGCATCCGCAGATGGTCGTCATTCACATGATGGACATGTTGATCGCCTGCATCGAGGAGAGCGATTCCGTCCCGCCCGAGCTGCTGGACGTCCTGCTGGTGCAGCTGCTTCCCAGCGTGGACCTGACCGCATCGCCTAGCCAGCAGTCTGACGCCACCGACACGCAGTTGGCCGATCGTGAGGGGGGACGCGACGGCGCGGAAAACCCGTCCGCCAAGCTGCTCGCCCAGCAGGTCATCCAACACGCGAGTCAGCAGCTGGAGCCGGCGATATCGAAACTCCTGCTGGACTCGGTGGCGGGGTGCGCATCGCACTCAGAGCTGCAAAATCACTATCACGAACTCATCTGGGAGTTGTTTTCGATTTCGCCGTCGCTCACGTACAAAGTGCTCCCGGAGCTATCCGAGGAGCTCAAATCCGAGAACGTCGAGCTGCGGACGAAGGTCGTCGGGCTGCTGTCCAAGGTGTTCGCGGCGCCGGACCTCGATGCGGTGTTCAAGTTCTACCAGCTGTTCGACCAGTTTCTGCACCGGTACGACGACATTGACAAGAACCTCAGAATCGCCATGGTGGCGTTCGGCGGGGACTATCTGACGCGAGCCGAAACCGAGAGCGGCGTCCTCCCGGTCAACGCCGGACTGCTCAGACGACTGAGGGACGCGGACGAGGACGTGCGGAGAGCCGCCTTGTCGGCCGTCTGCGAAGTCGCGTTGTCCGAAAAGGCGGCGTTCCGCCTGGAGAAGAAGACGCTTCAGCAGGCGATCCTACGAATCAGAGATCGGAAGAGCACCATCCGCATGGCCGCCCTGATCGCCGCGACTCGCATGCTCGTCTTCGCAGAGACGGAAATGGCGAAACTCCAACGGAAAACGTCGACGATTGGCGAGGAAGGCGACACTGCGTGGCGCCGCTGGCAACAGCTCTACGTGGCTGCCTACTCGTGCATTCCCTCCAACGTGTTGTTGTGCTACGCGACAGGCACGCTGACCGACCAGGCGGCGGCGGAGGAGCTGTTCTTCAAGATTCTGAGCTCCCGCGCGACGCTTGACGACGTGTCCGAACGCAAAGGATCGGCGATCAGGCTGGTTCAAGTGGTCACTGACTTCGACAGCGGCGCGACCAAATGCTTCTCCAAGCTGATGAACGACAAGCTGCTCTTCCGTCGAGACGTCCTGCAGTGGCTTCAATCGAAAACGCCCCAAATGACGCTTCGAGTGGCGAGTCGCGTGCCAAAACACTCGACTGCCAACAGTCACGAACTGTTGAAAAAGTTTGTCGCCCAGTGCGACGACGGCCTGCTGCGGCTGCTGATGACGGTCGCGACGCCAGAAGCACCCTATCCTTCGGTCAAGAGGGCCCTTCGACAACTCCAGCAGAGATTCGAGAGTTGTCGCGGATGGAAATCGAGCAGAATTTGGACGACTTTCAAGGATTTGGTCTACATACTGACGCAACATCTGTCCTTCCCCTTTGTTACGCCAGCGGGCGTCCACCACCTCATCGTGTGGCTCCGAGACGTGGCGGTTCGCGAGCCAGAAGAGCCCGCCGCGGACGATGCTGATCGCGCGATTCGCAGTGTCGGTCGACGTATGAAAAAGAAGAACGACGAACCGACGACGATTCGCCGATGTTTCTTACAATCGAACTTGAGCAAGGACCGACTCGTCGCGGCGATCTCCCTCATCCTCGACCACGCATCCCAATGCCTGCCCGGATACTTCTCCCCGCACCTCGACGACCTGATGTCGCTACTGGCCGCGCCGGACCCCAACGTGGTCGACGCGGCGGTCAAAATCGCGGCCCAAGTCCTCCCATCTTCGGCCGAGCACCGTCACAACCCAGCCGTCGACAGCGGTGTGCGCGAGCCGCTCGTCGAGCTCCTGACCAACGGGAATCCGAAGCAGGCCAGTTATGCGGCCAAGGGATTGTCTAAGCTGCTCGCCGACGACCGCGAACAACTTTCAGCCGTGGTGCAAAAACTCATACAGACAGCCATTTCCGAACACGTCGGGTCGCAGGCGACAGCATTCTCCGCACTCACAGAGTTCCTGGAAGTTGAAGACGCGATTCCCGACGGTGATTGCCTCTGTCGACACGTCCTGGACACGCTCCTGCCCGCGACCGCCACCACGCTCAAGCGCGCCAAGAAGTCGTCGGCGACCACCGCGCGCGTCTCACCGCCCGTGGAGGACCAGATCAGCAGCTTGGCGCTGAGCAAGGCAGAAGGTCTGCTCTTCGCCGCGTCCTACTTGAGTCGCCGAGCCGAGCGCGATCGTTCTGCCGCTTCGCGCCGCGGAGACGACTACAATTGGTTGAAGCGACTCGTGGATGACTTGTTCGCGTTGCTGGACGAGCCGGGCGTCGATGCCGACATCCAATACGTCCAGGCGACGGCCGTTTCTGCGTTGATCCGTCTGGCGGTCAACCGGGCGTGCGATGCGATCATCTCGCTGCGACATCTCCAAAAGTTGGCCCAGTTGGCCCGACACGCGCCCGAGCTCGTCCGGACGTCGCTTCGAGCCGCGCTCTTCAAGGGGCTCATGAACTTGAAGGGTCTGACGCTCAAGTACTTGGCGCTCTATCCATTCTTCCACGCGAGCAGCAGGAGGAGCGAGGCGCGCAGGGAATTCCAACGATGCGTTGAGCTGCGTCGACACTTCGCGACGGGGCGAATGACCGAGATGCTCGCCAACGAGGCGGATGCGCTCGACTTGAAAGCGTCCAAGGCCTTCTGTCTGGTCGTTCCAGAATACGCCCTCCCCTGGTTGGTCCACCTGCTGGGGCACGTGGACGACTTTCCTGACGCCGATCTGCCCAGCTTTGCTCGAACCGTCGAATGCCTTCAATTCTTCCTCCATGGCGTGACGCGCGACTACGACAACTACGAGTTTCTGCTGCACATGCTGTCCGACATCAAGCAGACCTACGACGCTCAGGCGCCGGAATCTCACAACGTCCAAATGGTCGCCGAGCTCGGCATCCTGCTGGTCCAGCAACGCCCAGTCTCCAACCTAGGCAAGAGGAGCGTTCGCGCGGGCGCCATCTTCCTGCCCAAGCAACTGTTCAAGGTTTGCGGCGCTCCGGACGAGCGCGCGCCCAGACTGCTCTCGGCCGACGCCCGATACCTCCCGGAGGACTTCAAACTTCCGAGCGCCGGTTCCAGGACCAACGTGCTCAGCTCGATGGCGACCGGCAACCGACGGAAGAAGCGCTGTCACTCGGACCGGCTGGAGCGCTCGATCGCGGACGTCGCCGGCGACTCCACGTACGACGACGACGACGACGACGACTCGCTCGGACAGGATGACGACGACGACAAGGAGTCGGCGCCGATTCAAGACGAGGGCCCGGCGAAAACCAGGCTCTCGGCCAAAGAGCGCTGCTCGATCGGCGACAGTCTGGCTTCTTCGATGGAGGGCAGCAGCAGCAGCAGCCGCTGAGAGAGATGGGCGACGCGTGTGTGACTGACGCGACTTTTTTTCTTTTAAAAAAAAAAAAAAAGTCAACGAGGAGAATGGGCAGCGCGCGCGCGCGCGCGTCTCTGCTGCTCTTTCCGAGAGGGCTCTGGCAAAGCAACGAGGAGGCTCTGTGTGTGTGTGTGTGTGCGCGCGCGTTTGGCGACTCAGTCTCTCTCTCCCTCTTGTCGCGCGGGGTGCGTCGCTCGCGAAAAATCGACATCGGGCAAGACGCGCGCCCCCCAGCCAGGCCGAGCTCGCTCGCAGACAGACAGGGAGTCGCGCGACGCGCGTGCGCAGAGCTCTGCGTCACGGAAATTAAATAATTTTTTTTGTAATTTTGCTTTGCACACACACACACACACACAATTAGGCGCCGACACATAACGACTTGCTCGCTTTTTTTGCCATCAAATATTTTGAAAACGTGGCCTGGTGAAAGCGTTCTCTGTATACGTAGTTCTCTCTAGCTAGTGCGTGTTTGAGATAGAGTTACAACGATTACGGAATGGGTTGTGCAAACGGAAAGCCGAAGCAGGGTTCGTATTAGCAGAGCGTGACAGATGTGCGCGCGCGCGTGTGTGTGTGCAGATGGGGTCGGCACACCGGCGCCCGGAGCGTATCTATGTCGGGTTGCGCCCGCCTCGCCCCACGCGGGCATCGAGGCGCTCGTGTACTGCCCTCGACGCGTGCAGCAACCGCGACTGGCCGCGTGCCGCATTCTGAGAGTTTCGAGCTCTCTCTCTCTCTCTCTCTCGCGTCGTCTTCGCAGAGAGAGAGAAAGAGAGAGGCCCGCCGAGAAAACGCACGGAAGCACCGTCGTCGCGTAGCAGAACGCCGAGCGATGCGTGGCTAACTCATTGTACCGTGTAGGTTATGGCCTCAGCAACATGAACGTGAATCAGGGTGGTCAAAAGACTCGACCTCGTTCGGGTACCTCCAATCCTGAATAGTGCGTTTGCGAAAAAACCACCTTGACACAACCTCTATTATGACACCTCTGCTATTTGAGGTCAAAATGCGAGAAATCGAAACTCTAACCGCGCTCTTCGCTTGCGTCCGACAGCGACTATCTGTTCAAGCTTTTGCTCATTGGCGACAGCGGCGTCGGCAAATCAAGCCTGCTCTTGCGCTTCGCCGACAACACGTTCACGGAGTCGTTCATATCGACCATCGGCGTGGACTTTGTACGTGTTCCCTCTCGCTTTCTCAGCCTCGAGAGAGAGAGAGAGTCGAGGACGATCCCTTTGTACACACGCTTCCTACACACGTTGTGAGAGCCACACACACACATACACAACGCGCGAACGCTGACACACTGGGTTATTGTTGTTCCGAACGCGCGCGCAGAAAATAAGAACGATCGACATTGACGGAACGACCGTCAAACTTCAAATTTGGGTACGCGTCCTCAGTCACCGTGTCGGCCCCGCCCTTGTATCATCTCTCATGGCGAGAGACGGAATGGCGACACTCTCAGACAACACGTAACTCACCTCCATTTGTCATACGCCATGTAGGACACGGCCGGCCAAGAACGCTTCCGGTACGCGCGTGACAAATATTTTTTCACTTTTTTTCGCGTACAACTCTCTCTCGGTCGTGACGCTCCTCCCCCTCTCCGTCTTCTCTCTGACCCCCGCATTTGTCGTGCCACGCACGCCGCGCATGCGAAGAACCATCACCTCTTCTTACTATCGCGGCGCGCACGGTATCATTGTAGTATACGACATCACTCATCAAGACACGTTCAACAACGTTCAGAAATGGCTTCAGGAAATCGACCGATACGCTTGCGAAAA
Organism: Eledona agricola; assembly: GCA_964023215.1. Taxonomy (NCBI): domain Eukaryota; kingdom Metazoa; phylum Arthropoda; class Insecta; order Coleoptera; family Tenebrionidae; genus Eledona; species Eledona agricola. The sequence goes on from CAXIEJ010000155.1 coordinate 16,416, forward strand.
TGTCCACAAAATACTGGTGGGCAACAAGTCCGACCTCGTCAACCACCGTCGGGTCCCCATCGAAGTGGCGCAAGAGTTCGCCAACTCCCTCAACCTCATCTTTTTGGAAACCTCCGCCAAGAACTCGAGCAACGTAGAAGACGCTTTCACCAAAATGGCCAAGGCCATCAAAGAGAAAATCGAAGACTGATTTTCGCCATGCTGCCGCGCTACAGAGTCTTCCTCTCCCCCGCCTCTCCCTTTTCTCTCCCCTATCATCCATATATTACTCGGAAAAATGCCCAATACGCTACCCTATTATGTCGTAACGGTCATATATAAAACCAGAGTGTGTCGCATAACACGAGAGAGACGGGTCCGCGGGCCTTCTTTTTTGGAGCGGGCCAAGTTGAGAGAGAGAGAGAAGGAGGTACATATGACGCGGTACAATGCGCGAAAAAAAAAATTCACTCTTTGCAACGCGCGCACGTCGCTCGCACGCATCTCTCTCTCGCCACACGGAGATCGTATCGCGTGTGGCATTTTGACAGGAAGTTGCGCGTCGCGCCCATCCCGTATCGCAGGTTGTCGTTGTGGAGGATCACGCGCACTTCTGTGCTCTTAGAAACCCTCCTCGTTTTCCACTTCGAGCGTGCGTGTGTGTGGGGTATGCCCTCTGCACGCCGACTCTGTTTTTGCGGCGCACGCTATCCATCTCAATGTCTTTTACGCTCTTGCTCGTCCGTCCGCGCGAACCAACTGCAAGTCCTACGTGGGCGAGAGAGAGAGCGCTCGTGTGCGTTCGAACGGGGCTTCTCTGACTCTGAGGGCGCTGAGATGAGCGTCACCACCTTCTTCGAGCTGCAAACTCGTCGCGCAACACAAAAAGAGAAACATTGACAGCTTTTTATAACGGTCAAATATGTTCTGATTTATTTTCTTTTGCACAAGGTCAGTCGCATCTGGGGCTTCGTCGTGTGCAGAGAGAGAGAGAGCAGTTCGGGTTGGAATGACCGTGTTTCATTCGACGGTGCGGAGGCGTGCCCACCTTCCGCTCTCACCTTTACGCACGCAAAAAGAGGGCTTGAGTACGGTCTCTCTCGAACCGAGTTGGCGTCAACGGCTGTCGCGCGCGAGAATGACGACCGAGAGTGTGCGAATCGCGTGTATCTCCCCTACCTGCTGCCGAGCGAGACACGCGCACACCGTTGAAAAGGGGCGATTTTTGCAGCCGTGTGTGTGTCTTGTGTAGAAAGATCGAAGTTGTACCATACATTTTCGCGGACGCTGTGCGCCACAGAGTTTCGGCATAATCTTGCGGTGCGCATCAATATCATCTCTCGTGCGCGCGTCTCTGATCGGCGTTGTCGACGACTGTCCGAAGAGTGTCCGTGAGACTTTGACAGGATGATTTCTTGCAAAGGTCAAGAAAAAGGCGCGTCCGGCTTGCGTCCGGCTCGCGTCGAGGTCCGCCGAGAGTTCTCGTGGCCCCAAGAGGGGGGAGGGAGAGCAGGCGGTTGCAAGTGTTGCCGCGCGATCCGCCTCACATTTTCAATTGCCAACCAGTCAAAAAAATAGTCATCTTGGAATTGAGAGTTTAAAAAAAAAAAAAATTAAAAAAAAAAAGAAAGAGAGGATTTATCGACTTGTGTCTGCGCGTTTGAACTTGGCTGCGAGGAGTCATAGTCTCGCGTTTCGCGCGCGCGAGAGAGGGAGCGATGGTTGCGAGGGGAGGCGCGCGAAGTTCGCCCCCTCTCCCCCGACAGGCAGTTGAGATCGACGGAAAGGGGCGCACGTCGCGAATCCTTTCGGTGTAGTGCCTAGTTCGCGCGCGCATGGCCTCTCGCATGTGGAGGAGCGCAGTGTCAAGTCTCGGCGAGCGGTGCGCGCGCACAGAGGTGGCGTAGTGGAGAGCGGCCGGGAGTTTTCGAAAAAGATGTGTACCGGAGTGTGTGCGATAGTTTGTTTCAGATTTTCTGGCGAGAGTTTTACACTCGACTGCTTGTTGATACGTTGCGCGCGCAAGTGACGGCGTCATGGGCAAGAAGTCGAGCTCGGAGTTGGGCAGGGCCTTCATTCGAAAGTTGAGGGCCAAAAATGACAGGCAACCGAAGAAGCTCGGCGCCGACGTGTATGTTCAGGAGTGGGCTGGCCCGTCCAAGGAGGACGCGACGTTGGAATCCGAGCTGGACTTGAGCGACTTGAACAGCCTGGCGCAGCGAGCGGCAGTCTCGCAGACGCGCTTTGTAGCCGAAAAGCAGAACGTCGTTATTGTACAGGCGAATTCCTTTGTCGTGCCGGCGACGCCCGCGCCCGAATTGGTGGCCGAGCAACGCAGGCATTGGAACGAGCTTGTCATTCCACATCGGTACGTGCGCAATCTGGCGGCAAAGGAGGCGGTCGCGCGGGGCGGCGGGAGAGCGCGCGTCGCTCGCCCGAAGGAGATAAATGACACTGACGCGAGCGACATGAAAAAAAAACACCATCCACAGTCCCGTTTGGACGCCCGGAACGAGTCCGGAAGAGTTTTCTAAGATCGAGAGAGAGACCTATCTGGCGTGGCGCAAGGGACTTGCCGAGTACGAATTTCGCATTGCATGTGTGTGTGTGTGTGTGTGTGCATTTTTTTCTTCTCGTTCAAAGTCTTTGAGAGAGGCCCGGTGTCTCTGACGCGCGCGACTCCTGCGAAAATCGAGTCTGGAGAGAAACGAAAAGTTGCTGCTGACGCCGTACGAGAAGAACCTGGAGGTATGGAGGCAGTTGTGGCACGTGGTTGAGAGGTCGGACGTGGTGGTGCAGATACTGGACGCGCGAGATCCGCTGTTGTTTCGATCAGTTGACTTGGAGAAGTACGTCGAGGCATTTCCGGAGAAAAAGGTCAACTTACTGGTGCTGAACAAGGCCGATTTGCTGTCCAAGAGGCAGCGAGAAGCGTGGACGGACTATTTTGATCGATATGGGCTGCGCGCTGTTTTTTTCTCGGCGTTGTCGGAGCAGGAGAAGATTGAGGTGTCGCTCGAGGAGATGCGAATTCGACCCGGAGAGGGCGACGGTGAATCGGACGTGGACACGATGGCCGGAGGAAGCGACGCGTCGGTTGGAGACGCGAATTCCGATCAAGAGGAAATAGGCGCGCCTGGCCGCATACTTGGTCGCGCGGAGTTGATCGAGTGCATGCGGGAGATGGCGGTGGGGTGTGGAGAGAAGAAGAGGATCACAGTGGGCATGGTTGGGTACCCGAACGTCGGGAAGAGTACGACGATCAATGCGCTTTACGAGAAAAAAAAAGTTTGTACATCCGAAACGCCGGGGAAAACCAAGCATTTCCAGACTTTATCGTTGGCGTCTGATCTGACGCTCTGCGACTGCCCGGGTTTGGTGTTTCCCACGTTCATGTCCACGAAGGCCGAGATGGTGTGCACCGGGTTGCTGAGGATCGCCGAGATGCGCGAGTGCATCGGTCCAATATCAGTCTTGTCGAATTGCGTTCCGCGAAAAGAATTGGAGTATGTCTACGGAATTCGTCTGCGCGGAGAGGATCCAACGCGTCTCCTGCAGGCCTACTGCGATCGGAGGAAGTTCTACCTGACGTTCAAGCGCCCGGACCAGTTCAGAGCGGCGAAGTTGCTGCTGAAGGACTTGGTGAACGGCAAGCTGCTGTTTTGCCGCTCGCCCCCGGACCTCGACCAGCAGGTTTACAATCGCTGGACCATGTACCGAAATCCGGCACTTCGACAGTCGGAGATGGCACCAGATGTGGCACCAGATATGGCACCAGATATGGAATCGGAGAGCGATGAGGATTCGGACGCCTTCGACGCGTTGGAGAAGGCGCAGACGTCCTGCACGAAGCCGACGAGAATCAAGCACATCCGAGTCGACAAACGTCGAGAAAAGAGGCGCGGAAAGAAACGATTGCCTCAGTCTTACGAGGAATGCGGTGTTTACGCTGGGTTCGTTCCAGGTTCCAGGACCGCTCTCCAACACCTCCCTACCGCGGTGAAGTTGGCGTCTGGCCGGAGAGGTGGCCAAATCGAGCAGCGTGGCGATGAATTCGAAAGACGCGCATTCGCGTAGCGCGCACGTTGGAGAGTCTCTCGCGCGCGGAATACGTGTTTTCCGGGTGCCCAACGGACGCAAGTCGAGTTGCGGGCATCGGATTGCGAAAGTTTGAAGCCATGAGGGCATAAAGGGCCGAGTGTCCGTTCGCGTCCGTTCGTAGACGAATCGACGCGGTTTTTTTTTTTCCCCCCAAGAGACGCGAAAAAAAAAAAGCGAGTGAGCGAAAAAGAAAAAACTTTATTGAAACAATCACACGTCGGATACAAGAGAGTTAGATGGGAGTGGGGAGGAGAGGCAGTTTGCCATCAGAGTCCGAGTGGCGACTGAGGATGAGGTCGATTTTGCAGAGGAGTTGAATGGCGGTTGCCCAATGGTCGTTGCGGACGGCTTCGGAGGCGAGGAAGTGAGTGATGACGAGGAGCAGGTCGCGAGGGAGAATGAGGGCGAGTTCGTGATCGAGTAGGGAGTCGACGATAGACAGAGACGATCGAACGGCGCGTTGATATCGTCGTCTGACTTTGGTACGAAATTGAGACAATTTCCATATTTCGAGTGCGTTGCTGCCGCGAGGAGGGGACGCTTGACGCAGCCATTGGGCGCGTTGGTAGAGGAGAGCGGGAAGAAGGAGAGAGGGGTAGTCGGTGAGGACGATGCGCCAGAGGACGAGGGAAGGGGAAGGATGTTCGAGGAAGTGTTTAAGGAGTTGTTTGGAGAGTTTGAGAAGAGGTGGTTGAGAGAGGTGCGATGGTGGTGAGGAGTGAAGGGAGTGGAAGTAGAGGGAGAGGTGGTTGGAGATGGATATGGCGAGTGGGACGCAGCCGACATGGTAGGCTGATTCGGCGAGGAGGAGGAGTGCGGGTGTGCTCTTGGAGAGTGAAGCGATGCCATGATGAATGAGAGAGTTCCACCAGAGAAGGGCGAGTTGTTCGGATCGGAAGAATGGGCGCCATGCGACGAGTCGTTTGAGCATGTGATGGTAGAGCGAGGAGTAGAAGGAGCGTCGTCGAGAGGGTGAGTCGTCGATTGGTTCGAGACACCGAGAATTGGTGGTTTGGGAGACGAGCGTGGAGAAGATGAGCGTCCAAGCTCGGAGTGCGGATAGATTGTTGCTTTGAGAATGGATGAGACTGTATTCAATGTTGTCGGACGCGAGTCGATGAGGGAGCGCGGGAAGCGTGGCGACGACGGCTTCGAGGACAGTGTCGAGTTTGTTGGAGAAGTCCGTGGGGTGGCGACGGTGACTGTTCGCGGAGACGACGCAGCGGACGAGGACCTCGAGGTTGGCGACGTGCATGCAAAGGCAGCCGAGTTGCGAAAAATCGGACGTGGCGATCATGTGTTGGATAAGTGTGACTTCCAAGTCGAGAAACGGACAGCTGGATGGGTTGCCTGGCCACGACGCGGGTCTGAGGATTGGCTCGAATGGCTGTGAGTCGAGCAGGGCGTGCTCGGTGATGCCGTAGCATGAGACGGTGCAGTTGGGTTGGAGTCCGACGCGGCGAAGATGACGTGTCCATCGATAGAAAACCGCCGGCGCAAGGAACGGGTGGCAATGAGGTGCCTTGATTTGAGGATCTCCGTCCGCCAAAGCATTGCAGACGTCGTGGAGAAGTCCGGCGAGCGCCCAGTTACGAGGACGAACGACAAAAGTGGATTGAAACGCGGCGGTGAGTCGCTTCGCAATGCCCCAGTATCGCCACCTCGACGGGTCAACAAGTCCCAATTCCATCAACTCGACGAGCGGGTCTAGCAATTGGTACATGTAGGCTGTCGCGATGATGTTGGTGAGTCCGGACATGCACGCGTAGCTGACGTCAACCGCCTTGGACTTGGCGCGAGACCTTGGGTGTCGGAGCGCGTCCAGTCCACGTCGAGCACGTCTGGGCTTGTTCGGTTCTCGCGCGCGCATCTCTCGGCCGACCAACGCGCAGAAATAATGCAAAAAACGCGATAGCGATGCGTCAATCACCAAGTAGGGCGCCAGGTAGGTCACCAAGTGCAACTCGAAAAAGACGCTCACCGCCGTCATGTCGAACTCCATCTGCCACAACGCATCCAACTCCTGGGGCAGACGGGGAGAACACAAACCAATCACTCTTAAAACCAACTCGAAACGACGCGTTTCTTGAAACGACGCGATCTGTCGATCCGTCGCACTCACCTCCATACTCGCTCCAGCCGGGTGCACGTACCTCCAGATCATCTTCCTCGACGGTCTCAGCCTAGATACCTGGCCGGCGTAGTCCATCGGAATCTCCCTCACCCGCTCCACCTTCGCCACCATCGCCACCAAATTCTCCACCGTGAATTCGTGACGCCTCTTCACGCCCGAAAAGCAAATGTGCTGTCTCAACTGATCCAAGAACTCCTGTATCTCTCGACCCCCCTCGTCCACCGGTACCATCGGCGACGCCCTCTCTCCATGACACGTCGCCAATCGCCTCAAACTCGCGTGCAACTGCATCACCTTCTTCCTCGCACCCTCGTCCCTCACGCTCAACCCGTACGTCGCCAATGACGACAGAATCTGAATCCGCCTCGACGCATTCGCCCTGTCGCTTCCAGGCCCCGGCAATTCCAAAAACACCCTCGACGTCACGTACAACCTCAAACTCAAATGATGCAAATCGAACACCATCAGTCGATTCCATTTGCAGTTCGGGAGCGCCAAAATGCATTCCACCAAGATGTTCGCGTGCAACCTTGCAACGCTCTTCGCACCTCTTCCCTCAATCGCGTCCGCCGTGTAAAAATTGCCTTCCAATTCCCTTCCATCGCACACCTCTCCTTCACCCTTTCCATCTCCCGCCGATTCCAACGCTGACAGGAAACGCATGCTGCAGTTCGCCAACCTCCCGTCCAACCCGCAGAAATTCGAAGGCCTGTAGAAGAACAAATGACCACCCAACAACGCCTTCATGTGTCGACAAGTCAAACCCAATGCCACAATCGGATCTCGATTTTTCGGCAACTCTGACTCATGCTGGATGAGCTCTGACACTGGACTCCTCACATTGCACATCAACGGCATGCCACTCGGACCCCCAGCTGTCGACGACCTCTCCTCCATCAACCCCGTCTTCTCCACTCGACCATCTACTCCCTCTTCACTCTCACTCTGCGTCGCCAACGGTAACACGATCTTGAACCAAATCTCCAACGGAATGCTCTCCGGATTCAAACTCGGACCCTCCGTCTCCGCCATCTCAAACTCGGACCAACTCGGCGCTTCGCACCTCACTTTCTTCCCCTCTGTCGCCGTCGTCCGTCGTCCGCGTTCCAACTCTCCACCCCTATCTCTCGCGACGGGCACTTGACCACGTGTTTTGAATTCCATGCTGAAGAAGCACGCACGATGGTACACGCACACTAACCAATTCGACGACCAAACTATCAATGACGAACCCAACCTTGATCCAAAATATCGAGATGTAAATCGCAGTCTTGATTTTTGTACGTTAAAACGCTCAAAATTAACCAACATTCTGCAAAAACCACTCTCCAACTTCAACGAGACCATGCTCACCCTCCCTCCACCTCTCCGCACTCACACACATTCACCCACCTAGCATTCATCTTCCACCTCGCCCACTCTCATCCCGACGCCTCCCTCTCTCCCCATCTCCAGAAGAGCTCAAAAAAAATAGAATTGTACCGAATTGAATTTTTTTTTTTTTTCCCCCCTTCCTACACGTTATCACCTTCTATCTGGACGCGTCATCCCTCACGCACCAACGCCAATTCTCTCAACTGCGCGGACACCCCTTCCTCTCTCCACCCTCTCAGACGCAATTCATCGCTCAACTCTCTCCAACCTGCGCCAACTCTGCCTCTATATAACATATATATATATATATTTCACATTCGAAGAAGGCGAAAAAAAACGTGCCATCAACGAGCGCCGCTGCGCTCACTGCTCTCTCGGGAGGGGCGGCACCTGGCGGAACCCCATTGGCTTTTCAGACGAAGCGCATACCTGCATGTCAACCATGCCGCAAAAACGTAGAGAAAACCACTGACAAATCGAGTCGTCTTCAATTCGTTATCCAAAATATCAAGAAATTCTGTAAGGGAACCCGATTTTGGAGCTGTCAAAGTGGATCTTCGCGCCGAGCCGCGCAGGTCGCTCGAATCGTACCCGTCCGCCCTTCGATTCCAGATAGCTCGCACCGGGCTCTCTTATCGGAGGCACTCGATTCCTCCAAAACCGCGCGCCGTATTTCGCGTCTTCACCAATACGGGGCGATCGAGAAAAAAAAGCCTGACTACCACCGGTCACCTTGAACCTTCGCAGCACTTTACCGCAACCCAGCAGCGTACCGAAGAGAGAGACCCTTTTGTCCCGCGCCACGCTCAGTGCTGTGCCATCGAAGCCGCACGCTCTTCATCACCTCGCACTCTGTGCAAATTAAAAAAAAAAAAGTGTACGCAAGAACAACGTTGTAGCGCATTCTCTCCTTCCCCACCCGCGCCTCTGCTGGCCGATTGAAAAAAGGGACGTTCTCGCGCGCCACATGCCTCTGCTCGCACGCGCATTCTCGCACGCACACTCTCGCACGTGCGCGCTTCCAAAACGTGCCTCCTTCCTTTGCTTTTTTTTAACAACCTAATTTTGGCACACGCCTACACAAAAGGGTCTCGCCTGACGCGGCCATCGACGCCAAATCCAGAACTTTTTGATTCTACGATCGGTACAGAATTCTGAAAGCTGTCAACATTAGCGCTAAAAATAGACCTCTCTAACGACGATGAGAAAAAAAAAAAACATGCCAACCCAAATTCGACCCATGTGTTCACGTGTCGTGTCCGAGGAAAAAAAAAAAAAAAAGAGACAACTGGCCAAGAGATGGCGCGTGACTTGAAAAAGGCGGTGTTCGTGCCATCTCTCACAGAGAAACACCAGAAAAAGTGCAACAAGCTCCGCCAGATAATTCTAAAATTCTTCTCTATAGCCTCTCTCGTTTGTAAAGCGGACAGCCACGTCGCGTGCAGGATCCTCTCCCCAGGCGCAGACGAGCAGTGACTACGACGTTAGGCAAAGTGTTTGTCGCAGACGGAAGTTCAAATGCGACGCGTGCGCGCCTCTCCTTTCTCAAGCGTCGTTTTGCACGAATTCTGACGAAACGACGCGTCAAAAGAGTTAGATGGCGCTGCGAACACACTCTCTCTCTCAGACGCCGCAATTGGTCTCTCTATGTCATCAGTGTGTGTGATCACCCCTTCGCCATCTCGTTTATTAGCGAGTTCACCTGGTAGTCCCAAAATTGCGGCGCGTCCGACGCTTGAAAGCCCATCGGCAATCGGCGTCTCATCGCGAACTCTCGCCCAGTGATCGGCAAGAGAGACACATAATCCATCCAAAGCCCATTTTTCCAGTCGGGCGTCGAATTAACGGCAGCGAAGCGGACGCCGTTTCGATTTTTGGGGACGTGAATGTACCCCACGATCAGGTCGAACCAAACGTTGACTCGAAGCTCTTTTGATGAACCCAGCCGTTGATCCGGGCTGAATTCATAGGAGCAGTCAGGTGGCAGTTGCTCGTAGGCTCGACGACGATGTTCAGACGCCTCTCCTTCTTCTTCGCCCAACAACAGCGACGACGACGTTTCAGAAAGGGCGGATGCGATGCCCAGCGCTCGGTGGTCGGCGGCCGCCTCGGAGCCGTTCAAATCGTTGCCCCCTTCACTCTCCGCCGAGAAGTGAGCGGGGGAAAACTGGTAGCAGGCAAAGGTTTCGTCGACGGGCGCGGGATGAACCAATTCTTCGTAGCTCCATTTCAAATCGTCGTCTCTGTAATACCCTCGGTTCCTTTTATTGATCTCGCCCTCTCGGTTGATCGCGAGCTTTCTTTTCGCACGAGAGGGATCGGACACGCTGGTGTAGAACCACAGAGGCACCAGGCCGTGCTCGCGGTCGACAATCTTCAGTCGCCACACAACTCGATAGTAGCCGGAAACCGCAACTCGGACGGATCCTTCCACCTGAATTCGAAAGACGCTCTGAATTTCCAAGACCCTGCCAAAGTAGGAGGTCGAGTCGTTCCTGTACTGCGCCTCAAATGCGTATTCGAGAGAGTTGGTGTGATAGAGCCCCAACGCCCAAAAGGCCGAAATGCCGTTCAAATTCATCCACCTCTTCACCTTGGGAATCTTGAGGCCCTTTTCAACGCTCATGCGGGGCGAGACCAAATTGGCCACGCTAACTTTGGACCCCTTGTACGCGAGGTAAAGGTTTCGAGGCGTCATGCCGTCTCTGGCAAAAGACGTCACCTTCGGGGAATAGACGGCATATTCCTTCCATAGCAGGTGCCTCCAATAAAGATTGATAACGTCGTTGTTGCCGTCGTTGCCGGCTATGAGCTCCCTCCAAGAGGAGCACGTCTTTTTGTTCGAATAATATGAGTGTTTGTCTCTCGCGCGCGCGCGCGCGAATTTAGAGGCAAATCGAGGTACGTACCAAAATGAGCGAATACAGGTCGGAGAAGGGTAGCAGTCTCAGGACCCTAACGCAGATATCACCGGGTAGGTCGGTCCACGAGGAATGCGCCATCGCGTTTCACGGAGAAGGAGGAGAGTCTAGGCGATGCATGTATACATATATGTATCTAAACGGAATATGTGTACGAGGATGCGAATTAATTCCTTTTTAGGACAGAATTTACAGCTGTCAAATTGGCTTGGCACGAAGTGGCCAATTCTCGAGATGAATCGAGTTGCAGACATTCGCGTGCAGTATTCTACCCTTTTTTACGCAGTCCCTGGCGTAGCAGCTGACAAGGAAGAAGCGAGCGTACCCAGAAAAATCTTTTTAACTGGTACGATTTTTAAGTTGAAAGCGATTTAAATTATTCTATTCCTAATCGCGAAGCCAAACGTGGAATACATCGGCACGGAGCGTATGCACATACGGTTTGGGGGCACGTTGGGAGTGTCACCGAGAGACGACGGGTGAGTTGAGAAGAATGTTGCACGAACTATTTAATTGATGACCTTTTTCATAAAACACAGACATTTTTTTCAGCTTTGTGCATATAAGAGAGGTACGAAGGCCTCTGTTACTCTGTTGACACAGCAGCATCTTGTTGGCTAGTAAAAAGCGAATTTTCGAACGGCGTTGGGTTTACACAAGCAGGTAGTGACTTGGCGATATAGATATCACAGGTTGCGCGCACGCGCGAGTAAGAGACAAGTTGGGCCAGCCCTTCGTTAAGAAGAAGAAGAAGCAAGACAGGTGTTGTTTGTAGAGATGACAAGTGAGCCATTTCGATACAACAACTCGGAGAATCTGCTGCTTGACATACACGATCTGAACATGGGGTCGAGATTCTGCGCATCCAACAACGGTTTGAATAGCACTTCGTCTGGAGGAGGCAACTATTACAGTTTGGGCATGGGTTCAGAATTTCATTTTTCTGACGTCTTGAATAATAAGTCCCTTTCGAACGGTGATGGCCTCTACGACATGGGCGAGGACGCGATTGAGGATGGCATGCAGCGAGCACAGCAGAACTCGACTGCGACTGGCCAGAGCGAGTTGGAGGGATCGAGTTCAGCTGAGAACGTCGCCATTGCGCCTGCCTACGCGAGTGGTTCTGTCAATTCGAGCCCGTCATCATCTGTCAAACAGGTTTTGCCCAGACAAATTCCGCTGCCGCCCGTCGCCTACGGCTCGAGCGACATGCAGCAGAGACGTCGCGAACGCGACGAGGTCGGCGCGGCGCATGCAGACCTCTACAGAGTCAGAATAGGCGGTAATAGAGGTGGCGGCGCAGACGTGTCGATAAATTTGCCGTCGTCGTACAGCAGCGGCACTTCTTCCTCTAGGTACTCCTCTGGCAAATCTCCCGCTGCACCGAGCACGAATCACCCCAGTCAGCAACAACCCATGCGATACTCGGTTGCTGGCAGCGGCAGCAGCGGCGGTAGACATGCCTCGCCGAATTTTTTACCTGTCAATTCTGTCGCGGCACCAAAACAACAGCCATCTCCTTATGTCTCGACCGTCCCGCCGTGCTCGATGCCCGATGGCAATCACCTGGCTGGCCCGACGGCGGTGTGCCCACCTCCTCTCGCCCCCACCCCCTGCGCTGCTGCTGCATACGGCATCTGTCGCGGCTACCCGGCGGCGCCGCACGCTTCCTTCTCCGAGCAGCAGCAGACGTACGCTGCGCTGCCGCCGAACTTCAAGAGGCCCGCCCTGTCCTCCATCAACGGCGAGGAGGGCGATGTCGGCGCCAAGGGCACCACCGCCCTGAACGAGCACACTCAGCAACAACAGGGCGCCGAAACTGCCTACAGTGGCGGCACCTCGATCGTCGCCGCCCCGGAGCGAGACAACGGGTACTACCCATCGGTCGGCACACCAGCCGACCAGCAAGGCATGGGCGGCGCCCCTATGAACTGCGAGACGATGACACGTCGACTGTCGTCGGAAAACGCCACTTCCGAGCTTGTCTTTCACCATCGCTCCGCCTCTCCCAGCGGCGACGCTGTCACGCCGACAACGCACGTTTCCCAGCCATTCAATGGCCAGGGCACCGGCGCGTCCTACAAGGAATCCCCCTTGCAGCACTACCTGCGCATGGAGGAGGAAAAGGCCGAGGTGGCCACCACCATCGCGCAGAACAAATCCAACAAACGCCTCGACAATCACCACCACCACCAGATCGGGAGCACCTACCTGAGCGATGACTACCTCGAGTACCGGAAGAGCAAGAAGCTCAACCCGCTCACCTACGACGCTCTGTTCAACTCCGTGATAGACAACGATCAGGGTGTTCGAGAGAAATACGTCCTTGGCGACCATCCGAAAGTTCGCTCATTGTCGGAAATGCCCGGCATGATCTACTTCCTTTTCGTCCCTCGCGGCACCAGGAAGCCACCTCACGTCGGGTACCCCTTCCGCTCCTACACGGACTCCCACTACACCTCTGTGGACCGCGACACGCCCATCATTTGCAAGGTCAAGGAACAATCGCCGCCGGCGGACTCGAAAAACGTCTGGAGATTGTATCATTATTACCTAGGCAACAAGAAGAGAACCCCCAGGAAGCGAAAGCGATCCGCACTTCCGGACGACAACGACTAGAGAGACTCTTACCGCGTGGGACAGCGCCCGCTCATACTCTCTCGCGGCGTTGCCAACGATGCGCATTTTGCGACCCTTCTTCCTCCTGACAAACGGCAGACCTCTCTCTTTCACCATCGAGACCGTCTGCCACACGCAACTCCCGACAAGAACAAAGTAACCAACCGCAGCACACCTCTCTCATTTGAAAAAAAAAACAACTCTCCTTCTCCTTAACGCGCGCGCGCAATGTCGTCGCACCTCTCAGCCACCGCGGGCACCGTGCTCATGCATGTGTCCCCAATCGATCATCTCTCTGACCATATTATGAGCACACTGTGTTCATCCGCCGGTCAAACCGTGCGCGGTATATTGTAAAACAAACCCTATATTGCTGGCAATCCAGCATGCCGTGCATGCCACTGTATGTCTGAATAAATACACAAGTTCAAACTATGAAAAATCAAAATTGCTCAAGTCGTTGTGTGTCATGTATGTACTGTTTTATTCACTGTATGTCTGAATAAATAATATAAAAGTTCAAACTATGAAAAATTAAAATATTCCTTTTGAAGTCTCGTCGTATCATGTATATATTATTGCTTGTCGGCGCACTTCCAGACTCCGCCGACCCTCGGAATCGACTCGGAAACGCGCGCGCGCCCCTTCTCTACCTCTTGTCGAGCTTTCTGATGCGCTCGACGTCCTCGGTGCTGATCGAAAAATCAAGATCCAAATTTTCTCTCATGTGCGCAACGCTCGTCGTCTTCGGTATGACCGATAGTCCCTCTTGCAACAACCACCTCAAAACAACCTGCGTGACGCTGCGCTGGTAGACTTTCGACATCGACTCTAACGGACCGAACCAACTCTCGTCTTTCAAATTCGCCGAACTTTTTTTGGCGGCAATAAGACGAACTGAACTGTACGACTGAAACGCAATATTCTCTCTGCGACAATGCTCAACCAGATTCAGATCCTGATGAAACGGATCGTAACGGTTCTGGATAACGTGAGGCTTGATTTTGGCCGATCTTACCAATTCTTGCAATTCCGGTAAGTTGAAATTGCACACACCCAAAGCGCGAATTTTGCCTTGGTCGTAGTATTGCTCCAGGAGAGGCCATACATCTCTCCACGTTGATCCCGCTGCGCAGGCATCTGAAGAAACTGCTTGGAATTCCAGCGCCTTGCTCGACGGGAAATGAAGCATGTAGAGATCAATGTGAGTTGTTTGGAGATTCCTTAGAGACTGTTCGAAAGACAGTTTGGCTCTATCTGGCACAAAGTCGCAGGGATGAAGCTTGGTCGTGACGAAGATTTGGCTGCGCGAGTCTCGATTATTCGCTATGAGATTCCCTATCGCCGACTCAGACCGGTACCAAGTCGACGTGTCACTCGCCGAGTCAAACAGCCGGTATCCAACTTCAAACGCCTGTTTAATGACCTTTTGAGCGTTCTGTCCCAAAAGTGCCGTCCCAAAACCAATCTTCGGCACTAAAGCGAGCGCGGCGGACAAGGCGACGAGACGTCAGTGTTATCATTCTTCTCGTTAGTGCAAAGAAAAGAGACAAAAATACCTTACTTTCAACGCCATTGCTGAGAACCTGCATATGAGATTTCATGTCTCCTCACCTGTGCTCATGCGCACGTGTCTTCTTCAAAGAATGCTCGTGTGTGGCGTTTGTGTGCATTAAAACTAAAATTGTACCAAATATCTGTTTTTTTTGTGTGTCTTTGTGTACAATAATTATTCAAAAACTGCGCATTCATTGTTTTGCGCCTCGAAGTACGGGTGTGCGCACATCGGTGGCATCTGCTAGCGACGGTGGATTCCTTTTCCCTCTGTTCGACGAAAGAGACACGCGGAGAGAGAGAGAGATGTTCGCGCGTCACACTGTTTTTTTTTGTACCCAAGTGTTTGTAAACTCAATTGATTTCGTGTGCAAAAAACCACCCCCGAGCTGGTGGTAGAATTCAGAGCTTTGTGGCACGCGATGGTGCCCTCGGTACGCGTAGCCATATTTTGGTGCACCAGTTGTGGTTCTCTTCTTCTGAAAGAGAAAGCGCGTGTTGTACACAAATATAGCTGGAATTAACGCCTTTTTTTTTGAAATTTGTACCACATAGAAATGGGGATGCTTTCGGTCCTGCGATACCGACAGGGCGAATAACACGCTTTGTCGGGCATGACTTCTGGGAGAAAAAGGCAAGGCCCAACAACACTTGTCGCAGAGAAGAAGAAGCGTGGCTCTATCTCTGAGTTTTAGCTGTTTTGCGCCCCTCCCTCTCTTTTGTCAAAAAAGAGAGAGAGAGATTGCATGTGGGGATTGATTTCGAGCGCATAGGCGCTGTCGGTGTGTGGTCTCAACACAACTTGGTACAAGACACAAATTTTGTGTTTTTTTGATCGCTTCTGTTTTGTGTTTTGCTTAAAGAATTTCAGTTATCTCAATGAGAAGAAGACGTGGGGGGGGGGATCTCAGCTCTCTCTCTCTGAACAACCTCTCATTTTTCAGAGGTTCGAACGAGGCTTGCTCGGACGAATTGCGCCCCGCGCCATTCAGAGTCGAGATTGCGCTTTTTGATTTTCAAAGCGAGAGGTCACATGTCAAATTTTTACAACGGTTACTTTTGTGACAAGCCGACGAGACACAGTCACCTTTTTGCTGTGGTACCCTTCGGCGTGACTGCGTACACAGTATAATAGTTCATGCATCTCCCATACAGCTGAGATCTGGCAATCCTCCAGATTTTCCTTCGCGATGTGACACGGTCAAACTTTGCTGTTAAACATTACGTTGTAGATGCTGAAGTTGCGCACCAAGTCCGCGGTCCCCTCTATTCAAACAGTGTTGAAATATTTCCAACCACATCATAGCGTTAAGTAATTTGCCGCATTTCTCTCTCTCTAAAGCACGGTTTCGAGCACACTTTTTTTTCGGCATATAACATGCTGTGCACAGACATGCGGTCTGGTCTCCAATTGCAGCGGCACTAAGAGGAGGGTGTGAAAGAAAATGAAGTTCGCGCTCAGAATCGGAACGGATCGCGCGTCGCCTTCCCCTTATTATTTATTCCGTACAACGCGCGCGCGCGCCACAGAAGAAGAAGAAGCGAAAAGGCCTTTTTCCGAATAGGAGGAAAAAAATTAATCCCATAATAAATTTTTATGAATGTATATTCGTCTTCTTATACTCAGCAAACCGAATTTCTTCTAGACTGGTTAGAGCCCGTGTTAAGACGCATATGTTTTGTAAGAATAGCCATAGCTCGAGGGCTGTGGTTTGTTTCTTATCCCTCCCTCTCTATATTATAGACGCGTTTGGGAAGGTCTGAGTTGCTGTCATTTCGAGATGATAGTCTTCGTAAGGAGGCGCCGAGTACCAGAAATGAACCCTGGCATGTCTTTTTGTGCAGAATGGCGGAGGAAGTCGGGGTCGGTGAATTTTCCCTGACTGCGGCTGACGTCTATTGCGACATGTCCTACGGCTGGAAACGCTCGGAAGCAAACGTCGAGAGACTTCAGTTCAATACACGGGGGCATCGCGGGATTTGTTCGAGTTTTTACTTAGAACGAGCTCGTTGATCTAACTAAATTCAGACTACTCCTTACCAGTCTCTTTTTTTTTTTGCATGCTGCAATTTTGAATTACTTAAAATTTTGTTTTGCAATCGCATGTCTTTTTTTTGAATTGATTTTTTTTTTTTTTTGCAAGTTTTGCAATCGTATATTTTTTGTATTATTTTACATCCAGGTTAGCACACGTCCCCACCCATCAGGGCCCAGCAGCACAAGGAAAAACGTGCGCGAACAAGGGGAATTGGACACGAACGAGTGTACCAAAGGCGTTCAATTCGGCGTCACCAAGGCATTTTTGGATCAGGTATTTTGCATGAAAAATCAAGTCGACGGAACAGGGACGGTTCGAGTCCAGAGTCATGATATGTTTGAGCGCATCCGAGCGGAATTCTGGCGCCTCGTGAACGAGGATGTTCTCGGCAACTAAAAAAAAAAAAAACAGTGTGAGGAAAGATAAAAACAAAAAAAAAAGAAGGTAGTAAAATGTGTATTCTCACCGTGCCATGAATCAGTATGGTCATTTTTGAACTCGCATCTGAGATTAAAAGACGGTTGGAGGGAAAGGGTATTGCCATGGCGTAAAAGAAGCCAAAGCAAAACACAAAAAATAGTGGACGAACCTGCCAATCGATTCTCGAAAATATCAGAAACATCGTTTAGCCACACATCGTTGTACCGTTTTGGGTTTGAAAACGACTCGATGCTCAAAGAGAGTAGCACGTCATCTACGATGCTTGCGACGATGGCGTTGGCGTGTCGGTGTGCAATCCACCAGTATAGGAAATGACAGACTCTGAGATGAACCAAATAATTCTGAATAGTTGCTAGTTTGATGGCCAATTTGAGTGACCGAAGTGCGAGCAGAGGCTTCTGCCGTCGAACGTAGACATCATAGGACAAGAGGTGGCATTCCGCATCGCGGTTGGAAGCGTTTGAAAGGAGGCGCACGTATTTGGATGCTTCTTCTAACGGCTTGACTGCCTTGACCAATAACACACCATCCGGATCTTGATCGTATTTCCCATTCCAGGACTTTTTAGCAGGCACCTGCTTGACGGAAGCCTTGATGGACTTGGGTGTAACGACGCACTCTGAACTGTCAGTAGGAGACATCGAGCGATTTTGTTCGTCTAGCTTCAAATAGCAGCGAATACCTCCTTTGGCAGCTCGGATAAAGGACGCTTGGTTGTAGAGGTTCTCTTCCAATCGAACCATTTCAACATAGGATCGCATCGTCGAATTCCTGAGGCAGTAGTTGTGAAAATCATAAGATTGTTCATTGAATTCGCGAAAATGCTCTAGAACGTAACTGAAATTCTTCAGGGTTTTGGCCAAGTTACCCTGACGATAATAACTCTCAGCCAGATGAATCTCAAACCACATGAACTGTAAACTGTAAATGTTGTTGTAGGCGGATGTGTCCGTCTTGACGAAAAGATTCACATTCCTCAACGCCTCTTCGATGCGATCCGCGCGTAGCCAGTATTTAACGGATTTGTTGTTCAAGAAACGGTCGGATACATCCAAGAGACGCGCCTGTTCGACCAATTCGGCCGCCTTCAAATAGCATCCAATGCGCTTACAGATTTTGGCCTTCATGAGATAAAACTCGACAGATGTGACGTCTTTTTCAAATGCGAGATCGATGTACGCCATAGATCGACCGTAATCGTGCTTGCTCGCATAATACTCTACCAGAAAGTGCCAAACTCCAAAAATCGTATCGGGACGCGCTGTTTCATCTGTGCCAGGATACGTCTGATTCAACTTCAAACTGCGTTCAAAGGACAGTGCTAGCTCCTCCAACTCTTCACTGACTCCAACACGAGAATACAGCGGTGCCAGTATTTTCCAAAGAGAAACCACGCCCTTTTGAAACCAACGCTTCATATGAATTCGAAGCGTCGTGAGAAGTTCTTCGCCCTCCAACCAGTACAAAATCGACATCAGGCGAACGACCTCGGAACGCGGGTACTTCCCGGACAACGTGGCGTACATCTTGACCAACTGCTCTCGATGCTCACTCGAAAGCGGAGACTGACTAGAGCCGCTCAAGTCAATGCCATGCGCTTTCTGATATTGAAAATGATAATGAACGTTTTCCGGATTAATGTCCAACAAATTTCGATATCTTTCTTTCGCGAACTCCATATCGCCGGTCAACAGCGCCAACTCTCCCACGTACTCTTCGTACAGTATCTGATCCAAAATGCTACCCCGAACCGACTCGAGGAACTTCAGCGCGGACGCATGGTCACCGGAATCCCAAATTATAAATGCCTTGTATAGCAATAATTCCGACAATTCATGCTTGATCTCCCACTTCTTGAACAACTCTTCATTCTGGAAGCACGCCTCCTGCACGCTCGTCAATACGCTCAACGCCACCTCGTACTCCTTGCACAAGTGGGCCGCCACAGCGAACCCAAACCAGTTGTTCCGAATGTCACTTCGATGCTCCAGTATTTTCTTGCGCGTGTCCAAATAACCCGTGTAATCTCTCACGTGAACCTGCACGGACGCAACCTCACGCAGTATCCGATCACTGTTCGGGTCATATTGCAAACCAACCTTGAAGCACAAATTGGCCATGTAAAAACACATGTCGGTCCTGTACAATACGCCCATGATGTACCATCCAAGACTAGATGTGACGTGCAAACGTATCCCCGAGCGGACGAGCTTGTAGCCATCTGCCTGGTGATTCGTCAAGTGCTTGATCAAACCCTTGACACAAATCACTTCTAAAAAAAAACACGATTAATAAATTTCGAAACTGGCTAGAGATAACAACACACTGACCGGGTTAATTGAGACAGATCGATCTCAGCAGCTCTCAATGACGCCTTTGTTTCTCATTCGTACCGCGTTCCCATACCTCCGTGCACTGGGTTTTTTTTCAACAATGAGTCGCTTATTTTCAGCGCTTTTTGGTATTTTTTTTTGTCGATCAACTCCTAAAAGTTTTTTTTTTTTTTCGAATACATCGGTCAAATGCAAACATCCCCATCAATCGCCAAAAGCCGACAATCGACGCACGGAGAATTTAGCCTCGGTCCACACACATCAAGTCTAGTATGTTCAGTCTATACGCAGACCAACAATGACTGAGGTATCATAGATGACGTACCATCATATACATGAACTGGGTTGTCTCGACGCGAGAGAGCGTGTTATCGGGCGCCATGTCTATATCACCTGACCGGACGTGCTCTAGAGCAGCGCACCAAAGAAAGGGACTTACATGAACAACTAAATCTTGATCTTTCAAAAGATTTTTTTGATTCGATTTTTTTTTTTTTGTTCCGATGCGAACACGACGTACCAGAGCGCGGAACTCGCTTCAGAAGCCACTCTGTAAGCACGGTAACCTCCAGGAAAAATGCAAATCGCTACTTAGAGCCATCACGTGTCGCTCGGGGTGGATATGTCGAGATCTGTCTATCCTTGATCTCCTCCCAACAGAGACAACTCATGTTGCTGCCACGAACACGCAGCATCGGCCCAGTAGAGGGGGAGGGAAAGTGATCGCTGCTAGAGAAATCCGGCATGCGTCTGAGCCTTTGCAGGTCTCGCTGACAATCCGTTCCGATCAACAACTCTAGCGGTACAATTTCTCTACCGAGAATTTTTTTTTTTTTTCACGGTCAAAAAATCGACGCAAAGACATATCGTGTCGTCTCCGACGGTGAGGCTCGACGCAGGAAAAAAAAAAGACGTCTAATTGGAGGAGGCGTTCGCAGCATACAGCAATGGGCCTCGCACTTTCCTCCCCCCGTAAATTCGAACTCACATCTCTTTGCGAGACATTCTCGCATCGCATTCCGATCTATCATCTCTTGTCGGTCACAAAAACAGAGTGGGTCACTCACGTACCTCATCATATTTGTCGATCCTGCCGTGGCGTGATGCACCAAAAAGTCAAGTTCTCCTTTGAAAAGCGCGCCTTCTATCGAGAGAGAACACGTCTGCAAAAAAAGCTTTCCACTTCTCTGGTGCGCGCTGTTTGCCGCGTCTTCAACTGGGCTCTATCCCCGAGTCTAATATTCGACGTCGGGAGGTTGCCGTGTCGAGTGCGCATGGGGGGGGGGGGACAAGTTCAAACATAGTATTTTGAACAATTTTGTACTAACAATTTTCATTGGGTGGACATGCTTCGACAAATGCATGAGTAGCAACATGCTACGATCTTGAATGACAGAGCGGTGCTCCATCGGAGAAGCAAAGTCGAATAGAGTTCCCCCCCTGAGGCGCGAGCGAGAATGACAGGTTTTGGAATTGTGTGTGCACTTTGTGCGACAGCAGACAGACAGAGATGTGTGTATTTGACAGCAACACAAAGTGTGATGAATTTTGTTTTTTTTTTCTTTACATGTTTGACAGGTCGAGGGCCCGTACATTGCTCGTCTGATGCTCGACGTGAACCCGAATTCCGAAGCGAGCGAAGTGGAGGATGGGACGATAAATTTGGAAATTGAAGCCATGCTGGAACAGGCTGACCGAGTTGAGCGACAGTGCGAAAATGACATGTCGGCGAAGTTCAAAAGGAGGGCGCCGGAATTTGAGGAGTGCACCTTGGAGAGGATGACACAGGGAACGAGATTCACTGAAAGCGGAGGCAGCTCACCGAGTTCCGACCAGTTGGCACGCTTCAAGCACAAAATAGAAGACCTGGAATTGGAAAAGCAGGAAATACTGAAGAAGGTAGGTAAAATAATTGCGATCGTTGTCACTGGGGGAAAGCAGCGGCGTGTGCCATTCGCATCGCGCGTCTCTTGTGCTGAGTCGTTTTTTTTTATTTATAACATGTGTCAGCACCAAATTGAAAAGGACATGTTGAAGATGCAGATCGCGTTGTTGACTGGCAGCGAAAGAGACCGAGACCAATTTGGAGGATCCGTTATCGATAACAAAAGGCTTTTGTCGTTGGTGAATGAAATCGGCGAGACAAACAAAAAAATGATGTCTTGGCTTCGCCAGGAACGACGTAACATCGTTCCATGAGAAAAGGAACAAAGATCTATATTGCACACACGGCCGCGAACAGAACACGGCACGCTTCTACTCAGAGAGAGAGAGAGATATCTGCACGCGCGTGTGTGTGTGTAACACTCTCTGTAGATAATATAATAATATTAGAGCAATTTCTCCTCTGTTTCGCGAAAACGAAAACTCTTTAAAACGCGCGCAAGTCGGTCATCCATATTTCCTTCCTCCCCGGCCAAAACCATCTGTTCTTCTCCTAGCGTTTCCTGCACATTGCGAAGGTGGGCCCTTGGCACGCGATCGCGGCGATCAGGTACGCCAACAGGATCAAGGCCACGATGATGTAAATTGTGGTCCGAATGTTTCTCCACCTCATCGTGTTCTTCATGCTAACCGCCCTCCTTCTAAAATCGACAGAGTTGGAGGCGACCTCATCAGTTTTGCGCAGCGTGTCTTCAATTGCCGCGCCACGTGTCAAGGCCTTGTCAATGTTGTCGATCATAATGTCCTTAACCTCTGAAATGGAGCCTTGCAACCTGGCAATGCGATCGACGTTTCCAGTCTCATTGTGGTGCTCCTAATATATATATATATATGAGATGTGGAGAGGAGACAAGCACCGTAAACATCACGTTCCGTATATATATATATATAGAACATCACCATCCTCCGCGCTCCCCGAAAGGACGATAATCGCGTGTGTACGACGTACGCTCAGCTGCCTCAAAACTCGTCCGAATTCCGTCTGCGCGTAGTAGCTGATGGTGTCTTTCCATCTGTCGCCGAGTTGCGACAAGAAGCGCTTCTTTACCGTCGTCAGGTACACGAAGGGTAAGTTCTGCTTCGGGTTGGCATCCGAAATGCACATGAAAATCAATCCATCTGCGACTTCGTAGCTGAAGTAATAGCTGTGCGTTGCTCGTTAGGTAAAGAGCTTGTGTCGCTCGGTGTGTGCGCATTTTTTTCCGGAGAACGCGCGCGCTGAAGAGCGAGCTTGTGCGCGCGACGGCTGGCACCCTTTCGTACTTCTCGTAAAAGTAGGTTTTTTTGATATCCACCGTGTTGTCTATGCTGTTGAGTAGCTGTTTGACAATGTTGGGACCGTTGCTTTGCTTGGTGGAGTACTCCGCCAAGATGACATTTCCGCGTGCCACGACGGTGTAAGAAATAGACATTTATCTTGAGGCGGACTTGGCCCGGTAATATACGCTACTGTATTATCGGCAGTTGATTATTCCGGATGGCAAGCACAGCTAGAGAGGAATCTTGACTTAAGCCCCATATGGGTCCTCTTAAATTTTAAAATAGAAAAAAAACGAGAAAATAATAAAGCGAAAACGAAGAACGTTGCGATGCTCTCTATTGACACGCACGGCTGCGTAAGGGACCGATCAGCACGTGCGTTCCGTACGGCTTGTCCGGATAATGGCCGACGGCTATAGGTGGGAATCCCTTCTGTTTTCGAGCGGTCGAATTTGCGTATCATCCGCGCAAAAAAAAAAACACAAATTAGGAGCTGTCTACGTGTCTCTCTGCACACACATTGGTTGCCGAAAAAGACGTTATTTGCCCGAACTTTTCAGGGTTGCGAGATGACAGAGGAGCGAGCGGCGCAACCAGAGCGAAGGTTCGGCGATGCGCGAAAAGAGGAACGCTTCGCGCGCGGAGAGAGAGGGAGAGATCATGGCTTATTGTGCGATGCGTTGTGAAAATCGTACCCGCAACGAAAAAAAAAAATTGGATTCGCGTCACGCGACGAGTGCAGATGCTTGAAGTTGGATGGCTTCAAAGGAGAGGACGACGGCGCGGTGAGGAGAGGTGTTTGATTGTGTGCGCGCGCGCGCAGACGTGCGTGTGAGAGAGAGCGCAGAGAAAACGAAAGATGGACAAAAATTTATTTGAATACGACCAATCTTCTTGAATTCTGATTGAGACACAAATGCCCCTTTCGACTGCCATCTATCATCTGCCGGCAGCCGATGCAAATGGTGTCTCTGAACGCGGAGGAGAACTTGATCGTTTTCGAGGTCAGCTCGTTGAACGGCATGGCTCGGTCGTGCATCACCACGTGGGCTGCGTACAGAGAAACGTGTACGCTTTTGGTACAACAGGCACAATTGAGTAAATTGTAGCTACATTTTCGCATGTGATTCTGATAGGCCCGGCAGGTGTTCAAAATTGTCTCTTTGCATCCCAGATAGAGCAGGGGGCAGGCCCTTCGTATTTGCGTGCACACTTCATAGTGGTCTTCGATGCAGCAGGACTGGCAGGGCACTCGGCAGTACACGCAGGGGTTGATCGTTTTTTTGTCTTCGTCGTGAATCAGGAACGCGTTCTGGTTTGGCGGGCGGGTCAGCGGCAGCCGAGGCATCGTCGGCTTCGAGGCCGAAAAGCATTCGAACGTGTTGCGGGCCAGCTGGATCGTGTCGTCCGACAGAGTATGATTGCCAATTCTGAAGACCTTGAGGCTTCGACCCAGCGGAGAAGACAGAAGTTGGCTATAAAACTGATCGTTCAAGTACCGACAGGAGGAGTCGTGGACATAAATTTCCAATTCGCAGATCGTCTCGGACTGAAGCAATTCTTTTATTTGCCGGCAGTTGCTGAAAATCGTCACGTTGATCACCAGGGTCTTCAAGCAGGTCAACTTGCCGAAGGAGGGAAGCTCGTTCATGTTCTGAAGCTTGACAATGTTCAGGGTTTTGAGCGTGGACGGGAACCCGTAGTTCCGAGGATACTGTATTTTCAGATACAGAAGAGAGGGAAAGAGCTGAGAAACGTCAATGCCATTCAAAAATCCATTCAAAACCACCAGCGATTTGACATTTCGAAACGTCTGATAGGCGTTGTTGATTCGTCGGTACTGACCGTACTGGTAGTGAAGCGAGACCGAGTCGGTTATGAAATTCTTGTTGAATCTCTCGTCCAGCTCCAAGTGAAGGGACTCCAGCGTTCCGCCATCCGGCATGTACCAAGTGTAATTGGTGTTGGAATTGAATCGCCTTCTCAGCAAAATCTTCAAGGACCTCAGCTGGGACAGCGTCGCCAGCCCTTCGAAGATAGGCTCCATCTCCAGTGTCATATGCGTGAGGTTCGGCGCCGCCTTCAGATGCAAATATCGAAGGCAGACGTAGTCGATCAGATAGTTCGTCATGTATGGTGTCTGGTGAAGCGAGATGGATCGGAGATAGGGATACTGAGGCACCTTCGCATTGCGAGCGTTGAACGCTTCAAACGTGCAAATGATCTCGTTGTCATTCCCCGCGTAGTAGAAGCAGGCCATGTCCCTTTTCAAATGGAACGACGTACTGCGTGCGCGATCTAGCTGTTAATATAATTCGAACTCGTCAACTGTCGCGACAAAAGCGACGCTCCTATCAACAACAACATACAAGGTTTTGACAACGACACTGTTCCAAGTTTTGCACACGGACGCCGCGGCTATCCTGTCCTTGATGCGGAGGTACGAGATGATATTCAAGAAGGTGTTGAAGGAGCACGCGCGCTCGAGGAGATCCATATTTCCGAAGTAAAAAAAAATGGAGGCACTGACTGAAGAGCAGTAGTGTGCCTGTCCACAACGTTCCGAGAACCTTCTCTCGCGCTCGCACCAAAGAGCAACCCACTACTTCAAGTGGAAAGGTGGGCTAGATGTACCTCCAAGCCGAGGTGCAGTAGAAGCGCGAACATTCAAAACTAAAACTAGACGCTCGATAATCGTGCTTTTCAAACACGAGAAATCAATCATTTTACCAGTAATGGCGTAATTTCTTTATAATTCGCTAAACCGACTCAACAAACATAACCGTTAAATTGAATTTCGAAAACAAGGCGCGTTTCGCAGATGAGATGAGTGTGGACGCGCTCCGCACGTTCAACTGAGCTTCGTTTTTTTTTTGAACGAGCTTACGCGTGAGACAGAGTCAATCTCGCATATAGTATACAACAGGGAGGACCTTCGTTTTCCTCTCTTCCACAAGAGATCCGTGGAAACCAAATTCTCCTTCAGGCCTATTTTTTTTCATCAACGAGCAGGGAAAGCAGGCGAATCCACTTATCGAAACGGGGACGGTCGGGCAAGCGCTCAGATTGGAATAGTAGGGTGTGAGGTCACTTGCGAAGCGTGGAGAGGGGCACGTCTTGAGTAGCGTGTGTATTACACAGGCGAGGAAAAAAAAACGTGGGTGCGCTCTATCTCAGAGATGTGAAACCAGCATAAAAGATAGCGTCTTTAGTGGCAATGGGCCGCAAAAAAGGAGAGAGTGCTCACGAAGAGGAGGATCGCTCTGTTATTTTTTCTCGGCGCGAATGCGTCACAGTCACGTTCAACGGAGTCGCGGCATGCAAATAACAAATGGACGTGATGTGGGCTCCGAGGGCGCCCCTCTGCGTACATCATCCAAATGCGCGCATCTCAGCTCTCTGCGCGGGGTCGCTTGTGTGTGAGTTGAGAGTTGTTGGCATTATTCCTTGAAAAATCAAGAATTGGCGTCGTCTAACTCAGAATTTTTTTTTTCTTCACATCTCCTCTGTTTTGGTTTTGAGAAGAAAAAGAAGCGGCGAGCCGAGGGCTTTGGAGCAGCTAATTTCGATCGGCGCGCACCCAGTTACGCGTTTGTATGAGGTGCTTTATCCTAAGAAGAGTAGGGATTGGTGGGCTTGACGGACACCCTCGTTGGATATTTCCTCCAGTGTTGATTATAGTCGAACGAGTTGATCGAGGGAAGTGGTTTTTCGGAAAAGTATCGATGCTTGATGGCAGCCGATGCGCTAATGCGTTGATTGGGGTTGTAGTGCAGCATTTGCCCAATGAGATCCATCGCCGCGTCGCCATACACCTGAAATTTTTGCCGCCAATCGTAAGTAGGAGTTGGTATGTTGAGCGCTTGGTATTTATTCCAAAATGGCAGTTTGATGCATTCGGGCCAAACCTCCGGTCGCAGAGGTCCCAGAATATTACCAATTTTCATCAGCTGATTTTCCTGAAAACTTTGCTTTCTTTTTTCTTCGCCGGGAAAGATCGGCACACACATCATCAACTCGGCGAAAATGCATCCCACAGCCCATGTGTCAATCGCACGAGTGTAGTGCTTTGTCCCCAGTAGTAGTTCCGGTGCTCGGTACCAAATAGTGACCACTAGCCCATTGTCGCTCAAAGGGCACAGCGGTGCCTGAAAGATGCGCGCCAAGCCCAAGTCGGCCACTTTTACCACCCCCCTGTCCTTCCCCTCACCCATGACGAGCACGTTGGAGGGTTTTATGTCGCGGTGGATGACCCAGTTCGTGTGCAAGTAGTTAATTCCATTTAAAAGCTGCCAAAGGAAAGACTTCACCATACCCTCTGAGATGGGAATTTTGAAGTCTCGGTGCCATTTTATAATTTCCTGCAGCTCTCTGTTCAGTTATCACACGGGGAAACAGAACGCGCGTTGCACAGAGA
This sequence comes from Eledona agricola, assembly GCA_964023215.1. NCBI lineage: Eukaryota > Metazoa > Arthropoda > Insecta > Coleoptera > Tenebrionidae > Eledona > Eledona agricola. The sequence continues at coordinate 43,532 of CAXIEJ010000155.1, forward strand.
ACGCGTTGCGAATACGTACGTTAAAGTCATATTCCGCATACTCAAACACAATACACAAATCTCTATTTATAGGATCAACAAATATGTCTTCCAAATGTACCAGATTCTGGTTATCTATCTCACGCAAAAGCTACAAGGCAAAAAAAACCGGTCAAAATTACCGCTCGAGGTCGACAAGCACGCCTGCTTATCCAGATGAATAACGTACCGCGATCTCTCTACATATTGTCGGCGTGATGGCCTCGCCGCCCTTGTCCTTGTTTTTTTTGAAAGTTTTTATAGCGACGAGTTTGTTCTCTTTGATAGCAGTGGCTCTCGAAACGTTACCAAAGGCACCAGATCCGATCACGTATTCAATTTTGTAACTGTCCTTGATACTCCTCGTGCAACCGGGTGCGGACCCTTCCATCTAGAGAGAGTGAGAGACGCGGCGTTCGGGCAGCAAAAGCGGCGAGTGAAAAAAACATTCATGCCCTGTAAGAGAAAAATAATTCCACTTCACACTGCAAAATTTTTTAGTGACAAGTTTTGTGTCACACGCTCGCGACTGTGCGAGAGGAGCCTGCCACAGGGTACGCCCTCGATTCAGACCGGTGCGGATTGGCGCGTTCGACCCATGGAGATGCCGGAGCTGGACTGATAATCACAGCATCCAATACGCGAGATAGAAAGTATTAAAACAAAGTCGTCAGGGCGCCCTCTGCGTGCGCGACAAAGCGCGTGAGGCGTTCCAGCTCAAAGGTGTCTTGCTCAGCGCGAGAAGGACTCAGTGGGAGTCGATCATTTGCAGGGTACCCTGTTGATGGAGGTCGCCGCCTCGAGGCATTTGATGAATGGAAAAATAGACTTCTTCCTGCTCTGCGACCGGGGGGACCTTTCTCGCATGATTGGCAGTCATAACCATGCACATTTGAGATTACGGCATCATAGAGCTTAAAACAGAGACTTTTTCTCTTGACACCTCTAAAGAGAAGAGGGAATGGCGTAAAAAGGCGGGTGTGATCGGCGGCGACGGTCGGGTTCTCTCGGGTGCCAGCGCGGTGGAGGTGGTGGTAGGCTGCCTTGGGTGCGATGACATAATTCCGAGTAGCCGCTCTCTGCGCCATCTCATTTGAGAGAGAATATTCGGACACAAAAAATTTTGTTCAAAATTACCCTTTTTGCGTGTGGTGGTTTCGAAGGCGCACTGGATTCGAGCGCGAAATGAGCTGGTACGCGCTTAAAAGACCAAGATTGGCGGTGCCTGCAAGGCAGAGGCCTCCCCCTTTAGAATGATCTGGATGAAGACGCTTAAGCGAGATGGCTATCTGCTTTTTTTTGCACGTGTCAATCTTCTCTTGAAAAATAACGGCTTTTTTGACTGTTTGTGCATTCTGTTAATAGAACCTGTACGAATGTCGACGTCAGAGGAGAACGCATTGTCGGGAAAGATCGTGTGTGATCCTATTCTCGGACACGTCATGCTCCCGTATTATTGCTTGGAGATAATCGGTATGAGGGCTGTTCTATCTACCCTCTCTCGCAATGCGTGCGTGGGGATGAGAGCTTTGCGCGCGCGCGCGTTAATCTATCGGTTAAAAATTGTACACGCGCGCACACATTCTCTTACCGAGGCGTTTTTTTGTACCACCTTATGCGACACGGTCGGATGGGACGGTCGCGGCAACAGATACGCCAGAGTTTCAGCGCTTGAGGGACTTGAAGCAGCTGGGAGTCACACAATTTATCTTTCCTGGTGCCGTGCACACACGATTCGAGCACAGCATCGGCGTTTCTGTACTCGCCAACAAGTTGATTCGACAAGTCAAACGCCGTCAACCGGAACTGCACGTGTCGGACCGAGACGTCCGATGCGTGACGCTGGCCGGGCTGTGCCATGACCTCGGTCACGGCCCCTTTTCGCATCTGTTTGAAACATGGTTCCGCTACCAGAATTTGGCTTTCGACCACGAAAGCATGTCCCTGAGACTGCTAGAGTATCTCATCGACCAAAACAGCATTGACGCTAGAGTATCTCATCGACCAAAACAGCATTGACATTGAGCGCGAGGACATGAGGTTCATCCAGGATTTGATCAAGGGGTTGCCGAGCAACGCCGAAAGCAGCCCAGACGAGAATCGCCGGTGGATATACCAAATTGTAGCCAATCGCCTCAACTCAATCGACGTCGACAAGTGGGATTATCTCGCCAGAGATTGCTACTCGCTCGGCATAAAGAGCAGCTACGACTTCTCCAGACTGATGAAGTTCAACAGGGTCATCGACGGTGAAATTTGCTTTCACGCCAAAGAAGCGTACAACATTTATGAGATGTTTCACACGCGTTACAGTTTGTTCAAGCTCGTTTACCTCCACCGAGTTGGAAAGGCGATAGAGTACATGCTTTGCGACACGTTCCAATTGGCAGATGAGCACATGAAGATCAAGGAGAAGGTCCGAAGCGTGGAGGAGTATTCGAGACTCACCGATGGCATTTTGAGAGAAATTGAGTTTTCAAGATGTCCGCAGTTGGAAGCGTCGCGCCTCCTCATTCGTCGACTGAGGAAGCGTGATTTGTACAAGATGAGCTACGAGGCGTTATTCCACACCAGGCAGCAGTGCGGCAACGACAATAACGTAGGATTGGAATCGATCAAATCTTCCGACTTGATCGAGGCCGGGATGAAATTACCGCCGGACGTGCCCAGACTCGAGCAAGGAGACATCATCGTCGGTACATCTTGTTGTAGTTACGCCAAGTCCGACAAGGATCCGCTCGATTGCATCCGGTTCTACGATTGCCGGAGCGACCGCGTCAGCTTCCACCTGGAGAGAGAGGAGGTGTCGCTCCTCGTGCCGTACACCTTCAACGAGAAGTGTCTGAGGGTGTATTGCACCAATGCGGACAAGGTGATATCCTCGCAGTTGGCGATGCACGAGTTGCTCAAATCGAAGGGCATGTTG